>CM061532.1:64195950-64378715 GCA_030545055.2 Neoaliturus tenellus
AGAAACTTTTTCATCTTTTTAGTAACGGAGGTTACAACTAAATGTGTCAAAGGAAACGTCTCAAAAAATAATCAAAACAACTCACCTAAAATGCTCAGACGACATCATTCAACAGAAGAGGAGTTGCTTCTATTAGATGTAAACAAACAACTCTGAACAGCTAATCCAAACCAATAATATAAAATGGCAAACAAACTGTTCTTTGCCAATGTTTGCTTTCATCCGGAAAGGCATGCATGTAACAGTCCGTAATCAAGGTAAAAAAACAAATTAAAAAATAAAAATATGTGAATTAGTTAGGTTTGAACTATTAGGTACACGCCTTAACACTTTAAAATAATGTTTTCATTATTTTAAATTTTAACATTTTGGTTTCAAAAATTTTAGAATGGCTGATGTGAAAGTTTTAAGTCGAAGTTCTAAAGCTGTAAATTAAATTTTAAACTATATACTTTTATAATGTAGGTACCACAAATCCCATTTTAAATGTCTGATAAAATTGTTTACTTTGGCTTGTTAAGGGGCCATTCCATGTCAAATCAACCTGAAGAACAGAATTTTCAACCTGACCCTCCTACATTTTAATGAAATTTGGTATGCTGTTAGTCCTAGTAATTATAAGCATAAAACAATTTTTTGTAATTTTTTATCTCTTGTAGTTTTTTATCTATCGATTTTTCAAAATGGCCGAAAACGGCATTTTTTGACTTGCGGACAAACTTTCAAACTGTCATAACTTGAGTTCTATTGCACATAGGGAAGTCAAAGTGGGCTTATTTTGTAGCTAATCAAAAGGGCTTTAATTTGATATGCATGATGACCATATTTAAAAAACATAAAATTTTCAAAATGTTTTTCAAAAAATTTAAAATGGCGGATTTGAAAAAACTGTACTTTTAAAAATCTGAAAAAAATATATATTTATCATCAGACTTTTATCTACACATGGTGCAAGTTTGATCATGGGATGGCAATGGGATCATATTTTAATTAATTTATTAAGTATGTAAGCAAGGCGTGATTTAGCTCTATACTGCGGTTGAAAAGGAATCTCTCAGTCTATGGGTTATTTATTACAATTGTTAAAAGGTACTGATAGAAGAAAAAAAAACATCAGTAGTGTATTCAACTAATTTTACATGTTTTTCTATAATCATATGATAGTAGCTTACCTACATATGAGTTACAGAAAGGAAGAATTATAACGTAATTAAACATAATTAAAATTTTATGTTTTTAAAATATGGTCATCATGCTCATCAAATTAAAGCCCTTTTGATTAGCTACAAAAAAAGCTCACTCTGACTTAGCTATGTGCAATAGAACTCAAGTTATGACAGTTTGAAAGTTTGTCCGCAAGTCAAAAAATGCCGTTTTTGGCCATTTTGAAAAATCTATAAATAAAAAACTACAAGAGATAAAAAATTACAAAAAATTGTTTTATGCTCACAATTGCTAAGTCTAACAGATTACCAAATTTCATCAAAATCCCAGAGGGTCGGGTTGTGAGCCTTGTTGATTTGACATGGAATGGCCCTTAGCTGCTTGTTGCCATTGTGTTTAGCCATAATTTTTTTGTTGGTCTATTGTAATAGATTATTAAGTTCAAGTCCCTCTTGGAGGATCATAATACAATTATAGTCTACTAGTGTACGTGTTGCTCGAAATCGAGCAATTTTTATTTAAATACAGTACAAATGTTACTATAGCTCTAAATCAATGACATCCGACCAATCCAATAATGTGAATATCTTTAATCGACAATAACTACACGTATTTACAGCTGATTATTAACAGACGTTTCAAATGCTTTATTCAGTCCCCTACGTTATTTAAATAGGAAATTTTGAGATTTCAATGTTGGATAGCGCCTTTATTTTCAGTCCGATTCTCATCAGTTTTGGCGGAAACAACTACAGACCAAGCCCTATCCAACGACACCAAAAACTTGAAAATCGGTTGAAAATTGTAGGAGGAGTTCAAGACAAAAAAACCCTTAGCGTATTAAATAAGTATAGATTTCAAGACAGGTAGGCCTGTGTTTTTAAAAAATGGCTTTTTATAGACGCTTAAAAGTTAAAACATTTTATAGCTCAAATTGAAAAAAAACTCAATAAATTGATCAAAATTGGTTTCCTTACTATTTCAATACCGATTTTGCAAAAATACAATACGGGTTTGGACCGTTAAAACATAAAAAATGCCACTGGCGGGTCATTCCATATCAAATTAACCAATGGTCTGGAATTTGATATCTCAGAATTCAATGATTTTTTTTACAAGAAGGCCCTAATGCTATTTGAAAATATGAAAAATACCAAGTTTTAGATTTTTTTGACTTTTGGTTTACGAGTTATAAATTTTTGAAAACTGAAAAATTGGCAGATTTTTGGCGTGTTCGGAAACCTTTAAATAGCTCTAATTCCAAGACCATTCAACCTAGAGAGTTCAAACTTTCACCATTCTCTTTAGAATTGTAAGAGCTTTAATTTGATGTGTCACTTGACTATATTAGCTAAGTAATTAAATTTTTCAAAAATCCAAAAAAAGTATTTTTGAAAAATCTCAAAATTGAAAATTTTATTTTTTTGGAAAAAATATATGTTTTAGCGAATTTCCCTAAGGGAATACGCTATTACGGTAGTAGCCATGGTAAGACCTAAGCCCGGGACCATGTTACTTTTTCGTTTTGAGGTCCCCAGAAGCCAAAAACACCATTCGTTCATTTTCATATATATGTATTGGGTTGACCGGGGTAATTGTGAACGGGTTTTCGTGTTTTGACAAAAACCCCTTTTTTTAAGTACTTTTCATTACAAATATCATATTATAGTATATATATTTTTAATTCTACATTATTCAGGATACATTATACAAATTTTCAGGAAATTCCTCTGATAAACAAAATTGTTACAAGCCATTCACAATTCCCCGGCACGGTATTGCAAATCTTATCAATTCTGGGGTAAATGTGAATGCCATCAGAAAAATTATTTAAAACACACCAAAAGTGAAATGGAGCAAATCAAAATAAAGCCCAACTAATTCTCTTCACATTTACCCCACTTTCAAAATTATAGTCACACAAAAGCATTCACAATTCCCCCTGGTTTAATGCAGGTTCGAGATTTCTTAAAATTGCGAAAAAATGCAAGGTAAAAAACATTAACCAAAACTGTATTAATAACATAAAAACGATATATTGCCATAACAACTTATGAAAAATATGAAAAATGTCAAAATTTAGTTCATTTTCACTAAAAAAATTCAAGAGAGAACTTTGTAAATTAACGAAATGAAACCTAGCCTAACCTAGAGAAGTGAAACAGTATTACTGCTCACTGTCTCCCACAGCTCCATTGAATACATAAGTAGTTTTGCGGTTTTTGTAAGTTGTTATGGGATAGGGGAGTACAGCAACAATGTCAAAAATAGCAACAGTAAACAAATCGTTTTCCTTGCACACAAATTCAGTTTTTGCGTTATTGGCACAACGGAAACCTTGCACTGTTATGTCACCATCATCAGAGTGAGTTAACTCTTTACAATTAACAAAATTTAACTCAGTTCCTGCAAAAAAAGTGCACTGCTTGTATTTTGTATTGAATTGGGGCAATTGTGAACAGCATTCACAATTACCCCTTTTTGTTATTCACAATTACCCCACAATTTAAAAATTATGGGGTAATTGTGAATTGGCAATAAATCCTAGAATTTTTATTGCAGTTGATAAAGAAACCTCTCAGGCTTTAGAGCACTTCTCTAGAAGTGCTTTAAAAAATTTCTAAAAAAAATAAATAATAAATTTATTTTTTAATTAATTTTTTTTGTTGAGTGGCCGAGGTGATACACCAAAAAAAATCTAAGGGTTTTTTCATGCTAATGGAAAAAATACTAATTCTTTGAAAATTAATAACAACTTTTAATTGTGTATTGAGAAAAGACCAAAAAACATGTTTTAAGTTGGTTTTTAATAATATTAATGTTCGTTTCTAAGTTATAAGCGGCGTTCACAATTGCCCCAATTCACAATTACCCCGGTCAACCCTATATATATCTATCTATATATCTATGTGTCCATGGTACTGATAACTTTTGACAGCAACCTCCGATTTTGATGAAATTTGGTATGAAGGTGTAAGACCAGATCTATTTTCATGAGTTCGCGAACCCGCATGATCGGGTTAAGTTATGGGAACGGGGTTTTATGGGATTTCAAAGGGGTCAAAAATGAGTTTTTGGCATTTTTGGACCTTAATTTGTAAAATTCAAGAATTTCAACTGAAACCATTTAAAAGAGCTTAAAAAAACAAACAATTTAGTATTTTGAATTTTTAACTTGGCTCAACAGGTTACGGAGAAAAGCTGAAAATAGGTTTCCAATGTTAATCTTATGGGAAATCAACAAAACCCTGTATCTCGCTTATTTATTGGAATAACTTGATAAAATTTGGTTTGTACATTCACTAGGTAGGGTTTAACTGATATTTGCTTACAACACCCATATGGCGGCCAACCTACGTATACTCACCCCCATAAGGCTTATGGGGAAAATTTAAGTTTCGAATATTGATACAATTTGATATTTACCTTACCTAACTACTACATTTTCTAACAAAACAAACATTTTGTAACAACATCCAATGGCAGCAAACCTACATACTCATTCCTATGGTTTTTATGGGGAAAATACAAAATCTCAAGATCCTTTGGAAATTCGCTGAGTACGCAGGTCTGCTGCGACGGGGGTATTTTGTACTTCTTATTAGAGTGCATGTACCAAATTTCATTATGGTACTCCTATGGGATCATATTAAAAAAAAATATTTACTGAAGTTAGTTCAACCACTTAACACGTATAATGCATGTAAGTTAATGTAACCACAGACTGTAGATAAGCGACATAACATAATGAGTTTCAGTAAAGTAAAATTTATCCTAAAAAAACAATTATAGAAAGATCTTTACTATATATTACAATAAAATGAGTACACAATAATAATATTCACAGTAATAATGATACCATATTCATTTTACTGAACAGTTAATAAATCAGGATCATATTTGAAAACATTAAAAATAGGTACCAAAATAGTTCAACCACTAAACTTACAATATGCACTAAGTTAACATTTAAATTACAATAAATAATGCTAATTAATAGTTTTAAAAAACTTTTATACATAAAATATAACTACACCTTTTCCACTTTTATTTCAGAAACAATCATGTAGATTTCAGACAAGATCATTTGTATTTTAGAATTAATTGTTATATGTATTTCAGAAAACTATTATCAAATTCAGATTAGTGATTTTCATTTCAGACATTGCCAATTGAATTTAATATTAACCCTCGAGGGGTCGCGCCGCTGTCTTTTCCACCGGGCGATAGGTAATTTTTTTTTACTTCTCAGCGTGGAAGCTTAGCGCTACCCTCCCTCCAGTACCTTCAAATGGACTCGTCTGCTACGCCATCGCGCATTCCCTCACCCCCTCCAACCGGCCAGTCGGCTGCTGTATTGCAACAAGTTAGCTACCTGTGGTTTCCACCGTGCGCGACATCATTGTATAACATATGATGTCGCCCACGGTGGAAACCACAGGTAGCTAACTTGTTTTCATATAGTATAATTTTTATACTATATGTTCATAGTTTATACCAGCTGTCACGAGAGAAGTCCGTTGAGCTGCGACCAATAGGAATTAAGCGTGGTGTTGCCACATTGAACGCCGGTTACCAATATGAAAGAGATTGAGTTTCGGACTGTTAACATGTTTTGTGTACATTTGGAAATATAGTCACTAAAAACATGTGATTTATGCAATTAGGCTCGTTGAGTATGCGAGGAATAAGTACGGCAACATTGCTTGAATCTCATTCGTTGGCTCAAGATCACGTGTCTGTTTAGCCCCTCTCTCAACGGACTTCTCTGGTGACGGCTAGTGTAGTGTTATAGTTCATATAATGTTTTATTAGTTAATATTCTATGTAATATGTTGAATTGTAGTCAATAAAATGGAAATGTGTACAACATTAGCATTTATTTATAAACCCGGTGGAATCCACCGTGCGCGACCTCTAAAGTGATATATTTTGCGCGACCTCTCGAGGGTTAATAAATTATAATTGAGAAATAGTAAATTGTATTTCAGAAAACAAACAATTAAATTCAGATAAAAGATTTTCATTTCAGATAATTTCAATTGAATTTCATATAAATTAATGTAATTTGAGAAATAATAAATTTTATTTCAGAAATAATAAATTATGCTTCAGATGAACATAGTTAATTTTATTTCCTAAACAACGAATACAAAGTTAAGAAAACGACCACCACATAAATTGATTATGTTTTAAATTTAAAAAGAACCGTTCTCATTTGACACTTAAAAGTCAACAATGAAGATACTTCCAAATTACATGTTTCTGAAGTATACACAATAACTTCTTAACATTAAATAACTCTTTCAGAAATACAACTCATATTTTCCAAAATATATATGCAGTATTAATCCTACCACGCCAACTGATAGGACTTAGATTATCTGCGGATAAGATGACTAAAGCTTCTCAAATTTTATCGAAGAAGAAGCAAGCACTGTACTCGTAAAATAATCACATCCTGGTTTCAAGACAGTGGCTTGTGATTAATTAACTCGATGATAATGTTTTTGATTGTAAATAAATTGAACTTTGTAATCGAACAGTCTTGGATATATGTAGCCTAATATACTTGTAAATATTTTATAAATAAATAATAATTATTTTCAAGTGATCAAACAAAAAAACTCTACCAAGAACAAGACAATGAATTTTAAAAAATTAATAACAAGAAGTAAGAAACTAAATGACTTTATGAATCATTTGACATGTAATACAATGGTAAGTTTGTATGCTGCTCGGTAAAATTATTTCTGTAACACTGTTACGTTACTTTATTACTGTGAATATTATTATTGTGTACTCATTTTACTGTAGTATATAGTAAAGATCTTTCTATAAATGTAATTTTTTTAATAAATTTTACTTCACATAAACTCATTATGTTTATTATGTTATGTCGCTTATCTATAGTCTGGGGTTACATTAACTTACATGCATTATACGTGTTAAGTGGTTAAACAAACTTTAGTAAATGTATTTTTTTAATATGATCCCATAGGAGTACCATAATGAAATTTGGTATTTTTGTATTTATCCAAAAAAATAAAATTTTTGATTTTGAGATTTTTCAAAAAAACTTTTTTTGGATTTTTGAAAAATTTAATTACTTAGCTAATATAGTCAAGTGACACAT
Source organism: Neoaliturus tenellus (assembly GCA_030545055.2). NCBI lineage: Eukaryota > Metazoa > Arthropoda > Insecta > Hemiptera > Cicadellidae > Neoaliturus > Neoaliturus tenellus. The sequence continues at coordinate 64,203,251 of CM061532.1, forward strand.
CAAATTAACGCTCTTAGAATTCTAAAGAGAATGGTGAAAGTTTGAACTCTCTAAGTTGAATGGTCTTGTAGTTAGAGCTATTTAAAGGTGTCCAAACACGCCAAAAATCTGTCGATTTTTCAATTTTAAAAAATTTATAACTCATAAACAAAAAGTCAAAAAAATCTAAAACTTGGTATTTTTTATTATTCTGAGGTATAGAACAAAATTGCCAAATATTACCCATTTTGAAACACCTAAGGTCTAAAATTATTTTTTTATTAGTTGATTTGGCATGGAATGACCCTGGCATAAATACACCCAAAACAAAAATAAATACCCCCGTCGCAGCAGACCTGCGTACTCAGCGAATTTCCAATGGAATTTCAGATTATTTACTTTCCCCATAAAAACACCATAGGATTGAGTATGTAGGTTTGCTGCCATGGGGTGTTGTTAGAAAATCTAAGTTAATCAATGATTGGTGAATTTAAACACAAAATTGTATCAAGCTATGGCAATTTTGTATTTTCCCCATAAACCCCATGGGGGTGAGTATGTAGGTTTGCCGCCATATGGGTTTTGAAAGCAAGTATAAGTTAAACCCTATCTAGATAATGTACATAACAAATTTGATTAAGTTATGTCAATAAATAAGCAAGGTATAGGGTTTTCTTGATTTCCCATAAGAATAACATGGAAAACATATTTTTGGATTTTTCCCGTAACCAGTTATGCTAAGATAAAAATTCAAAATACCAAATTGTTTGTTTTTTTGAGCTCTTTTAAATGGTTTTAGTTAAAATTGATAAATTTTGAAAAATGAGGTCCAAAAATGCCGAAAACCCATTTTTGACCCCTTTGAAACCCCATAAAACCCCGTTCCCATAACCCGATCACGCTGGTTCGCGAACTCATGAAAATAGACCTGGTCTTACACCTTTATACCAAATTTCATCAAAATCGAAGGTCGCTGTCAAAAGTTATCAGTACCACGGACACATATATAGATATATATATAGATATATATATATATACATATATGAAAATGAACGAACGGTGTTTTTGGCTTCTGGGGACCTCAAAATGAAAAAGTATCATGGTCCCGGGCTTAGGTCTTACCATGACTACTACCGTAATAGCGTATTCCCTATAGGGAAATTCGCTAAAAATACCAAAGAGTGCAAGCAACCAAAAACAATGAACTGAATATCATTTATTACTGTGTTTTTGTCATGGTTGAAAAAAATAGTTAAAAAAAATATTTAATATTTTGGTCTCATGGGCTTTAATCTGCTGAGAAAATAAGGAAAACAACTTACAGCACTTATGGAGCCTTTTGAAACAACTTAAAATTATTAGGCCTACTAATTGTGAATTACAGTAGGCTACTTCCCTATTGTCTTTTGGTGCTTATAGCTTTGTTGATATAAGCTAAGTAATAACCTATTTGATAGCATAAGTATAAGGTATTTGATAGCAATACCTTGGTGACTCGTTTATTAAAGTGAATGCTCGCACAACAGGCTTGAATTGAGTAAAAAGTGCATCAAAACAGTTTTTTTTAATTGTATACGTGACGAAAGACTGTCTTGATGGTCTTATGTCAGCCTCACAGATTTATGTCCCAATTTGTTCATCATGGAATATTTACTCATGTGTCGAAATTTCAACATTTTGATTGGGGGGCAAGATATGATATTATTTTTAATAGGCTACCACCATGGAAAAAAACCCCTACTATATCATGCCTTACCAAGTTCAAGCTTCTTTATAGAAATACAAGTCCTAATATCAATTTATTATGTTTAATATTGTTTAAGTTATGTTTGTTCAATTTATTGATGGGAGTTTGCGCTTGGCGCCTACGTGTCTGGTAAAAGTTTTGTGTGTGTTTTTGGCCTAGTTGTTCAAATGGTCTGTGTTTTTGTTTACATTTTGTAAGGTTTTCATCCTATTGTGGTCTAAATTCATGGATTTATTATTAATTTTTAATATTAAGTGTTCATTAAACACTTAAAACTTAATAGTCCTACTTTTCAAAGTCCTACTTTTGTCCTTTTGAGCAAAAATGTCTTACTTTTCCTACTTTTTGTAGCTCAGAAACCGCTTGGCTCCCTGCGAAATGTAAAAATTATTTCGATCCGATTTGAAGTAGGCCGGTAAATAACTTAATGAGTAAAGGTCAGAAAAGGTTTTTCCTTTGGTTGTTGTAAAGGTGATTGGTTGTTTGTAATATGCAAGGAAACATCTGGGGGGACAAAAAACTGTTACCATCTGCTAACTTTGTAAACAACGAAATACTTACTTTACAAATTGCTTGAAGGTTATGAATGATTAAAAGTGTTGCTAAAACTGTTAATTTACATTATTGGAATAAATGAATGTATTATCGAGTTTATAACCATAAATATTAGTAAGAATTAGTGTAATTTTCCTAGCTTGATTTTACATGTGTTCTTATGGGATTAGGGTAAGTACCTTAGGCCTACTACATATTTGGTTATATTTAATGTCCTATTTTTCAAATGCTTTGTAGCGTATATTAATTATATATTTTCTTGAACTGCATAGAATTCTAAAGGTAAATCTTGAGTTTAGTTACAACCTTCCGAAATTATAATTTTTTTTTTCAAAAATGTCGGAAATTTTACGTTGATTCCGATAATGATAGTTTCTAGAAAAGCTCGGAAAAACCGGAAATAACCATTTTATTTTGAAATACGTCAAGTGGGTAATTAACGTGGGTAAATTAACGGGATGTGAAGCTGATCACGTATATTTGTAAAAATTATTTAGATCCCATTTTAAACAAGCCAGAAAATACGGAGTGAAGGTTTGAAAAACCATTAAATGAACTATTTTAAAGGTATGTCATGGGGGCAGGGCCGGCTCTAGCACTTTAGTTCAAGGCAGAGGTTACATTTGCCGCCTCCTCCTACCCTATTCATACCTTCTTTAAAAATCTTCAATAGTTTACATTTGACGTCAAATTGTGATGAGACTTTGCTTTGCGTGAGATAATATTATGTATTCTATAGGCCTATTCTATTTTTCACGTTCAGAATTGCTTTTGTGAATTGTAAGTCAACACTGAAATTGATAAGACCAAGCGACGAGAATGGGACTTAACAGACTGGAGTGGCACAGCGCGTTTGACGCTGCAAGTAGCATGCAGTGGCGCACGGGATCCGACCCGCGGGAAAGCCACAAACGCTCAGAAAAACCAAATACCTTATACTTTCATGAAGACCTGAGACACTCACTATAAATCTTTAGTACGCCAAACAATCAACTCCAAGAAGGTAAAAAATATTTAAAACAGTTGCAAGTTTGACACGGTGATCAGATGTTATCACTCTCGCATCGGCAAGTAGGTTTGTGCTCAGGTGTGAGTAATTGTTGGAAAATCCCTCAAGTGTGGGAACAGTAAGTTTTGTAGGGGCGGCCAAAGTATAATACAGTAGACACTCCCTCCTAACCGGCCACCTCGGGACCAGGCCATGGCCGGATAATGATTTGGCCGGTTAAACCGATGTACATTAAAATTATGCCAATCTAAAATTTTATATGGCCTTGAAAAGAAAAACAACTCTAAATGTATTACTTTATATAGTTAATAGCTAACATCCGAAACCCATGAAATCCACGACTAAAAGTAATAAATAATGTATTTCCTTAGTTGTGTACTGGATAGCAGGTCCAAATGCATTCGATCACTTCTGGTAGCATACACTTCCATCAGGACAGTACATCTTAGATGGTTTGAGAACGTCAATGTGATATAATGTTGAATTGAATGATTCAGTAAATAAGAAAACAACGTTTCTGGTGAAAAATGGCCGGTTAAAGCGATGTTGAGATAAAAAGTGGCCGGTTATAAAAATGTTGTTTTTGTGCAAGAGTAGGCCGGTTAAAGCGGAGACTTGTTTAAAGGTGGCCGGTTAAGGGGGAGTCTACTGTAGCATTGGCTAATAATGTAAATATACACTTCTCATCCAATGCATTTTGTTTGATACAGACAGAACAGAAATTAGAAGGTTCGTGTACGCCGAGCCAGACGCGATGCTGTAATCGATATTGTAAATATTAAGCTGGATTTACAACGCTTTATCAATCACAACATTAACATAACCATCAGTTATAAAATGTTTCATCCTTTTAAAAAAGAGCGGTAATACTGATTTACTTATCATATGTCACTTGTACTTCATGTACGCCGCGGAAGATCGCTCCACCGTAAATTGGTTTCAAATACGCCTATGCTATGAGAAGTCTATTCACGTTAGTGTACATAAGTCATGACACTCAGTCACTTCACGTGTCCCAAAAACCACCAGACCAGTAAAGATTATACCAGTCGCTTGTCGCGCTAGTGATGGTTCACTAGCTCATGTTGTGATTGGTATCCGAGTTACTCTGCAGCCAGTCACTCAACACTAGTAAATCATCACTAGCGCTCCAAGCCACTGGTATAATTGTTACTGAGGGGCCGTCCATAAATTACGTCATCGCTTTTTGGCCATTTTTGGACCCCCCTCCCTAAAATCATCCTACCACCATAATTTTTGTCTGACACCCCCCCCCCCCCTCACGGAAAAATGACGTCATTTTTAACAAACCTCCCTTTTAAGTAAAAATAATTATTTTAATGTTAGTAGGCTAAGTCAATTCTTTGTTATGTTAGGTCATTCAACTCTGGAAGTAGAGGATCAGGAGGAAGTAGAGGTGGAGGAAGATCTTATGGAGGAAGTGGAGGTGGCAACTCAAGATTTGGTGGAGATAGAGGAGGTAGCCGCTTTGGTGGAAACGCAGGAGGAAGATTTGGTGGCAACGGAGGAGGAAATAGCTTCAAGAATAAACAGCCTGGTGGTGGACTGAAGAAACCAATTTGGGATATGAAATCTCTCTCCCCTTTTGCTAAGGACTTTTACAACCCGCATCCGAATGTAGTAAATCGACCTTTACATGAAGTACAAAATTTCCTTGCCAGCAAAGAGATAACCATCAAAGGAAGGGCTCCCAAACCAATCCAATACTTTGAGGAAGCAAATTTCCCAGATTACGTTATGGCTGAAGTCAGGTAGGTCTGAATTGATTTGTAAGCCTAAAGTATATTGTAAATGTTAATCTTGTTTTTATAAGGTACAGTCAACTCTCGATTATCCGGGCTAATGACTGGTTGAAGGGTCCCAGATAACCCAAAACCACGGTTAAAACAAAGAGTTCAATAAATTGAGTAAAACATGAACTAAACAAGTTTTAATTGATTAAGAGTCCGTAGGTTTCCGATATTTATTGTATTTTATTGGCCAAACCTTATTGAAATGAATAAACAGATCTTCTAGTTGAGTGAACAAGGAACACAATGAAAGGGTCCGGTCATCCTTTTTTACAGGAAAAAATCAACCACATGGAAAAAATCAAGGTCAGGTGTTCTATTGTTTTGCATCGGGCAGCCGTGTTTGGCGAGGGGGTTGGGTAGGGTGATGGGGGAGAGGGTCTGGCACTGTGTGAGGGGATTAGGGTCGCTTGGTATAATTTATTTAAGATAGGAGCATGCGTACAAAACGAGTGATGGTTCATCTTTTTGTCTAACTGGAATTTTGTCTAAATTAAAGAACAACCTATTGTTCAAAATGTATGCTAATTATTGAATTAGGCTGATAAATTTATAATTTTGTCAAATAAAATTTTAGGTCACTTTATCAAACACTTCTTGAAATGCAAAACAAATGCATTTTATTTTGAAATGTGTGGTTTAGCGTAAAACAACACAAAATTACTAGGGGTCACTGAACGGCACACGAATCAAAACGATATTCATACACTGAGCTGGAAACTAAATAGGCCCTTTCTTGGTTTCTATTTTAAGCACATCCGGCGGGTAATCAGTTGTTTCTAGCAGCCAAGGTCATTACTTCCCATTGCGCCCCACCCCCATCCCACTCCGCTTCGCCACGCCATCACTCTGACTCGTCGCTCCCTGACCACATGACTACGATCACTATTACGACACCAAATAATATACGGATAAATTTCCGTGTTTCATTGTGTTTTTGATTGATAAAATCAAATAATAATTAATAAAGAGATTTCTTCTTAAGTAACTTTAACTTATAAGATTGATAAATGATGGTATTGTTGTCTAAACTGAGAAAATAAATAAAATTGAAATTGACTTTTTGTGACAACCGTTAATCTGCAACACGGTTTACCCGCCCCTGGATAATCGGGAGTTGACTGTAAATTGTTTTATTAGTTGGTGTCTTCTGATTACTGCCTTGCCAAACATACTAGCTCTCCCCTCTTATTAGACTATTTAAACATTAAAATTTATGAAGACAATTTATTGCTTAAGAACTTAGCAACAAAGTAAGTGATAAGTTGAGTCCACCGGCTCACCAGTCATAAATGTAGCTTATAGGCTAAAGATTTTTATGGTAGACCAGAGCTACTGAAACCTCAATTTTATTTACGGTATTTATTTATTTTTTTATGAATCTAATCAAATTTGTAAAGTTTAATTTTAAATCATATTTTGAAAAATTAATAGAGCAATCTCAGGTATCAAAAGCAAAGAAGTAAACCAGAGAGCGATAAATGATTTTCACTGGTCAAATAATATGTTTCTTGATATTTCTCTAAATTGGTACATTTTCAGTTGACGATCAGGAAAAATCAATGAAATTATCAAGTGAATAAAGTTTTAAATCTACATAAAAGTGTATTTACTGCATTGATAAAATTTGTCCGTTGCTGAGCTAAAATAATTTATTTACAGGAAGCAAGGATTTGACTTCCCGACTGCTATCCAAGCTCAAGGCTGGCCGATCGCTATGAGTGGACTAAACATGGTTGGAATAGCTAAAACTGGTTCCGGAAAAACTCTTGCTGTAAGTTTCATTGAGTTAAAGTTATTTCAAGTGAAAGCTATCTATGTACTAGTAGCTAAGATATATTAATTTTTTAAATTACAAAATGTATAGAGAATTTGTTGTTAACTCTAACCAATTCAGTTTATTTAAATCTATGTTTTTACTGTGCAGCTCTTTATTACAAATTCATAACATTAGTGTCAGTAATGTTACAACAAGATTTTTATGTCAGGTATTGTAGTCTTCCACTTTTGAATTCTTCTATGGTATAGAAGGGTCTTGTTGTCAGCCAGTCATCCAGTGCTGTTTTCAACTGCTTTCCTGAGAGATTCCTCATTTCTGCAGGTAAGAGGTTGAAAAGTTTTCTGCCAGCATATGACGGTTTTCTCTCGAACAGGCCAAGGTAGTGAACAGGAAGTGCGTAGTCTGGAGCATGCCGTGTGGGGTAGTTGTGGTGGTCAGAAATTCGTGGTAAGTTCAGCCTATCAACATGCAGTATTGTCTCCCGGATGTATAGGGATACTGCAGTCATTATTTGTAGTCGTTTAAAAGCCTCTCTGCAAGAGTCAATAGGTCCAAGACCATCAAGCACTCTTATGGCTTTCTTTTGAAGGAGCATTATTTGATTTAGATTCTCTTGAGTTATTCCTATTCCATATCGGATGTGTGATTCAAAAAGTGCAAAGTAAGTTGTTTTTACTGTCTCTGAGTCAGTAATAGCTTTGATTCGTTTTAAAATATACAGGCTTGTGTTCAATTTTTTGCACAGGATATGAACATGCTGTGTCCATGACATATTTTCATCTATAATGACTCAAAGGAACTTGGCCTCAGACTTCATTTCGACATCTGGCATAGCTGATACTAAGTCTCGCTTCCTACCATAAGCTAGTTGGTTTGTCTTGGTCATGATGACTACTAGATCATTTGTGTGACAGTACTGATAGGCTGTGTGTAATGCTAAGTAGGATGATACAGCAAGCTGATCAGTGGGAGTTCCTGCGGAGATGAGGGTTGTATCGTCTCCGTACATTAGAGTATTACAGAGCCCTTCTAGATGTTTAGCCATGCCATTTGTAAACAGGATGAGCATCACAGGGCCTAGAACGGACCCCTGTGGTACGCCTCTGTTTACAGTAAGTGGAGTGGATCGTACAGCGTGAACAAACCCTTTATCTTCATGTTTTATTTCAAACAGATGGCTCCGCTGTTCCAGGTAACTCCTAAACCAGCTGAGGGATAGGATTAGGTTGTGGCCAAGGCTATCAAATGCCTTGCTGAAGTTCAGCATGATGCTTGTGACTAGATTTCCTTCCTCAAGATGGTCAATGATGTTGTTCTGTTAGGTTGATGATGGTCGTGGTTGTTGAATGGCCTTTTAAAAAGCCTTGCTGATTTTCTGTTAGTATGTTATTAAGTATACAGTGGTCTATAATCCTTTAGAGCACAACTTGTTCAAATACTTTGGAAAAGGTTGATATCAGCGAGATAGGTCTGCAGTTGGGGTCTCCATTTTTTAACTTTAGAAATATTTTGGCTAGTTTTAGCGCTGAAGGGAATTTTCCTTTTAAAGACATGTTGATTATTGCTGCCAAGGATGGGGCTAACGGTTGACAACATTGCTTTACTAACTTCGATGAGATGCCATCCACCATATTGCACCATGTGCATATTGTTGGTCACAGTAGACATGACTACGTGATCCCGGATTATCATGTGCCAAAGATATGAAGCTAGCTAGTTTCATTGTTAATATCTCCATCAGTCTATTTTAAGCTAAGAAATCTATATATATATATATATATATATATATATATATATATATATATATATATATATATATATATAATACGTGAAGCAGTTTTTTGTAAACACTATTCCTTCCTTATTTCTGGACAAAATACCATGTTTGAGATGTCATAAGATTTGTCTCAGTTCATAGTTTTGCAATAAGGTTTTAGATTTTTGATATTAGTACTCTAAAGGGCATGGGAAGTTCGTTTTATGTGGCCATAAGATTAACATGGGCAACAATTTTTATTAAATTTAAAATAAAACTGTTGTTTTTAGTTAAATAATAAAAACACATGTTAAAAGCTAAATAGAACTTTGAATTTTTATGCAAAAAGGCAAGGCTTTATTACAAGGTACTGTGGTAAATGCAGCACATTACGCTGCTCAGGTACCCCTAGTGTCTAATAAAGTGTGAAGCAGTTTTTGGTAAAAACTACTACTCCCATATTTCTGGACCAATTGTAACGTTTGAGGTACATCAAAATAATGATCTAAGTTCGTAGTTTTGCAATAAGGTTTTACATTTTTTATATTTGTACTGTGAAGAGCACGGGAAGGCCTTTAAAGTTTGTATTTTGTCCATAAGATTAACACGGGAAACAATTTTTATTGAATTGCAAAATTATACAGCGTTGATAGTAACAAACACTTGTTAAAAGCTGAATAGAAGTAATTGAACTACTGGTACTGAAAAATCAACAGAATTCCATATTTAATAGGAGTGTCTATTGTGCGGAACAAATTGTGTGTTTCGCCTTTTTCTCAAAATGTACCAGGTAGTTTTCGCTTGATCTTTCTATTTATGTGTATTTGGACACAAAAATAATTTTGTAGCTTAACCCCAGAAAAATTTATTTTCCTGTACAAAATATGTTTGGTATTGAAACAACAAGGAAAGTTAACAAAAATTTTACTACTGCTGGTTGGGTTATTTTGGGTTTTCAAACTGCTGTGAAGTAGGAAAAAAGATAGTCGGTTGTTGATGTAAATTTAATAACTGTGTTACCGTACTATAACAAACTTACTGCTACATATATTAAAACACCTGTTTGAAAGAGACGACAATTAATAGCTTATTGCAAAAATGGTTTGTGTAAAGAGAAATTTTATTAAAAATATAATTACCACGTCAAACCAAAATTAATCACACCTAAAAAAATTTAGATTTCCCTTTTTTATTTGAATTCTGTAATGCCATGGAAAGTTAAGGTAAAGAGGATTTAGTTTGTTATAAACAGTAATAGTGTGGGTTCATTAACTACACTATTACTCACTTGCTACTCGTCGACTACTAACTTGCACATTACTAGAAAAACAGCCCTCAGATGAGTGCTGCATAGCTCGTATAGGACCGGGGAGTTGTAGTTAAATATTGATTTTTCCTCAGTTATTCTACTTTTTTTGAGCGATGAACTATGTAGATCCAACATCTGTGAATTTATTCTAAATTTTATAGGAGTTTTTATGCTGAGGCTCTAATCAAAGACAACTAGACAAGTCGGCTTATGAACCATCATATAATTCTACAGCTAATTTGTACTTAAAAGACTAACCACCAAATCTAAACACTAGCACATTAGGAAGTTGGAGAATTATTGATGAAGATCGATGGCTGAAATAGCAACATGATATAATCTGATTTTCACTCAAATTTAATTTTCATTCAAAGTAACTTAATAAATTACAATGGAGCAAGGTTTGATCACCTGGTACTCTGATGAATGCTACACGGGCCCCTAGTGTCTATTAATGTGCGAGTCCTGTAACAATACCTGGGATAAATATGAATGCATTGTTGCCCAGGCTAGAGCCCTGCTCGTGACTTTCCTATAATAATGTTTCTGCAAATTTTTACTAAACTAGATAGAACTGTGTGTATATTAAGGACTTATTAAGGAGTATTATGTTTCTGTTCCATACATTTTGTAATTGCTGACTTCATTATAAATTAATGTTTCAGTACATGCTACCCGCAACTGTCCACGTTAACAACCAAGGCCCAATTAAGCGTGGAGATGGCCCCATCGCACTGGTGCTGGCTCCGACAAGAGAACTGGCACAGCAAATTCAGCAGGTGGCTGTTGAGTTTGGGTCATCAACATGTGTACGAAGTGCCTGCATCTACGGCGGTGCACCCAAGGGACCTCAGGCTCGTGACCTGCAGCGTGGAGTGGAGATTGTCATTGCCACGCCCGGCAGACTCATCGACTTCCTGGAGCAAGGCACGACAAACCTGCGTCGCTGCACTTACCTCGTGCTTGATGAGGCTGACAGGATGCTGGACATGGGTTTTGAACCTCAGATACGAAAGATTATCGAACAGATCAGGGTTAGTAATGCCAGAGCAATTACCCTATTAACAAAAATTGTTTTTGGGAGGAGGGGAAAAACTTTTTTGGTTGCATACATGTGTTCCGGTTTACTATTAGCCTACATTAAAACCCGTAAAACTCAACTCTTGATAACTCTACACCTCCACTGGCACCCTTAACCCTCTAAGTGTCCATCGCCTGTTTGCAGGCGACTTTGCAAGCGTTTCATTTACGTTATTTAAAGCCGTGCCATTGGTTATTTCGTATCATTGACTATACCAATGTGATCAGGGATTTCTGGGCTTCATGAAAATCTATATATGTTGGCATTTTCAAGATCCAGTTTAAAAAAATAGTTTTACCAATTTTTAAATTCAGTTAAGTTGGTCAAGAGAAAAAGGGATTTACAATGGACAAAACCCTTATTGAATTAAGAAAATAGATAATAGTTATCCCCAAAATTTTTATTATATTTTAAAATTTGTTTTATATAGTGTTAGTTTTATTTTGAAAATGAGTACATATGGATTTTTTTGAACAACTTGAAGGATGTAAAAAGGTTAAATTTAACTAAACACTACCAAAAACATGTCTGAAGTCAAGTTCCATTTTCAAACAATAATATTTTTACTTAAAAACATGAATATTTATAAATGGGGGCTCAACCTCTGAGTTAGTAGTTATCACAAAAAAAGTACTTGAGTACTTAAGGGCTAAATTTAAACATTGAAAATAAAACTATGTCCAAGTAACATTAAGAAAGAAAAATTTGAAAACAAATTTGTCAAAAGTAGTGGAGAAACCTGTGGGTGTTAGCATTAAAATTGGTCAAAGGAAAAATCAGAAGATTGCGCGAAAACCAGGAAAATTTCAGACAAACCTTGAAAAACCCAGGAATAAACCTGGGATTTTATTTCCAAAAAATAGTATACACCATGGTTAAAACCCGAAACCATGTTAGTTCCGAAACCGGGAGTTGAAGCCAACTCTCGATAACTCTACACCTCCACTGGCGCCCATAATGTTCTAAAAAGCGTCTAGTCACTCAATAATCACTATTTGCCAAATTTGTCTGATTTTCCATATTAAATGGAATGTAAGGTCTTCACACATGATCTCATCGTGATTGCGGCCGCTTTTCTGCGTTATGAATGTCCTTGACAGTTGGCATTACAATTTCTCATCGGTATTTTTTTTCTTTAACACGTTTCCATAGCCAACGTTTGTTTTCTCACCGTCCTATCATAGTTGAGAGGCGATATTACACAGTCTGAATAATTAAACGGCGGGAGTAAAATCAACTCTGGGAAACTGAACTTTCACTAACTTGACTGTGCCTTAGTCCTCAAAAACTTCGAGTTTGTGTGGTTTAAGAAGCTGACGTATACCAACTATAAAAGTTTGTTTCAGATTTCCAAATTATTTTATTGAATTGTGAAACAAACAAAAAAAAAAAATGGTCTATACGTCAATGGGATTTTTATAGCCTATCATAAGATGTTGTAGCGTATGTTAATCCACGAAGATGACTTATTTGTCATAAATAAGTTTTGTGAGTGGTTGTAACATCAGTTAATTTCACTTATTGTTCTCTAGCCTGACAGACAAGTTCTCATGTGGTCAGCAACTTGGCCAAAAGAAGTTAAGAAGCTGGCAGAAGATTTCCTAGATGACTACGTCCAAATCAACATTGGTTCTCTTGAGCTCTCAGCCAATCACAATATCGTTCAGATTGTCAACATTTGCAAGGAGAATGAAAAAGATCAAAAGTAAGTGGTCACTACATCTTGAGTACGTTAGATCTGTCAAATGGCCTAGCCCTTCAGGGAGGATTATGTAAATAAAGGGTATCAGATAACTGACAAATTCTTTCTCCCAACAATATGAAAAGGGTGTTAAAAGCCTCCAAACATTAATATCTTGATGGCTCAGTCGAATAGCTACCAGCTGAATAGCATGATTTACTTTGGTGTAGGGGGAGAAAGTAAAATACCCCCCGTCGCAGTAGACCTGCGTACTCAGCGAATTTCCAAATTAGTAATATTAATTTTGACCAGCTAAACTTGTAAACAAAATTTCATCACTACTCATAAATAGGGAAATAAATGTCTATTCTCCTTAAGATAAATATAGGGAAAGAGTATGCAGGTATGCTGCCATGGGGGACACTAAAAGTAGGATTTTAGCATAGAAAAAATTTATTTCAACCATATAAAGTCATAATATAGTAAGTTTCATCAATATCTGTCCATAACTAAAACAGTTTGCCTAGCCTCCATATGATTAACATGGGAAAAGAGTATGCAGGTTTGCTGCCATGATAAGTACAAAAAAAAGATTTTTTGCCTTAAATGGATGAATCTCAACCAAATGAAGCTAAATACTAAGTTTCATCGAAAAATATTGGTTAATAAGTGAAATATTAACACATCCTTATTCTCCATAAGATTAACATTGGACCCCCAAAAGACAATGTACTGTCTTTAGACTTTGTAATATCTCGGTAACCAATGGAGATAGAGCAAAGCTTCAAGATACTAAATTGTGTGTTTTTTGAGCTAAATCCAATGGTCAAAATAAAAATTTAAAATTTTTAAAATTTACATATGAAAAATGCAAAAAACCCCCCAAAACTACCCCTTCCGGTAGGTCGATATGTCTGGTTTTCGAACTCATCTGAATAAACGTAGGATTACACGTGTACCAAATTTGGTGTCGATCGGACCGTTTTTACGAGAGTTATCGTGCCTAGGGACACATACATATATATAAATTTTAATGACTATTATTTTTGGTCTCTGGGCACCTAAACACGAAAAAGTAACATGGTCCCGGGCTTAGGTCTTACCATGAGACTTACGGTAATAGCTTATTCCCTATGGGAAATTCGCTAAAAAGGAAAATTTGTTATGACAAAAACCTAATTATAGGTCCTTGATCTTATATAGGCACCTTTCAACTAGATAAGTTTTCAGCTTGTGTCTGAAGTTGTTTTTTTCTCAACTTAACCATTCAATTCACAGTTTTTGGAAGTTTCGCCCCAGTATAACCTGGTTTGGATTGTAAAAGTTAAAAGTTGTACGTTACAGCAGTTCTTACATTTCTACTTCTAGTGTTTTAACAATGTGTCGGTTGGACGATCATTTGGTCATGCCATTTAGCATACATTAACAATCTCATAGATGTACAGGCTTGGAATCGTCATTATGCCTAAATTCTTGATAGCATCAGATCTGGATTTCAGTTTACACTTTAACCTAATCGCTCGCTTTTGGAGCTTAAAAACTTTTTTTCAATGTTCATTTTAGAAGACATGTGATGTGGAAACAGTACATTTAACTCACTGAGCATTATTGGTCTACATAGACACACATTTCTAGCCTCCGAGTGTAAACATAGATTTTTCAATGATTACAGGTTTTCAGAATTGTTGGAGCTCATTCTAGTTCAGTGTGAATTATATCAAACATAATAGCCCCTATTACTGTTAACAGGAGATTCCATGCAGGGCTTGTAACAGGTTATTTTTGGATTTTTTTTGCTCTTGGTTATTTTTTGTTATTTAGTTTGAAATTTATTATTTTTGTTATTTGTTGGGGGAATTTGGTTATTTTTTTATTTTTTTAGGACAATTAAGGTTTTATTGATCAATTTGGATGAAGCTCGTAGACCTAAATAAATTTAAAAAATAGAAAACAGTAGAAGATGCACCTGGCAGGTTTTTTTTCTATTTTTTCAAATTTTTAATTATTATTATTATTGCGTTTGTAGATATCACTTACCTAGTTCAAAACTATCCTACATAATTTTTATTGCCTACATATATTAAAAATACCTATAAAATGCCGGTTTTTGTATTTAAGCGATATTTTGGGTTTATTCAAGGATTTTTTTGGTTATTAACCTCAAGAACTGTTACAAGCCCTGTCCATGTGTTCTTCCAACGTTTAGAGCCATTGGTTATACGCTCTTGGCGACTTACGCCTAACATCATTGTCACCAAAATACCAATTTCAGCATGGTTTTAATCTTATAAATAATTAAAACATATCACTGTTCTTATCTGTTATTACATAAATTAATAGTATTGGGTTATTGTAATGACTAGGGATGGGTTTCCTGATATGTGATTCCTAGATACCTAAATGATATCTTTCGTATATCAACTAATCAATGATCATCCTCTAATTTTTTAGGTTTAAAGTTGAAAAAAATGTTGTTTTATTAGAGAAGTTGATTCAAAGTAGCATAAGAATTAATCACAGCATGTATCAAAATTATCAGATTTATAGTTTGCCAAATGTGCCTCAGCAATATGTACGCCACAGTAATATTTGTTTGAATTCTTAAACAAAATAATCATTAATGTTATTATAACTCAATCTGTTCAACAGATTGAGTACCCTTCTTCAAGAACTGAGTCAGGAGGAAGGCAAAACCATAATCTTCGCTGAAACAAAGAAAAAGGTTGACAACATCACAAGGACTATTCAGCGTTATGGGTGAGTATTTTAAAGTATTTGTAGACAACGGTGGACGTAGATTAAATTACAGACAAATAAATAAATGAAGTTCTGTGTAGAAATTGAGAGAGAATTAAAATATAATTGTAGCAAAAATACAGTGGCAAAACATTTAATAACATTAGCTACATGCTGCTTTCTCAATTAGTTTGAAACAATATAATATTATCAAAATACTTTAAGATTATTATCATGTTCCACTAAAATTATTCAGACTATTATTTTCACTAATTTGTTCCTTCTGTGATTTTTACCTTTCACGGAGGTAACTTAACACGTTCCCTGCTAAGGGCCTAAGACGTGTAGGTCACTAGGATGCTAAAAATTTTTTACCTTATGTGATAGTTTTGCTCCAAGATTAAAAGTGTTTTGCAAAAAAGTAAATTTCAAACCTTAATACATAAAAAAAAAAATAATAAAAGCTAGCCACCTTCCAGTCTCCGATCGGAGACAGCAGCAATGTGTGAGTGGAATATGGGATTAAGTACTTGATTATTTTGTTTTATGACATTATTCAATAAGTTTTTCTGTAGAAATATAAAATTTGTTGATTAAAATTGTGTAAAAAAAGGCTAGCCCCCATTTTGTTTCCGATTAGAGACAGCAGCAACGTGAGAGTGGCACATAGTTTTTAGCAGTGTTGGGGAAGCTACTTTTTAAAAGTAGCTAGCTACAGCTACAGCTACTTTTTGAAAAAAGTAGCTTAGCTACAGCTACAGCTACATTTTCAAAAAAAGTAGCTAGCTACAGCTACAATTAAAAAGTAGCTAGCTACAGCTACAATTAAAAAGTAGCTAGCTACAGCTACAATTAAAAAGTAGCTCGCTACAATTTAAGCTAATTTGCTTCTTTCGCAATCTGGTCCTGTTTTTCTCTTGTAATATATAACCACCCAATTTTCCCACTTAAAAGTAAAATTTTTTTAAATAAAGGCCTATTCCTTTTTTTGGTATTGTGTTGAGACATATTTTCATTTTAATTTAACACGTTCACTGCTTTACGAGGTCCCGAGGTCTCGTAACGTAACCTATATCCGATGCGGCAGTGCAACGTGACGTTCCGTCTTAAATTGCGTTTTTAATAATTCGATGTACAATCAACATAGAAGAATGAAACAAAGAGATATATAAACCTCTAAAATTGCTGAATCTTTTTAGTTACCGACGAAAGTACGAGTCTCCTAGATCTCGTACCGCACTGGAGTACGAAGTGTTCACATATGTGCGAAACGAGCAACCCGGGACTCGTATCAAAATCTAGTTGCTTTCAGCGCCGCTAGGAGCGCGTTGTATACAGATCGCGCCAAACGTTGTTTACATTTTGCAGTTAACCTTTATGCATTGTGTTTGTGGTTTAAGTAAATCGAGTGAACATTTTAGACATCTAAATATTAGTTTACTGTGTGTAAAATGTCGTCTGGTGAGGATCCTGACGATCCTCAACCTATTGTTCACAACCTAAGAAAAAGGAATAGGCCTAAGTTAATATTGGTTAATGCCAGTAATACTTCGTTCCTTGAAAAGCTTGTGACGGAGGGCCTAAACTCTGATGTTCCTTCTAGTGCATTGTCTGAGAGTGAGGACGAGGAAGAAGCACGTGATTTTTCTGGGAGTGAAATCGAAGACCCAGACTATGAACCATCAAATGAGGATGAGTCGTCCAGTGATGAATCATCAAATGAAATTAGTGTTATTGATGGTCTCTATGTTGAAAGGCAAATGCAAGTAGGCCTAGGCGGCGACACACACGGCGGAGGTGGCGACATACTCGGCGAAGGCGGCGACACACCTGGTGGGGGCGGCGACACACTCGGCGGAGGCGGCGACGCATCCAACGGATTCGGTGACGCACCCGGTGTAGGCGGCGACTCACCCGGCAGAAGCGGCGACTCACCCGGCAGAAGCGGCGACGCACGCGGTGGAGGCGGCGACACACCTGGCAGAGGTGGCAACGTTGGCAGTACACCTGACAATCGTGTCGCACCGGAGAACGAACCTGAAGTCAGTGTTTTTGGGTGCACCTGGGTGGAAGACAGTGTTCCGTATACCTTACCAGAAACCATCTACTTTGATGATTTCTCAGAGGAGGCAAAAATCAATGTAGATATTGCAAATGCTACACCTGCTGATATATATTGCCACTTCATCGACGAAGAGCTGTGGGAGTTCATGGCCCAGGAAACTAACAGGTATGCTATTCAATTCTTAACAAGCAATGAACCTTCGGCAAAGTCCAGAGCAAAGGATTGGTTACCTACAACAGCCGATGAAATAAAAAAATTTGTCGGTATAATGATTTGTATGGGACTTGTTCATTTACCCCATATTAATCTTTACTGGTCGAAAAATCCATTGTATGGCAATGCACTCATCAAGCAAACTATGCCTAGAGACCGGTTTCTCTTGTTAAAGAAGTTCTGGCATTTTTCTAATAATGAAGAGGCCCAAGTTCAAAACGATCGTTTAGGTAAAATAAAAACTGTTGTTGAGTACCTGAACGCAGTTTTCATGGATGCTCTCACGCCCGGTAGGGATCTTGTCATCGACGAAACAATGGTCCCATGGAGAGGTCGCCTAATATTTAGGCAATATATAAAGAACAAGAGCCACAAATATGGTGTTAAAATGTATAAACTTTGTACCGTCGATGGTTATACGCAAAGAACAGTTTTGTATGCCGGAAAGTCCCAGCAAACACGCGATAGTCAAGGTCATACCTACAACATTGTAATGGAACTAATGGGACCTTTCGAAAATCAAAATGTCCGTTTTGATGGGTACCTAGATGAGGGGAGATGCCTCACAACTGACAATTTCTATACAGGAATACCCATTGCTGAGGATTTGTTGAAACGCAAAACCCGTTTATGCGGAACAATAAATGTTAACCGTAAAGGTTTGCCTAAGGATTTAGGAAAAATAACCTTAAAAAAGGGAGAATCCAAGGCATTCAAGTGCCAACATGGCACAAAAATGATCAAATGGAAAGACAAGAGAGTTGTAACTATGGTTTCAACTGCACTTAACCATGATGGCATTCTTGTAAACACAGGGAAAAGGAGTAGGAAGAACGAACCTATCATGAAGCCTAGGTGCGTTTTAGACTACAATAGTGTCAAGAAAGGTGTAGATTATAGTGACCAAATGTCGTCATACTATACTACTTTAAGGAAAAGTCTTAAGTGGTATAAAAAGGTGGCGTTAGAGCTCCTCACTGGAACCACATTGGTCAACGCATGGGTGATTTTTGGCAAATTAAACAATAACCAAATGCCAATGTTGAAGTTTCGTGAGATGGTAGCACGAAGCCTTATGGGTGTATGTGAACCTCAGAGGCTAAGTTTGACACCACCATCAAGGAAGAGGCCTCACGCACTGGCGAAGGCGAAGGCAGAAAGAAGCGGAGGCGGTGCAGAGGATGTTACGAGAAGATTCGTCGTTCTTCTTCTTCACGTGAGGCAGACCGGAAAACCAAAACTGTCAACACGTTTTGCAAGGACTGCCCAGGCCAACCGTACTACTGCCTGACGTGTTTTAGCGAAAAACACACTTGAGCGGGTTCCAGTTTTGTAAGGCGAACTGTAACTTCTATTTTTGACTTCTATTTCCATTTGCTATTTGAATAGTAATTTTAGCCTCACTATTGTAAAAGTTGTTTTTTATAGGCCACTTAATGTATTCAAAAACAGTTAGAAAAAGGGAATTTGTCAATGGCTTAACAATTTCTTTTACATTCTTTTACAAAATAAACATTTGTAAACTTATCATAGTTCCTTTGATTTTACCTTGCAATTAGTCACAATTGTAATTTTTCTAGCATGATTCTGAAAAGACTTGTATTGAACCCAATTTGATATTTTTCATAACTAAAAGGATGGTAGCTTAGATGACAACAAGATATATGCAATTAACTCCAATTTAATGTTTTGTTTTGACAAAATAAATACAAATTAACATATATATCAAAAATAAAAACTAATAAGTCACAAAATATATTCGTTTTGAAGAAAAATAAAACTATTATTACACTATCATTATTTATGTGCGTTACGAGACCTTGGTAACTCGTAATAGTACGCCATTTTGAGAAACTGAGCCGGCGGTGGGTCAAAGACAGTGTCTTAGTTCACAAAATACTCCACAGAGTTCTCTGTCTCAGTTCGTTTTAAGGTTATGATGCGCAAAAGATCGTCTGCGCAGCGAGACGCTGGAGCCTCGTACCGCACAGTTGAAATCGCGCTTAACGAGACCTATAGTTTACGTAACGCACCAAAATAATATATTGCAATTTCTATAAAAGCAGTGAACGTGTTAATAATTTGCGACTCTTATGGAGCCTAGGTAATATAAACAGAATAGTGGTATGAAAATATAAATTAATTGTCGAATAAAGACTTACATGAAAGACGTAAACAACAATATTTATTAAGTTATAACTTATAACTTCACAAGTTTATAACATTTTTCTTAGACCGGCCACAGTAGGGTTAATAATGTTGGGGTATGCACACAAGAAGGACTAGCTTCTTCAGTTTTGAGGCAAATCTCGTTTTTAGGCCTAATTGCCATGATGTCGATTGTTAGATTAGATACTACAGAAATAGAATATAAGTATGAAGCACTCTGAGTACTAAGTACAAATTTACAAAGTTCGGGAAGTAGGCCTACGGTAAACGTTCACATCAATTTCTAACATCAATCAAGGTGGTTGAGGTTATGTTAGTTAAGTCGTTATGGCAGTACAATTGGCTATTTATTTGAATTCGACGTCGCGTCATTTCTCATTGTTGTAACATTCCTTTCCTTAATTGCCGACCTGGCGAGCGATCCTGGCGGTGCGCAAGCATAGGCAGCAGTTTAGTTTCTATTCTATAGGCGCATATTAGTAGAATACTACTAGCGCATCTAGTGGTCAGTTAACACAAAAGAGAACAAGACTGGTGATTGTCATGTTGTGGTTATAAGGTTATGGTTCTCAATTGGAGCGTCTGGTGGTGGCAATGGATTGAACGTAATCTTCAATTCCAACAAGAAAAAAACATACAGCTGACTAACCTTCTCTCGTGTTTATTTGAAAGCAATGAATGATGAAATGTAGACACAATTATTATGTTTTATTGAAACCAAAGTTGCGAGTAAAGTAGCGAAATAATCCGCTACAACTGCTCTAGAAATGTAGCTCGCTACAGCTACAAGCTACTTATTTTCAAAGGTAGCGGAGCTACACTGACGCTACTAAAAAAGTAGCGGAGCTACAGTAGCGCGCTACTCCCCAACACTGGTTTTTAGTCCTTGATTTTTATGTTTTTATGATTAAATTTAATAAGTTTGCTATAGAAATAATAATATGTTAGTAAAAATCATCATAGAAGTTGATTTCAACAATTTTCCACCCCTAAAAGTTCTAGGTTCACCCTCCATTGTACACAGGTACACTCACATACACCGTGATGACAAAAATGGCAGGTAACCTTACCCAAGTGAAAACTGACATTCGACATGTGTCCCCTGGATGCACCAACTCTCAACTGAGTGTTTCATACAACGCTGGTGGAGAGGCAAACATTTCCGAGTGAGTAGAACTGCAAAAATCGGCGATCAGCAACAGACGCATCCAAGTAGCACCCGGGCCCGTCTCCGATCGGAGTCGGCAGCAGCAAACAAATAACATTTGTATCCATTTCCAGCCTCCTTTCCATCACCTCTTGATAACTTTTTTTTCAATTTCATTGTAATTGAAGCTCTTCTTGCAAAGACTACTGAACAATTTGTTGATAGAATACTTCTATTTATAGGTGGCATGCTATGGGCATCCATGGAGACAAGAACCAAAGTGAGAGAGATTGGGTTTTAAGAGGTGAGACCTTTTATTCATGATAATACTGATAAAAAATTGGCTTCTATATATTTTGATTGCAATTGAATTAAACGGAATTTTAAGGAGTGTAAGCATAATCACTATTATGAACAAAGATTTAAAGGTGCAATTACTATTACTACTCATGTATGGAAAGGAGCTAACCCAAACGATTATGGCATATGACTCATGGTAGTGGCCCTCAGCTTTGATGATAAATTCATCACTAAAAAGAAATTAAACATGTCTATATATTATGTATATTGTATGGCTAATTTAGCCAACCACCAAGTTTTAAGAATGATAAAATAAATTTTGCGGTAGATAGCTCTTGAGTTTAACAATATGTACCTAACTGTGTTTAGCAGTATGTAAAACTAAACTCCAAGATATAATTGCCGATCTCTAGTTATAAAACTAAATCCGGGGCACTAAGCCATTGCAGCCCGGTTTCAGTTGCGATTTGCAGACCAATCAACTCTTCAGGAAAGCACTCAGTGGCCACTCTGCGACTGTGATCCATAGTTTGATACTCCGCTCCGCAGCCGCATGACTGATCCTCTGTCATTCCCCATTTGTATTTTCAATGATTTATCTCCCCACTCCAGTGAGGAAACGATTGATAAAAGTCCACTGCTTCCTAGGAAGATCCATATCATCCACTGCTGCGGTCAGGTTAGCTATCTAAAAGTAGTTCCAACCTTGGGAAGTACCCTAGGAGGAAAAGTCCAGTTTTAATGGAAAATTTTGTGTCCATCAAGTGGGAGGCTCATTTTGTAAAATACAGCTGTTTTTTCCTTTTATTGTCATTTGGATTTTCATAACAATATGTAAATCAGTTAACGTTATAATTTTGTTAATAATTTTTTGTCTAAGCTTTAATGACTATAAGGGTCTATTTATAAAAATGCATTGATATTGGGAATTAATTCTGTCTTATCTAGCTTGTTTCTTTTTAAAAATTTTGAAAATGTTTTTAATAAAACCAATAAGGGCCAATTAGCATATTAAGTATCGGTAGGTAGGCCTGACTTAACTTTTATTTTCAATTAATTGAATTTATTTATTTAAATTTGTAACCTAACAATTCAAAGTTGTTTATTGCAAGTTAACTCTAATACAAGTAAGGTATTTTTTATATCTGTAAAACGGTTCTTAAAATTGGCTCTAAAAATTAACTTCTTGAATTGAATTGCTATAGTCTATCTTTGGTCTTATGTAGGTAAAAATTAAAACAAGAGTTTCTGAAAACAGCTGACTCAACTGACAATGTATAAATTATGTGCAATCCCATGCATGACTATGATGTTTTCCAATGTAGCCACTTACTGGATCGCTGAAAGACGATGCTCAGTTTGATGCTCAGTTTTTAAATCATATTTTATTCTGGTGTGGATGTTTTGATTTATGAAAGTGAAATAAAAGGATAAAACAACTCAGAAATTTATAGAATTGGAATTAAATAAGCTTACCAAGCAAATGATTGGCCCCAAGGAATAATGGCTAATTTACATATTGTTTTGTCACAAAGGACCTTCTTGTTATTGGCATTTAAATGGTAGAATCATGTTATAAATTACAGTAAATCCACATAATGGAACTATATTGATTTAATATTTTGTTTGTTGCAGAGTTCCGTAAATCGTCCGCAGGAATTCTGGTGGCAACTGACGTTGCCGCCCGAGGGCTAGGTATGTAAACTTCCCCCGTAAAACGGACGTGCAAGGCTACTGGGGAGATGGACGAGATGAGTCGTTCTAGATGCCCAATTAAAAAAAATCCACGTTTATAATGTGAGGCGGCCAAACTTCACCTACCTTTTCGTAAGCACATCAACGTAATTTTTCTTTTCAAGTTTGATAGTTTTATTGACATGTCCATCCAAAGTGTTATGCTTTTACCTTTTGTTAGTCAAGACAAGTTGATGTTAACTTATTAAAATTCATTTTACTATTAATTTCTTGCCTAAAGGCCTAACTATAAGGCCTTTCGTTTCATAAATAATTTTATGTAACTAAAGAAGGTTGTTTCCTCCAGAATTCTTATTTCTTCCACAGATATTGCAAGGACATCAGTCCTTGTTTTATTTTCCATTTAGTTCAGGCTACATCATCAGTCAACCTAATAAACCAATTTCTGTAATTTTCCTTTGAGATATCACATTTGTGATGAACCCTTTTTCAATTAATGCTGTAATTTACAATGTTTCTGTCCAAGGTGCTCATCTAAGGGGCTTAAAGCTCTTTCAGGTGTATTTCCATTACATCATTCAATGATTAAATTCATCTTTAGGACCTCTTCTTATTTGAAGATTATTTAATATTTCAACGATTTCTCAAAATTCCAGTAATTCCAGTTGTTAAATAATTATTAATGTTTTTTAACTAGGCCACCAGTGCCATTGACCTTGTTAAGTTTTTTTAGAACCAATTGAAAATCCATTAAACCTTCACGGTCTATGATTATCCACTTTCTGTTATTTTCTCCACTTTCATAGTTGAAATATAAAAACCATTTCTTCAGTGGACATGTTACAGATGAAGTTTTGATAACTTGAAAAGCAGGTATATATGTTTTTGCAGTGACATATATCTAATTGATGTGTGTAGTTTTGGTGGGTTTTGGTCGCAGGCATCAATGTCTCTCCTGGCCAGCGCACGACCGATTTCCTTCCTCTTCAAGCTTTTTGAGGATTTCTTTGAATCCATTTGATTCAAACTGTGTCAGATTGGTACAGGTAACTCATTGATTCGAGTCCTCAAGCACTTGAAGAGTTCATTATAACCATCTGCATTTTAGTAGCTTACAGTTGGGTTGTCATTACTAGGCCTTTTGATCTAGAGGTTGAGCTATCAAGGCAATCACAAAGTATGAAATTTTAATGCCTCAATAATTATTTAATATAAAAAACTGGTTTTAATATATCTAAAATAAAACTTTATAGTCTGAAAAGTATTTCGTGAGTTCCTTTTAAAAATCATATTTAATCATTCAATAGGTTTTCTATTGAATTATTTTGATTCAATTTAGCATGAAGGTGTTGGTGATGTGAACAAGGGTGATTGGGTGATGGGAATGGGATATAAAAATTAAAGTTTTAACCCCCTCCTCTCTATCTCTTTGAAGGCAGTTTTGTAAATTTTTTTAAATTATTTAATACGTTAAAGTATCAAATGAATAATATTCTAATTGTTATAACTCGCTTGTTTTCCATATTAAAATTTACTATGTAGATGCTTCACCAGATGGAGTTAAATGTACATCTACTACAACTACAGTAGACTCCCTCTTGTTAGGAACTCTGATGGTCTGGACGACATCTCGTATATGAGTCAACAGCGCGATTTCTCACGGCCAAAATCAACAGGATTGAACGTGTTTGTTTTATATCTGGCCTACATGTAAACAAGAACGTCAGTTCCCCTTACAATTGTGCTTGTTAAGGATCGTCATACAGCCATGAAGCTGATTTTACTAGTTACTGTACTATATTGTTTGTAATTTTAAATATGAGATATATTATTACGAGTTTAATTGTAAATAAAATTTTAGATACAGTAATAGCTATAAAATGTTATAAATCTAAAATTGGGGCCCATTTCTTCAAAAATGTATCTATGAAGTTTTTATTAATGGTGCTTAAGCCTATAATTTACGATTGTTTGGTGTCTAGTTAGTTTTTATCCATGTCACAAAAATGAGGTTTAAACGTCTTGGTAGCAAAACCCTGTAATGTTTTTGGGTCATAAAATTGTCTTGAAATTAGATTTTCAATTATATATGCACAATTAAGGATTGTAATTTACATAAGTAAGAAACCGCCAGCAATTTTTTTTTTATCCGGATTAGGATCCGAACCTGAGGTATAGAGGGAGTCAACTGTACAAATAAGCAAACCTGAATATTCAGCCCTAACAGGATATCCCGATTTCATGAGATAGTTTGAGTTTCTAGGTCTACTGTGATGGGCGTGCAGTAAACTTCCTCTAATCCAGCGCGCTTGATAATCCGGCACAACTTTCAGTAAAAATTGTATTGATAGTATGAGTGTTCAAGTTGGGTTGCGAGGGAACAACACTGTGCCATGCAAAGCACTTTGGAATGTGTGGTAGGGAAACTAATCATTTTCATCCGACATCGGCTGACATTGTATAATTCTCATTTTAGTTTCATAATCATGTATAGGATTTTTAATTACAGTATGTTTGCAGTGTTTTTATACTTAGGTAGTAAAGCTCTTCAAAGATTAAAATACGTATTTTAATATATTTTTCTTGAATTCACATTTCTTTACATTCATTGTGTAATCCGAAATATTTTTCAATCTGGCATGTGTCAAGTCCCAGACATGCCTAATTAG
This sequence comes from Neoaliturus tenellus, assembly GCA_030545055.2. Taxonomy (NCBI): domain Eukaryota; kingdom Metazoa; phylum Arthropoda; class Insecta; order Hemiptera; family Cicadellidae; genus Neoaliturus; species Neoaliturus tenellus. The sequence goes on from CM061532.1 coordinate 64,228,953, forward strand.
AGGAAGTTTACTAGGTATATTTGCTTTTACTCTGCAATTATTTCAGAGAAAAAATATTTATATTTTGTAGTTTACATTTTTACAATTGCGAATAGATGAATACTGTAGCAATAATATGTTAATTGTGTAAGTAGAGCAAACAATGAAATTCTTAGTTTTAAATTCCATAGTTGCAAAACTTAGTAGGCTTTAATAAAAAATAAAAGCTTAAACTTAGAACTGTGAAACTTGAATTAATTAATTGTGACCACCATTTGTTTTCGTACTTTTCATTGGTATACCTTACCTATTAGCTCACCTCTATAATCTCTTTGTTGTATTGCACTTAAATTTAACGTATCCCACAAAATAGTATATATTACAATTCAAAATATTATATTTTTAGCAAGCTCTTTTTATTTGCTTGGAGTCTTTCAATCTGAATTATCTCCTAGTTCATTATATCAAGTTAAACAAAGTTTTTATTTGTTTAAAATCCTTAGTCTTTCAATCTGAATTATCTCCTAGTTCATTGCAAAAACTAAAACAAAGTTTGGCCTATCGTCGTGAAAAATAATGACATTTCAACAAGAGGCAGGCAGGCATTGCAGTGGATAATTGAACTAACACTGGTTTGTGTTGTATTTATAGATGTAGACGATGTAAAGTACGTGATCAACTACGACTACCCGAACTCGTCTGAGGACTACATTCACCGCATCGGACGCACAGGCCGTTCTGACCAGACGGGCACAGCGTACACGTTCTTCACCCCCAACAACAGCAAGCAGGCGCGAGACCTCATCAATGTCCTGACGGAAGCCAAGCAGGAAGTGGACCCCGAACTCAGCAAGTTGGCGATGCGGGGCGGTGGCGGCGGCGGAGGAAACTGGAGAGGAAGTAAGTGCAACTGACATAACTGGCTACTGATGGCAGGAATTAGGTGCTTTGGGTCGTATTTTGTTATTTTTAGTAGTCTTAAAATCTTAGAAGTGTTGAGTTTGATCTAGTCTTAACAAATTCCTGAATTACTCTTGAATTTTGTCAACATATCCATTTGAAACCGACGGTAATACCTACACAAACTTTCTTGAAACTTTTTTGAACAACAATCAGATGTTGAAATGCCTGTAAATGTAACCTAAACCGACGGTAATACCTACACAAACTTTTGAACAACAATCAGACGTTGAAATGCCTGTAAATGTAACCTAACCTGACATTGTCATTCAAACACCAATAAGCAATAAGTTGTGTGCACACTATTACTAGTATTTGCCTTTTAATTAAAATAACAATACAACTTCTAAAATCTATATTATTAACACACTACATCGTTTATTTTAGTTTCACTAACATTATTAATTACTTTTACCTGCTATGCCCTGGGATGTACTTGTAATGGATTTGTCAGGGTAGGCACTCTATAAGCTGCAGAACGTGTGTTTACCTGCTATGCCCTGGGATGTACTTGTAATGGATTTGTCAGGGTAGGCACTCTATAAGCTGCAGAACGTGTGTTTTTTCACTTTTATGGAGCCATGATTGTTAATTGTTTTGCCTCATGATTATTAAACTTACTAAACTACACAAACACAACAAATTAACAAACACAGTAAAATATTTATACATAACAAACATACTACTCACTCTTAAATAAACACACTTTGAGTGCAACAGGTCAATTAAAAAAATTGTTATATTTATGAAATGTAGCCGCTTTATTAACAGATTTTTAAGAATAATTGAAAATAATTAACTGGTACGTACCTAACATTTATTTTTTTGTTCTTTTTATTGTGGTAATTTTCAAATTTTTGTTTTATCTGTCATTTTATCAATGTTGCGGTTAACTTAAAAATTTCAACACAAACCCTTTATGTAAATCTTAAATCATATAGATGATTTTAAGACCTTTTTATTACTTGCTATTTTTTGTAAACATAATGGTTCGGAGGCTGAGGGTAATACCCAAAGGACTGCAGGTTGGGAATTGCCATGTAATGTATGGCTGATGGATGGGCCTAATTCAGATGAATTGGATTTTGTAATTTCAATTTACATCAAAAGATTTTACTATTCTTTACAAAACCTCAAGCTAAGACAAACAAGATGCTAAAAATAACATTTAATACATGTTTTTTACACACACACATACTTAACTCTAAAGCTAAAATGTTGAGACCTTGGTGGAATTCTGGTCAGAGGAATTTGACAGACTAGTCAGGAAAAGTCAGGGAAATGGAAAATTAAAATTCTGTAGAAACCCTGTATGATAATAATTTGATGTTGATATAAGCCTTAATATTAGCTCCATATATTGAAACTGCTAATTTTATTATTACTTAGGGAACCAGTGGGGCTACCAAAGAAACAACACCAATGGCAACCGCAACTTTGGAGGCCGAGAGAGGAACCATCAGAAGTTCAATGGTAAGTTAGTTAACCGTTCTAAATCTGATACCTGAATCTAAACAAATAGATCTACTACCTCTTTTCATAAGTGTATAATCTTAGTATGCGATTGACAAATTTTGCGAATCCATTCATTGCAGTTGATTTTAAATAAATTGTCTAGCTCAGTAATTGTTCATTCCAATATTTGTTTTGAAAATTAGTACCAGGGAGCCAAGCTTCACTCTATAAATATTTTGTAAAATGTTACAAAATGTGCTTGAGCATCCATCCAAATCGAGCTAAACGCCTGATTATCTTCCATTGCGTCCAACTAAAGAGAACTAAACGCCAAACCATGTGCACCTGCATCCAACTAAACAGAATTAACGACTAGCCTATAAATCACTATTGAAACGTAGCTCTATTTCTTACATCATTGCAAACAAAGCGGCTGGTTAAAAAACAACCTGTTAAATATAGTCTACTCTTTAGGTTAAGGCTAATTAAGACCCAAAACATTAATCCATTACTTGAAAAACCATCAAAACGTTAACATGTCTGAGTTCACTTTTAAAGCCTTAAAACTGTGGCATGCAAATTTGTTAAACAAAAGGCCAATTCTTACCTTAAAACATGATTTAAGTATTTCACTTACCAGAAGACGTTGGAGTGATGTAATCATCACTTCTTGAATAAGAGACATCTTTTAATTCATCCAACGCATCGCATCATCCATTTTGGTATCAGTTAAAATTAGGTTAGCCATGGTGGTAGTTCCTTAGTTCTGTCTGTCTGGATTTCCCACTGCCAACTTGACATAAAACCAAAACAAAATTTCCCTCTCCCTCAGCTGTTTCTTCCTCTACCACTTAGTTTGTTTGTCCTTACTGTTGATCTTGGTATTGGGAGCCTCTAAACATTAATAGTCTAGAATGTTGAAAAATTTCACTTAGTTTACTTTAGCTTTAGGCCGACTAGTTTGAATATTCGCACACCCCTAATTAATACTGTTTGTAACCTTTTACTAAAACTGGGCTGACTAATGTTTCTAATTTGTGTTTTCTATTTTTCAGATTACTAACCGTCGACCAGTTGAACTCTCTGCGCTGTACATCTCTTTTATTGTGATAACTTATGATAATTTTTTTATATGTCATTAAAACCACAGTATTTTGGTTGAGCTAAATAAAGCTTTAACAATTATGATACATTGTTTAACTTTCTCTCTAATAGCAAAATCGTTTACTTAAAATTGTATTTTGATTTCAAGTTTTTTTTTCGATACAATTCAAAATTTTAATTAGTTAATAAATATTTTCTTTTCATGTGATGTCCCTCATGAAATAAACTTTTTAACTGTTAACACTGATTTAAAAAATTAAATAAATGTATGGAGTATTACCCTAGTATTAAGCATACATCTTGAAACGGATTATACTGTGGTTTTGGCAAATTCTATAATTTTGTCACTTTTTGTACTTCTTGCTAAGTTAAGTTATATTAATTTTAGTTGAGAAAATGTCCTTTTAATTTGTCTATTCACAGTTAGTGGAAAAGATAAAATACAAAAAAAATTGAAAAATCATTGGACTTTATTTTTTCCCTTGGTTTTGTCTCTATATTAATCTTGTTTTTAGCATTATAAGCAGTCACTCTTTAATCTTGAAGCTTGTTTTTTCTTTTATTTTTTTTATAACGGTACTTTAAATTGAAATGTTTTTTTTTGTAATCGTTTAACTTCTGATGAACCCTCTAAAAATATTCCTCATCAGGAATTTTTTGTTGGTTGTCTATTACATTTGAAAATCACATCTTGAAGTGGAGACTATTAATTTTGTTTAGTAGGTATAGTTAGTAGTTTGCGGATAGTGATTTTTCAAATCGGGTCGGGCAGTAGATTACCATCAATTTTCTGATCTGGTCGGGTTTGGACATTATAAGTTTAAATTTCGGGTTCGGGTTATCAGTTAAAAAAACTTGGGTCGGGTTCGGGTATGTAAGTAAAAAGAAAAAAAAACTGGTTGAGTTTGGGTATTGTAAGTTGTAGGATCGGCTTCGGTATTACAGTACACTCTCGTTCATCGGACTCGGCAACATCGGAACTCCGCTTCATCGGAACTGAAAATATGGACATTATTAATTTTTTTCTTGCGAAATAAAGAATTTTTTTCGTTTTAGCGCCTTCAATTTCCATTCGTTCTATCAGCACAACAGTGAAGTATCACCTTTTGCATCAAAAGTCATCAGGCGTTTTCCATAATCTGTACCCATCGATGTGATTTACGAGGCCGTGGAGTATTCGCACAAAAATAGAAAGAGGAAGGGGGCAGGAAGTGAACAATACATCCGCTTCGACCACTTTCCAAACCGTCATTCAGTCTGTCTCGCGTCGCGACTGCACCTGTATTACGTGGAAGTCAGTTGACTGCTGGAATGTGAATATGGAATATGAGAATAAAGATTTTGGATCTTTATTTCCTGGGTTGTTTTTATTCCTATAAGTTCATTGTTACTATGTTCAAAGTTTGAGTGCCTTATTTTCATAAAATCTCTTGTGCTATCTTAAAAACAAGAGTGAATACAATCACGATAGGTCACCGTACGGGCGGAAATGATGACTCACGACGGACTCCGCTTCATCGGAATTTTTTAACATCCAAACCGGCCGTCCGCCACATTAGTTCCGATGAACGAGAGTGTACTGTATATGTAAAATACCCCCGTCGCAGCAGACCTGCATACTCAGTGAATTTCCAATGGAATTTCAGATTATTTACTTTCCCCATAAAAACACCATAAGATCGAGTATGTAGGTTTGCTGCCATTGGTTGTTGTTAGAAAATCTAAGTCAATCAAAAATTGGTGAATGTAAACACAAAATTGTATCAAGCTCTGGCAATTTTTTATTTTCTCCATAAATCCCATGGGGGTGAGTATGTAGGTTTGCCGCCATATGGATTTTGTAAGTAAGTATAAGTTTAACCTTATCTAGATAATGTACATACCAAATTTGATTAAGTTATGTCAATAAGTAAGCAAGGCATAGGGTTTTCTTGATTTCCCATAAGAATAACATGGAAAACATATTTTTGGATTTTCCCCGTGACCAGTTATGCTGGGATAAAAATTCAAAATACCAAATTGTTTGTTTTTTTAAGCTGTTTTAAATGGTTTTAGTTAAAATTGATTTTAATAATTAAGTCCCAAAAATGCCAAAAACACATTTTTGACCCCTTTGAAACCCCATAAAACCCTGTTCCTATAACCTAACAATGCTGGTTCACGAACTCATGAAAATAGACCTGGTCATACACCTTCATACCAAATTTCATCAAAATCGGAGGTCCCCTTCAAAAGTTATCAGTATAACGGACACATAGATAGATATATAGTACTTGATTTTCGGAACAAACAGATTTTCGGATATGTATATATATACATATATATGAAAATCAACGAATGGTGTTTTTGGCTTCTGGGGACCTCAAAATGAAAAAGTAAAGTGGTCCCGGGCTTAGGTCTTACCATGGCTACCACCGTAATAGCGTATTCCCTATAGGAAAATTCACTAAAAAAATGTTTGTTTTTAATGTCATGTCTAGTACGTATAACCCGATATAATTCAGGCATTAGGTATCCGCCCAACATGTCTTAAAAGCCCGCCCGAATGAAGCCCGTGATGTGTCAAACCCGCCCAACCACTCGGGTTCCTGCAATTAGCCAATTTTTCGGGTACCCTCAGACCTCTGGTTTTATATGCTTACTAGGGTAGCATATTCAGTGGACTGCAGCTTTACCCTGTCAAAATACTTTGGTGAGTGCTTTTGAGTAAGCGTGGGGATATGCTCAAAGTTGTACGAATGTGCTGCTTATATAAAATTGCCATAAAAATAATAAAATCCAGTTAGCACTATGAGCATTTAATAACCTCGTTTTGCACACTTAGGCGTTGGGTTTTCAGCCAGTTTTTACACCAAGCTGCCTTTAGGTAGATTTGCCATACGCCCCGGTTTGACCCGGACAGTTCCGGTTTTCACTCTTGTCGCGGAGTCCCAGGCAGTTTCATTTTTGTCCCGCTTTTAGTAAAACATGAAAATATATTTGTTGTTGCAGTTTGTGTAGTTTTTTTCGAAATCAACTTCATTCCGTAGATTAAGTCCTTGTTATATTAACATGTTATAGTGTTTTATTTTATTTTTGATTTAAATGTTGTTATTTTTAATGATATTTTTTACTTTTTTTAGTACTGTAACAATTTTTAGATCAAGTAAGTTTACACTCAATCGATCCTTACACTTGTTTGAATGAAAGTAATATTTTTTAGAGTAAAAAATCCATCTGATGTAGCATTTGAATAACAAGAATAGCAACGGCTGTTAAAAATATAAAAAACCAATTTTACTCCATTTTTAGACTGTTATGGTACTGTAAGTAACCTTTATCAATAAAAAAAAAAAAAAAAAAATTATATTTAACTTATGAATTACCTAACATTTTCATCTTCCACATAAATTTAACCTAAAATTCACATAATTTTATCACAGAATCGTTCTTTGGTGGTGGCGATAGTTTGGGGGGGGAGGGGTATACTCTTTTATACTCTTAGGTGTCCCGGTTTGAACTTGTAAAATTATGGCAAGCCACCTTTTGGGAGTGAAGTTTCCTCCACAACCCTGTCAGTAAACTGGTACTCATGAGCTGAGCACTGACGCAACTACAATGTTTGAAATATGAGGAATATACTATAAAATTGAAAAAGTGCAGGCTAAAGAAAACTTCAACCCTACTAATGACAGCACATCGGGAGAAAAGATGTGGACTGAATATAAAAGCATTGTTGCCAGGGCTCTGATTCACCAACAGTGCTGTCTACTGTATTTTAGGATACATTTTCAAGAAACTGCCACAGGGCAGAAAATTTTTTTCCCAGAAAAAAATGAGTTTCTACTCCATAGTATGCTCCACTTTTAGTTTTAATTTTCTCAATACATTCTCAAATTCTCTATACAATTATTAGCGAATTTCCCTATAGGGAATACGCCATTAGGGTAGTGGCCATGCATGGTAAGACCTAAGCCCAGGACCATGTTACTTTTTCATTTTGAGGTCCTCAGAAGCCAAAAACACCATTCGTTCATTTTCATATGTACAGTGTTCGTGGTACCTCCAATTTTTATGAAATTTGGTATGGAGGTGTAAGACCAGGTATATTTTCATGAGTTCGCGAATCAGCATGATCGGGTTAGGGTTTAACTGATATTTGCTTACAACACCCATATGGCGGCAAACCTACATACTCAGCCTCATAGGGTTTATGGGGAAAATTCAAAAGTGCCGAATATTGATACAATTTGATATTTACCTTACCCAACCATTATATTTCCTAACAACTAGCATTTTTTAACAACATCCCATGGCAGCAAACCTACATACTCATTTCTATGGTGTTTATGGAAAAAATACAAAAAAAAATTTCTTTTGGAAATTCGCTGAGTATGCAGGTCTGCTATGGATGAATGAATAATGATAGATGAGAAAGCAGAATGTCAATGTAAGGAGTCTCATTCCTAAAATTGGAGATGTCTTGGTCATGTTTTGAGCTTTAATTATGTCAATATCTTGAGGTTTATGGCTTATAAAAAATGTCAAAGTCATGAAATGAGTTAAAAGAACTATTGGAATACAAATACTAGGCCCTACGATGAATATCTATATAAATAATACATAAAGTTTTTTGTAAACACTACTCCTCTCTTATTTCTGGACGAAATTCAATGTTGGAGATGTCATAAATTTCGTCTAAGCCAGAATTCTTACTTGTTGAAGTTAACCTGTCTGGGGCGGATGCACTGTTGTTGGGAGTGTGCTATCGACCCCCAAGAACAGGTAGTTTATTAGATTTTGAGAATGCACTTTTAAATTGCATGTTTAGGTACAGTCATGTCTCGATCATGGGTGACTTCAATACTGACTTACTTTCAACTTTACAAAACTATGAACAGACATTTGACTTCAATGTTTGACTCATGCAATTGAATTTATGCGTGATGTTCAACAAACGCCATGGCACTTTATTGAAAATCTAAATTCTGTAAATGAAATGGTCAATGAACTCAATACTGCAATTTTAAATATTTTTGATAAACATGCACCGATTGGAGAAACGCTAACGAAAAGACAGCCAGTGCCATATGGATGATACCTGAAATTCGCAGTTTGATGGCTCAACGTGATTGTCTTTATAGAAGAGCTAAACGTTCTCGTGATGAGAATGTAATGGAACAGTATCGTTATTTGAGAAACAAAGTAAAGCAACTTCTTTGCAACTCAAAACTTAGGTATATTCATAAACTTTTTGGAAATAAAAACCAATCAAGTAGAGTTTTGTGGCGCAATGTGAAAAGTATTGGGCTTGGGAAGCGATCGGATCCGCAACCAGTAAATAGTCCTCTGAATGAATTAAATAGTTTCTTTTATTCTTTTCTTCCTTTAGTCAAACCATTGACCAACAAAAGGTAAAACATTTTCTTGACAAATTAGTCAATTCCCCAATCCATCAATCTGATTATCCTGAGTTCTGTTTCAAGCCTGTCATACAATCTGATGTTTTAAAGGCTATTCGTCGAATCCATAGCAATGCCATAGGATTTGATGGAATATCGATACGCTTGATCAAAGAAAATCTCTTTGCCATTCTTCCTACCATTACGTATATTTTTAATGTATCTTAGAGGGGAATGTTATTCTCCCATTTCTTGGAAGTCTGCCTTTATTCGCCCTTTAAACAAGATCTCAGCTCCTGCTTCTTGCCAGGATTTCAGGCCGATCAGTATTTTGCCCGCTTTATCTAAAGGCCTAGAATTAATCGTACACTGTCAAATTACTGACTTCATTACTGAAAATAATATTCTTTCTGACTATCAATCTGGTTTTCGTGCAGCGCACAGCACTGAATCAGCACTTCTTCGTGTTACAGAAGACATAAGACTTGCAATGGAACGTCGACAGGGTACGATTCTAACCTTGTTTGATTTCTCAAAAGCTTTTGATTGTGTTAATCACAACATCCTATTAGAAAAGTCAAGGGCCATAGGGTTTTCACAGAATGTTCTCAAATGGCTGAGATCTTATTTGTCAGACAGGAGGCAGTGTGTTATGGTTGATGACAACATGTCTGACTGGGAAACAGTTACTTGCGGTGTGCTTCAAGGGTCAATCCTTGGACCTCTGCTTTTTGTACTTTACGTAAATGATGTTAACTCGACTCTTAACCATTGTAAATACCACATGTACGCTGACGACCTTCAAATTTTCGCACATTTCTCAGTAAGTAAAATAAATGAATGTGTGTCAATGAAGATATAAAGAGAATCATCACTTGGACTGAGAAGCATGGACTCCGACTTAATCACAACAAGACTCAACCGATTATTATCTGTCATCCACGTTTACGAACTTCCATTAACTTTGATGCTGCAAATCCAATAACGGTAAACAGAAACGTTCTTCCCTACTATGACAAAGTGAAAAACTTAGGACTGACTATTAATTCTACTCTTACTTGGGGTGATGCAGTTGTGGACATTCATAGAAAGGTTTTCGCTTCAATCCACTCCCTCAAGAAATTACAAAATTTTTTACCGTTACATATGAAATTGCACCTAGTCAAATCACTTGTGTTCCCTCACTTTACTTACTGCAACTCTGTGATCAATAACATGACTGTGAATTTCTCTGATATGCTCCAGCGGTCTCAGAACTATTGCCTGAGATATGTCTATGATCTATGACACTACGAGCATATCACACCATTTTTTATTGATTCAAAACTCTTGAAATTGAATGAATTGAGAGCGATCAAAATTCTTTAACTGTATTTCCATATTTGAAATCATTGCGAAAATTGTATATACCTAATAACTACATCTGGCCAACGCTCGAGCATCCTTTCCAGTGTGCTCCCCTGAACAAATTGAACCAAACTCTCCTAAATGACATAGACTTAATTATTAAATCAGCCTTAAAGGAGATACGAGAATTACCAAGTGATATTCCAAACAGTATGGTTATATTCTCCAAAAAAATCATCAAGGATTAGTTTTAATTAAAGCATCTTGGGAAGCATAAACCCAACAAATTAACATTCCATTGGTTTTGAAAAAGGAAGCTAATCCCTATATATTTTGAACAGAAAATTTGATATTAATTAAATCAAATTTTATTAAATTGATATTAACTTTTACTCAAGTTCCACAAAAACCAGGTTGCAGTGACTGCAGACATTAAAAAGGCGTTTTTACAGATCGGCTTGTCTTCTGCTGACAGGGACTATTTAAGATTTCTTTGGTGGGATGATTTTGCGAATAGAACTTTGACTGTGTATAGGCATTGTCGTGTTGTATTTATATTGTCAAGTCCTTTCCTTTCGGAGACATCTATTCAGGAGAACCAGTTGTACCTCTTCTTGGAATGATGTGGGATATTGAAAAGGATGAATTATTTTGCGACACAAAATCTCTTTCTATTGTTGCAGAAAAAGTAACTAAACGTAATCTTCTATCTGTTGCACAACGCATATTTGATGTTAGTAGGCTTTATAGTCAACGTCAAATGTAGATAGGCCCCCCTCAGCAGGTAGAAACCCCCCTTCCTAATCCCTTGTTGCACAAACAATGTCATGGTTTTGGGCGGCCGGCCGACTTTTGGCCCGGTATTCCAAGAAATTTCTCTCCCCAATATAACTTTTAATTAATTGAAGCACTAGTCCTACATAATTAAAATGTGGCTCACGCTTTTTGTCTTACTTAGACGAATAAAACAAAACTTGAATTACAGTTCTACGACCTACCGTTTGCGAACGAAACGTTTTCACGCAACTTGCAATTATTCCAATCTGAAGAATGTTTCTGGCCGTATGTAGTTAAATCCGGGACCTTTTTGTTTCAAAATGTCCAAGATAGATGACACTGTTGGAGAATTTGATTTAGAATATTCCTCTAAACTGTCCTTTGAATGACTTTCCATTGAAAATCGTCGACTCGGCGGAGCCTCTTGTTAATAACCTTAACCGATCGTTTTTTGGGAGATTTTATGTCATAGATCATTGTATTTTTTGGACTGTAGCTCGACATACTCCTAGCACTCTCACAACATCCGCTACAGGACTCTTCGACCCCTTCTCCTCTGCGTATTCCAACATTGATTTAATCGTGGCTTTTTGCCCTTTGGTGAGGTGGTTCCCCCTCCCCGCTAAACTTGGCACAAAACTTTCCCCAGAAACACTTGCATCTACTTCAACTGGGTCCACTTCCACAGGATTGTCATTCTCTCCACACCACGGACGCCACATTTCTACACCTCATTCAAGCACGACGAGCGAAAGGGAACTGAACTCTGACCACAGGAAAGAATTTAGGAATTGTGGGTTCTTACAAAGTGACTCATAGGCGGGGTTTCCATATTTGCTTGACAGCATTCATAAAAGTTGCGTGGCAACTTTTCGTTTGCAAACGGTAGGTTGTAGAACTGTAATTCAAGTTTTGTTTTATTCGTCTAAGTAAGACGAAAAGCGTGAGCCATATTTTAATAATGTAGGACTAGTGCTTAAATCAATTGAAAGTTATAGTGGGGAGAGAAATTTCTTGGAATAGCGAAGTGGAAGTCAGCCGGCCGGCCGGCCGCCCCGAACAGTGACATTGTTTGGACAACAAGGGATTAGGAAGGGTTTATATCTGCTGAGGGGGGCCTATCTACGTTTGACATCGACTATACTAGTCTAGTTTCCTTGGTTCCAAAACTTTTACTACAGGAAGCGTGGGCTCAGAAGTTCACCTGGGATGAAAAACTTTCTAGTTATATTACACTTAAATTTCTGAAATGGTTATCAAATATAAAATGGTTGGATTGTAAAATTCAAAGACGAATGAGTGTTTTCAGTGTCAACTTAATTAAACTACGATTCATATACTTTGCGAAGCTAGCAAGGTAGCATATGCTGCTTGCTTATTCATCAGGACTGAATGTGAGGATATGGTGGATATTCAATTACTTTTTGCTAAGTCTAGAATAGCTCCAATGAAACAAAAATCACCATTCCTAGATTGGAGTTAATGGCAGCAGTTTTAGGTTCTAGACTTTATAAACAGGTAAAGGAGGCATTAAAGTTAGAATGTAAGGTTTACTGTTGGACTGACTCAACCACTGTTTTAACGTGGATTCGCTTTAAAGAGAATAGGAGTACATTTGTTGGGAATCGTTGCCAGGAGATATGCCAACTAACAAAAATTACTGGCACCATATCCCTGCCTGGGAATAGCAACCCAGCGGACCTTCCGTCACGTGGATGTAGTGCTAAGAATTATTTGAAAGTAGGTGGTGGTAGGGGCCATGATGGCTCAAACATGAAGAGAGCAAATGGCCCAAAACAGACCCAGATAATCTCCAGATAAGGAGGCTTACCTTGAAAAGAAAAAGTCTGTTGTCTCTGCCATGGTTACAAGGAATGTTACAAAATTGAGTGATAGGTTGATGTATTTTTCAAGGTATACTAAAACTTTGCGTATGATAGCTTGGATAATAAGATTTGCTCATAATTGTTCGCCAAAATATGTATCTTTGACTGGCGAACTCAATTCAAGTGAAATTATTGAAGCTGAAAACAGGCTAATAAAAGTATTCAGCATGAAACATTTCTTACGGAAGACAGAGCCTTGCCCAAAAAACCTTCCAGTATTCAGAGATGACACTGGTCTCATGCGACTTAGAACGAGGTTAACTTTGGTCGATGATAACAAAGATTTTAAAACTCCAGTGTTGTTACCTTCTACACATACAGTCGTCTCTTCTTTGATCATGGAGAAACACTTAGTACACCGACATGCTGGTGTGCAAACTTTGCTTGTAATTTTGAGAGAAACCCAGGCAGCAAGGTTATATTTTAAAAATATTTTAAAAACCTCACTTCGTTGCGGAAATATTTTCCACATTTAAAAATATTTTATCTTTGTTTTTAAAACAGCCTTTAAAAAATATTTTCTTTGAACGGAGAAAAAAATATTTTCTTTACACTCCTTTTTAGTAACATTAAAAATATTTTTCTAAAAACAATTTAAAAATAACTTTACTTTATTTTTAAGAAAATGTTTTGTGTAATTCTAAAAAAATATATTTTTAAAATCATGTGCCAAAGTGAAAAGAAAAACATTTTTAAGCCAAAGAAAAAAATGCTTTTAAAATGATTTACTTAAGTTTCTTAGAAAATATAATTTATAGTTGAAATAAAAATATATTAAACATGTGTTTTTTCATCAATATTAAAAATGTTTTTCTAAAAACAATTTCAAAATAACTTTACTTTATTTTTAAGAAAATGTTTTGTGTAATTCTAAAAGAATAAATTTTTAAAATCATGTGCCAAAGTGAAAAGAAAAACATTTTTAAGCCAAAGAAAAAAATGCTTTTAAAATGATTTACTAAAGTTTCTTAGAAAATATAATTTATAGTTGAAATAAAAATATATTAAACATGTGTTTTTTTTTCATCAATATTAAAAATGTTTTTCTAAAAACAATTTCAAAATAACTTTACTTTATTTTTAAGAAAATGTTTTGTGTAATTCTAAAAAAATATGTTTTTAAAATCATGCGCCAAAGTGAAAAGAAAAACATTTTTAGCGAAAGAAAAAAATGCTTTTAAAATGATTTACTTAAGTTTCTTAGAAAATATAATTTATAGTTGAAATAAAAATATATTAAACATGTGTTTTTTCATCAATATTAAAAATGTTTTTCTAAAAACAATTTCAAAATAACTTTACTTTATTTTTAAGAAAATGTTTTGTGTAATTCTAAAAGAATAAATTTTTAAAATCATGTGCCAAAGTGAAAAGAAAAACATTTTTAAGCCAAAGAAAAAAAATGCTTTTAAAATGATTTACTAAAGTTTCTTAGAAAATATAATTTATAGTTGAAATAAAAATATATTAAACATGTGTTTTTTTCATCAATATTAAAAATGTTTTTCTAAAAACAATTTCAAAATAACTTTACTTTATTTTTAAGAAAATGTTTTGTGTAATTCTAAAAAAATATGTTTTTAAAATCATGTGCCAAAGTGAAAAGAAAAACATTTTTAGCGAAAGAAAGAAATGCTTTTAAAATGATTTACTAAAGTTTCTTAGAAAATATCATTTACAGTTGAAATAAAAATATATTAAACATGTGTTTTTTCATCAATATTAAAAATGTTTTTTTCTGTCCAAAAAAGTCCTTAAAAAGTTTTTTTTATTTATATAAAAATGTTTTCTTCAATGTATAAAAATGAAATTGTAAATATATTGTACTAAAGGGACAAGAAAAACATTTTTAGCCGATGTAAAACAAGCCTTTAAAACCATAAAAGTTTATTAGAAAATATAGCTGATATTAAAATATCAGCTCGGTAAATATAAACAATTCTTAATAGTATAATGTAATATCAGTGATAGTATAATGTAATATCAGTGACAATCAGGGCCCTAAAACGTTAAAGCCAAGTTCTAAAAGACTTGTTTCTATTCAAGACGATTGCTAGATTGCTTCGCTAACTCGTCTTCACGATGAGCTTGTTCGTTTCACTCACTCGCCTTTCAGATTGTTTTGAGTAGACCTACGGGTGCTGCACTCTGGTATATGTTTGTTGAATCTGTAACACATGAATTCTACTCCTATGATTAACAGCTGATTTCATCATTGTTACTATTTACCTATTATTATTATTATAAGCATTTCTACGAATTGCTTATACCTCGTCCAAAATAAATATGCGGTCAAAACGCAGATTTCAATTTCCCCATTTTCCCCATTCCTCCCGTTGCCAAGAACCCAACCAAATAGAATCACTGAGAATTACTATAGTAGGATTCACGAAAATAGTCCGATGGGAGTCAATACATTGTTGCCAAATTTACTCTGAAACACATTTTCATACTGTACTACACATGGTAAACATAACCACAAATGACAACATTGCAGGGTGAGAGGGGATGAAGGGGGACACAGCTGTTTAAATTTTCATCGGACTATTTTCGTGCATCTTACTATAGGGTACAGCGGTTTAATATCTTATGTCACTTTATGCCATTGTGTGTTTTTTATTTTATTTATTTATTGTAAATACATATTGTAATTTTGACATTTGATATGTAACAAGAAGCGCTTTCAACGGCAAGTAGGGGAAGTAACACGATCATCAGTATCAAGGAATCTAAAATAAATAAAAACAAGGTAGGGGTCAAGACATGCAATGCCCTCTATGCACCAGGTGTTCTTTTGCACCTATGACGTCATCATTATCATTTCCAGCATTAGTAAAGGGTGATGTCATTTGTCATAGGTGCAAAAGTACACCTGGTGCATAGAGGGTGTTGTATGGCTTGACCCCTACCTTCTCTTTATTTATTTTAGATTCCTTGATCAGTATTATTTTCCACTCTGAATTTTAAGGGTGAACTTAAAATAACATCTGATTGTGAAGAAATTTGGGGAATTGAGTAAGGTGTTGAGGGAATTTTCCTTGTGGTGAGAAATAATTATTCTGGCTTTCGACCGCACATTTATTTTGAACGGGGTATAGTAGTTTTAGCCTTTTAAATTACCTTTATTTACAAGGTACAAACAGTTAGAGTTTGCTAACTGTACGTACCAGTACGCACGAGACTGCTTTTTTATAAATCTTGCTTTTTGTTTTAAATATTTTGAGATAAAGATGATAAATGAGCAGTCCTTCATGAAAAATGAGAAATAAATTGAGTGATTAACAATGAACTCCGGATGACGAAGCGACGAATTTTGAGGCGCTATTGTTTGGGCAAAGATGGATACGGGGTTTAATCGTTACAATACAGGACGACTGTAACCGCCTCGGCCACCACTTGACAAGGGTGGCGAACCTGTCCCGACGTGAACAATGGACATCCCCCCGACATTTACGACAGGCAGTGAGGCAGTGCGCTTGACTGGACATTACTGCGTAGCATATTGTAATGCGGCGGTGTACGTGACTCTCTCAATACAGTAGGATTTGAGGGCTTGTCATTTTCTCGATCACATTTGCGTTATTACTTTCACGTTTCACCTACTTTGTTAAAAATTATATCATTGAATAATATGTATAAACCGCTTTAGTCCATAGACTTTTATTTTAAAAGTTTATGTTAGGGTGATATAGAGATGTTATTTTAAATACTGATTTAATCATTTGGATAAACCTCGCCTTTGTAGATTTTAAGACGTTTTCTTTCAATGTCCGGTGTTTTATTTTTTCTATGCCCCAAGAATTTTACTGGGCAAAGTTTCTAATGGGTCAAAAACATTATTTTTTTGCAAAATATGTTATTACCTAATGATCGTTTGACTCGTACATAGGTTTCTTAAATTTTGCTCCGTTTTTAAGTATTTTGTAATTACTTATGTCTTTGAACATTTTTATGACTCACTAATAATAAAATATAACTTTAAGGCTCCGGTCTACCGGAGCCCCAATGCCGCCTCGCGGCCGCGGCCATAGCGCTAGGCGAGTTTGATGGCTGCAGAGGTTTACGGGAATCGTGTTTTAAAACTAATTCATTAAGATAGAGATTGACTCTTTACTTTTTCTAAATGTAGAAAAAAGATCTAGTCTACTCTATTTTTAGAATTTTTTAATAAAATTTATACTTTCAGTTATAACTGTCTAAAATCATCTGTTTTTCTCTAGTGGCAGGTTTTATAGATGCAGAGGTTTACGGGGATCGTTTTTTAAAACTAACCAATTAAGATAGAGATTGACCGTTAACTTTTTCTAAAAGTGAAAAGACGTATCTACTCGGCTATCTTTTTAGAGTTTTTTAATAAAATTTCTAATTCCAGCTGTAATCGTCTAAATTCATCTGTTTTCTCGATGCAAATACAAAGGTTCTTTTAGAATCGTTTTATCTCCTGCTAAATGCAGCCTAGAGCAATAACTATATTAAAGAAGAATAACGGTGCTAAATTTCCTTTGTTACACTTTGTTTATCCCACTTTGGTAGTTTCTTCAAAACTAATGGAAAACTTTAGTTGAAAATCGAGAAAAACAGATAATTTTAGACAGTTATAGCTGAAATTAGAAAATTTATTTAAAAATTCTAAAAATATATCCGACTAGATCCGTTTTTTTAATTTTAGAAAAAGTTAACAGCCAATCTCTATCTTAATAGGTTAGTTTTTAAACGATCCCCGTAAACCTCCGCATCTATAAAACTTGCCAATAGAGAAAAACTAATGACTGGAGGGGAAGAGGGAATATTATACATATTGTTTTATTGTTACAAATTGTTGTTGTTACATTGTTATATTTTTTGAACATTTTTATATTGTTACATGTGTTTCATCTTGTTCTCACAACCATTTTGAAACGTAGTGGCTTATTTATTGCACTTTTGTAATTTCTCTAAAATGGTGTTTGCTATCGAAAACAAAGAAATAAAATAAATAAATATCCATAATCATAATCATATACACAAAATCGTGCAGTATGTGTAAATGTGATCCAATAAGTGTTTTAAGTTAAGTTACCAAGAACATTCTTCAAAAATTTTATTTTCATCTCACTGCACGTAGAATAGCCGTTTTCTGGCTTGTAAATAGATAGTCCGCAATGCTGGCGTTTTCTGTAGACTTTTAAAAGTGCACGCAAAAAAACTTGTTGAATTTTCCTTGCGCTGACCTCAAAGTTTTTTCTTAATGCAGAAATCGTAGGCCTACTATATTAAAAACAAAGAAGGGCAATGTAAACAAAACACGACTTGTAGACTACATTTTTAATGTAAAATTTTGATTATATTTCATCCATTCCACTTACTTATCAGCTGTTTGTTGAATATTATTAGTGCATAATACAAAACGTTGTTCATCCATCACTCGGACGGAATTTGTTTTTTTCTGTGCTTTTAACCGCTATTTCCGAGCTGCGTTTCTCTTCGCTCGTAGGCCTAAGCGATTTCGCACAGAAATTACCCACTTTTTGTCCTAGTGACGAAAATACTATTTTATCATACCACAGAAACGATATCGTTTCCTTTTTCTGTGATCATATTGAAGGCATAGAAACAACGTTTTATGGCCTGTAGGACGCCAAGTTGGCGTTTTCTATAGCTTTTTTAAAGTGCATTTAAAACCATCTGTTCATTTTTCGCGGATTTTCCCTTATAGTAGAGAATAGGCCTTCGCTATTACGGTGGTAGGCATGGTACGACCTAGCTAAGCCCGGGACCATGTTAGTTTTTCATTTAGAGGCCAACAGAATCTAAAACGCCATTTGTTGATTTTCATGTACCGGTATATTTAAGTATGTTTTCTATTTATATGTGTTAATGGTGCTGATAACTTTTCGAAGAAACGTCGTATTTTAATCAAATTTGGTATGGAGGGGTCAACAATTTAAAGGGTCAAAAATGTTTCTTTTCCTTTATCAACATAACTTTTATTCAATTCAACATTTTAAACTATAAACTCATTTAAAAGAGCTTGAAAAAAAGTAATTTAGTTTTGTGAATTTTAACTTTAAAAAAACTTTATTAGAAAATTTTTAAAACAATTTTGGCCTTTAAAATCAATTAAACTAATTTTCTTAATTTCACAGGAAATATGTGCACCGGATGTTTTTTATTATTATTATTTTTATGAGACTAGTGACGTCTTGGGTACTATTTTTACATCGTTTAACACGCTGATAAAACACCCGTTGTTTATTAGGCCTACACTACAGCAGTTTTCCCCAGTCCTGGTATTTAACCACAATAACGGGCTCTGTTGCTATGGTAGGATTCACGAAATAGTCCGATGAGAGTCGATATTGTTGCCAAATTTATTCTGAAACACACATTTTTATACTGTATTACACAATATTGCAGGGTGAGGGGGGCACAACAGTTAAATTTCCATCAGACTATTTTCGTGCAGTTTATGGTTAAGGAAAATTACAGTTAAATCTTTTAACTCGAAGCCAACGAGAACCTTGTTGCTAGAAGCCGTCAATAGGTGGACTATTTTTGACGACGAACCTCATCTCTTGTTCGTAATAAAATAATTACTTTTATTTATACCACCAAGCAAAACTTCCAAGCCATTTAAAACATGTCTACGTTGTCGCTGTGAAATGTCCTATATATGCTGTACAGCAAATAAGTCAAAGATTTTGTTCGAATTTTGCAAGTAGAGTTACGCTGTAAACGTGTTGAATGTTAAGTTCAGTAGCAGTAACTGAAAAACGTTTGTTAACAAAAACTGTGACGCTGTCATTTTGTACAGTAGTCATGAAAACGTAAAAAATTCTCGGATTACATATTTTGTAAAACCGTTCATAACAATACCTTTTCGTATTGGAACAATCAGATGTTTTATCAAAAATTTTGCATTTTACAACATTATACTACTGTATTTTTAGTACGGAGCTCGGCTTCCCGGTACTGAGAGGATATGCATGTTCTCTTCTCTTCAAACAGTTGTCAAATGGAAGACACAACGTGAATCGTAATAACCACAGCCGGCGGCGGAGGCATGGACCAGCGGTTGTGTTGTTGTTGTTTTTTTTTTTTTTTTTAATTTAATTCAATAACGAGGCTTTTAGGGTACAACGTTTGAAGATAACAAGAAAAAACGTATTATTCATTATCAATAAACAATAGGTCGTCTGCCGTGTCTACCGAACTCCGAAGTTTTATTGTTAAAGATAGTGAAGCAGAAATTTACTTTGTTTTTACAATTTATTTCCATAACATCAAGTAACTTTACAGATTAATATACAGTTTATTTCATTGCATCTTCGGATCTTCACCGAAATGAAATGGGTCACCTAGCAGGAGTAGGGTGCGGGATTGGCATGCCTGCTCAGATGAGAACGAGGCAGGTTGGCAGCCCTGCACCAAACCGGTTTTTGGGGTTGTCGTCGTCGTTGTCTGCCTGCAGGACTGGGGGTCTGCGGGGTGGAGGAGGGTTGGCTTTATTCTCTCTTTGGGCCTGATGGTGATCGATTTGTCTGGTCGAAATCAATTGCCACTATCCATAGTTTCATATAGTTACCGACTGTATCCTTTGCAGTATAAGTGTAAATATATTTTTGGGAGTTGTAGATGTTTGTTTTTCACCTCTGATTAAAAACAACAAGTATCATGCTAATAAAAAAAATGTTTATAGTTTAGAGCACAGGTATCATTAGCGAGGTACAAGGTGTACCTCTTGCTCTCAAATAGTTCACAGCACATTTACAAAATTATTAATTTTACAGAAAAGCTGTTTAAAAAATTTACTGTATATACATAACATGTCAAAAGTAAAGATTAAGTTGGTTTTTATTTACCTCTTTTGAATCCTTGCTGGTGCTCTAGCCAGCCAAGTTGCAAGGGGTTGGATAACGTCTTTTCCTGTTGCCTCTTTGTGAACGACTTTCACAGCAGCTGAAAAATATATATGATATTTGGGATGATTTAACAATGTTTTTCAGGATCTATATGAAAGGTTTTGGAGGGAAGTTATAAACATTTATAAAAACATTTTTTAAGTAAGTCAGACATCTGCTAAAAGTTATTTTTAGTGATTTAGAAACGTGTTTTAGTAGCTTCATAAAATATTTTTTGAGGAAAGTAGGAGTCATTTTTAAAATGATTACTGAAAACCGTTCTAAAATCATTTTTTATAATCCTTAGGAAAATATTTTTGAAATCATTTGGAACACCTTTCTAAAGTATGTTTAAAACGTTTTCCCGGTCTTACATAAAACGTTTTCTGAGGAAAGAAGAAGAGATTTTTAAAATGATTTCTGAAAACCGTTCTAAAATCATTTTTTATAATCATTAGGAAAATATTTTTAAAATCATTTTGAACGCCTTTCTAAAGTATGCTAAAAACGTTTTCCAAGTCGTACATGAAACGTTTTCTGAGGAAAGTAGGAGAGATTTTAAAAATGATTTCTGAAAACCGTTCTAAAATCATTTTTTATAATCTTTAAGAAAATATTTTAAAAATCATTTTGAACATCTTTTTAAAGTATGATTAAAACGTTTTCCAGGTCGTACATAAAACGTTTTCTGAGGAAAGTAGGAGAGATTTTTAAAATGATTTCTGAAAATTGTTCTAAAATCATTTTTTTTAATCATTAGGAAAATATTTTTGAAATCATTTGGAACACCTTTCTAAAGTATGTTTAAAACGTTTTCCAGGTCGTACATAAAACGTTTTCTGAGGAAAGTAGGAGTGATTTTAAAAATGATTTCTAAAGTCGTTAACAAAATCCTTTTTTTACATCCCAAGCAAAATATTTTCTTAGTTATTTTTAACACGTTTTAAAATATTTCTAAAAATATTTCCTTACATCATTTTAGAACATTTTCCGTGAAAAGTAGGCGTTGATTTTTAATATCTTTTTGGTGTACGTTTTGCAGTCATTTTAAAAATATTTCTCGCTACTTGGGAAGGTATTGGATTGTTCAAAATAGGAAAACCGTGAGAAATGTTTTATCAAAGTGCATTGTGTGCAAGAAATTGAACTTGAAAGCAGCGACTACTTCTTTTGACACCCACTTCTGCTTGACAGAATCTCAGAATGTGATGCATGGTGGCGACGTCCTGTAATCCAGCTACTTGGAGGTCACGAATTGTGGATAGTTATAAGCGATGGCTTGTGGATGAGATATTCCCTGGTGGGGATTAACGTCCGCACTAGTGAATACTAGTTCATCCATAAAGACCATCCTCATAATTAGACCAATTCGTATATAAGAGGTCAAAATTGTGGTTCGGATCCCATGTTAAACTGTAGGTCCCTAGATACCATTGGCTGTTGGGCTATGAATTAACAGTCCTGTCTAAGGAGAATGTCGGCCTTAGTCAGTAACAAGACAACAAGATCGCGCCGCAATCATCCTACACTCATCTCTCATTCATACTTGGCTTTAAACTACCTATTGAGTTAGGTCGCCATTTCAAACAAAAGGTATTTCATACAACTGGAATCGATTTGATGGGGCCACTTCATTTGAATAGTGGAAAGAAAGCTCGAGTTACCTGTGTGGCGTCTCTCCCCAAACCTCTAACAGCTGGTCAGGTAACAATAGACAAAGACAGTGCGATCTGCGCATGCGCGGAAGGCCAGCCGGTCCCTGGAACCATCGCGCTCGGAGTCGACTCGAGCACGGCGACGCCTACACATCTCCGCGGGGTATCAGGTAACAACGCCATGTGGTAGGGTACGAATTTGAGGGGAGAAACGGGGTATGGGGAACCTAAGTTAAATATAATCCAATTTAGTAATCATAAAAATCAAAATTAGAATCATGTAATTTTTTGGGGACAATTAAATTAGGTTTAGGGAAGGAAGCCTGCATGTTCAGACATTAGTAAGATAAGGTCAAGTCCGATATACAGTTGGTATTAAATTAACTGGGGGAACAATATTATTAGTAAAATTCATTATTCAAGTATAATTATTAATCATCAAAGCTGGCTTCCTTTTTAGATAAATGACGGGCGAAGGATAAGATCCACGGGGATTGAATTAACACGTTTGGGGAAAACGGAATATCGTATCGAGTTTCCCTCTTCAAACGGAGTAAATGGGGGAGACGCCCCAAAATTGGTAGCAGAGCGTGGTTGTCACAATGAAGCTCAAAGTGTCTATGCTCTAGGTAGACTCTAAACTTATCTAGGAAAAACGTTACCGCTAAGGCTTCGAGCTCGAATGCACTGTAGTTCCTTTCATGGGGGTTGGTTGGTCTAGAGGCATAAGCAACTGGCAACAAAATGTCGTTGTATCTTTGAGCAAGGACCGCTCCAATTGAAGTTCGGGATGCATCTGTTTGTAGAACAAAGGGCAGATCAAAATTAGGCATTTTTAAGATAGGAGATGTAGTCAAGGCAAGTTTTAATTTATCAAATGCAGCTTGTTGATCTGCAGACCAGATGAAGGGTACTCCTTTTTTCTTGAGATGGTTCAGGGGAGCTGTTAATTCAGAATAGTTCCTAATGAAACGGGAGTAATATGCGGTCATGCCCAGGAATCGTGAAAGTTGCTTAATGTTACGAGGGGTAGGAAAATTGTCGATTGGTTCTGTTTTTTCCTTGCTGAGACTTAAGGTGTTGTTATGTATTACATGTCCCAAAAATTCTATTCAGTTCAGTTGTTGTTAGTTTTGAGGTTATGATCATCGTATTCAGTAAAGTTAACTATTAACTTATTTTTTGTGTTAAACCTGAAGATCTCATCATGAGACATCCTTACTTTTTTGCTAGAACTGTTCTTGTTCGTAATGGGAATGTAGATGAAGCTGTTAGCCTTCTTAACAGAATTTTGGGCCGTGAGGGAATATTCGACCTATGGAGACATACAAGATACTTTGAAAAACCTACTCAGACTCGCCGTAGAGTGAACTTCATGAGATGCAAGGCAATATACAATGAAGACATGGATAGAAAAATTAAATTTATCATGCATTGTGCACCCCCAGTCTCATAATGGACTATATTAATGGTTTCACTTCCCTAAACCAAACCCCCATTAAACCTTCTTCCCGAGCCTCAAAGCCTAATCCAGCTTTCAGACAGCCCAAGAGTTGGAGTGCTCCTTCCAGGGTACCTGCCCGGAGGGGGGGGGGGGAAGCTGTGGCGTCTCTCCCCAAACCTCTAACAGCTGGTCAGGTAACAATAGACAAAGACAGTGCGATCTGCGCATGCGCGGAAGGCCAGCCGGTCCCTGGAACCATCGCGCTCGGAGTCGACTCGAGCACGGCGACGCCTACACATCTCCACGGGGTATCAGGTAACAACGCCATGTGGTAGGGTACGAACTTGAGGGGAGAAACGGGGTATGGGGAACCTAAGTTAAATATAATCCAATTTAGTAATCATAAAAATCAAAATTAGAATCATGTAATTTTTTGGGGACAATTAAATTAGGTTTAGGGAAGGAAGCCTGCATGTTCAGACATTAGTAAGATAAGGTCAAGTCCGATATACAGTTGGTATTAAATTAACTGGGGGAACAATATTATTAGTAAAATTCATTATTCAAGTATAATTATTAATCATCAAAGCTGGCTTCCTTTTTAGATAAATGACGGGCGAAGGATAAGATCCACGGGGATTGAATTAACACGTTTGGGGAAAACGGAATATCGTATCGAGTTTCCCTCTTCAAACGGAGTAAATGGGGGATACGCCCCAAAATTGGTAGCAGAGCGTGGTTGTCACAATGAAGCTCAAAGTGTCTATGCTCTAGGTAGACTCTAAACTTATCTAGGAAAAACGTTA
Source organism: Neoaliturus tenellus (assembly GCA_030545055.2). Lineage (NCBI taxonomy): Eukaryota > Metazoa > Arthropoda > Insecta > Hemiptera > Cicadellidae > Neoaliturus > Neoaliturus tenellus. Next base: position 64,253,627 of record CM061532.1, read on the forward strand.
CCGCTAAGGCTTCGAGCTCGAATGCACTGTAGTTCCTTTCATGGGGGTTGGTTGGTCTAGAGGCATAAGCAACTGGCAACAAAATGTCGTTGTATCTTTGAGCAAGGACCGCTCCAATTGAAGTTCGGGATGCATCTGTTTGTAGAACAAAGGGCAGATCAAAATTAGGCATTTTTAAGATAGGAGATGTAGTCAAGGCAAGTTTTAATTTATCAAATGCAGCTTGTTGATCTGCAGACCAGATGAAGGGTACTCCTTTTTTCTTGAGATGCTTCAGGGGAGCTGTTAATTCAGAATAGTTCCTAATGAAACGGGAGTAATATGCGGTCATGCCCAGCAGGAATCGTGAAAGTTGCTTAATGTTACGAGGGGTAGGAAAATTGTCGATTGGTTCTGTTTTTTCCTTGCTGAGACTTAAGGTGTTGTTATGTATTACATGTCCCAAAAATTCTATTCAGTTCAGTTGTTGTTAGTTTTGAGGTTATGATCATCGTATTCAGTAAAGTTAACTATTAACTTATTTTTTGTGTTAAACCTGAAGATCTCATCATGAGACATCCTTACTTTTTTGCTAGAACTGTTCTTGTTCGTAATGGGAATGTAGATGAAGCTGTTAGCCTTCTTAACAGAATTTTGGGCCGTGAGGGAATATTCGACCTATGGAGACATACAAGATACTTTGAAAAACCTACTCAGACTCGCCGTAGAGTGAACTTCATGAGATGCAAGGCAATATACAATGAAGACATGGATAGAAAAATTAAATTTATCATGCATTGTGCACCCCCAGTCTCATAATGAACTATATTAATGGTTTCACTTCCCTAAACCAAACCCCCATTAAACCTTCTTCCCGAGCCTCAAAGCCTAATCCAGCTTTCAGACAGCCCAAGAGTTGGAGTGCTCCTTCCAGGGTACCTGCCCGGAGGGGGGGGGGGGGAAGCTGTGGCGTCTCTCCCCAAACCTCTAACAGCTGGTCAGGTAACAATAGACAAAGACAGTGCGATCTGCGCATGCGCGGAAATCCAGCCGGTCCCTGGAACCATCGCGCTCGGAGTCGACTCGAGCACGGCGACGCCTACACATCTCCACGGGGTATCAGGTAACAACGCCATGTGGTAGGGTACGAACTTGAGGGGAGAAACAGGGTATGGGGAACCTAAGTTAAATATAATCCAATTTAGTAATTATAAAAATCAAAATTAGAATCATGTAATTTTTTGGGGACAATTAAATTAGGTTTAGGGAAGGAAGCCTGCATGTTCAGACATTAGTAAGATAAGGTCAAGTCCGATATACAGTTGGTATTAAATTAACTGGGGGAACGATATTATTAGTAAAATTCATTATTCAAGTATAATTATTAATCATCAAAGCTGGCTTCCTTTTTATCTAAAATGACGGGCGAGGAAAAGATCCACGGGGATTGAATTAACACGTTTGGGGTAAACGGAATATCGTATTGAGTTTCCCTCTTCAAACGGATTAAATGGGGGAGACGCTCCACCTGTGCGGTTTACAGAGCTGTTCATTTGGAATTGGTGGAGTCTTTAATGAGTGATGCTTTTTAGCAGCCCTTAGGACTGAAGATTTATCGCTTGAAGGGGACGTACATAAGTAATATTCACCGATAATGGTACAAACTTTGTCGGTACAAACAATCTACTGAATTCCTTAGACTGGAAAGTGATCCAAGAGACATTTGACGTCTGTAAGATAATCTGGAAGTTTAACCCTCCTAATGCTCCATGGTGGGGAGGGCTGGTGAGAGTGAAAAAAGAGTTGCTACGAAGAAAATTTAGGTTCAACATCTCTGAACTATAAAGAATTGATGACTCTATTGTGCGACCCTAGAGAATTAATCTATAATTAATTCAAGACCACTAACGTACGGTATATTTCTGATGATTTGGATGCACTACAACCTATAACCCCTTCTATGTTTTTGCAGCCCATCATAAAAAGTGAATCATGAAAATGATCTGGCCCTTCCTACCCTCAATATATTTGTGAACTAATAAGGAACAAGCGGATAGCCAGGCGGATATGGCATCAGAGCAGACTACCATCCGATAAGACCACCCTCAATAGATATACCAATCAATTAAAAAATGCTATAAAAAACTTCAAAGTTTCAGCTTTTGAAAGAAAATCAACAAATCTTACCCCTAAAGACGGTTCTCTGTGGAAAACTACAAAACAAATTTTACACTACATACCTAAAACATCCCCAATTATTCGTCCTAATAATTGGGCAAAATCGGATAAGGAGAAAGCTGACGTTTTTGCAGACCACCTTTCTGGAATTTTCAGTCCACACGAAGAACAGAACCTGGCTTTTTCATCTGAAATAGAAAATTCTATTACCTCCCCTTTACCTATGTCCCTGCCACCTCCCCGAATTACAGCTACTGATGTTAAAAAGGCCATTGCAAACTACCCCTGCGGAAATCACCAGGGTATGATTTAATCACGAGTGAAGTTTTACGTGAAGTCCCCTCCTCTTGTATTACTTTATTGACACTAATCTTTAATGCCATAATTCAAACTACTCACTACCTTATTCAATGGAAACTGTCCCAAATTATCTTGATTCAAAAGCCTCAAAAACCTGCTCACGAAGTGTCATCTTATAGGCCGATTAGCTTACTTCCTGTCATTTCTAAATTATTTGAAAAATTACTTTTGTCTCGGTTACAAAGTATTGTTGAAGAAAGCAATGTTCTACCAAATCATCAATTCGGCTTTCTAGGCACTCAACTATTCAGCAACTTCATAGGGTGGTCGATACAATTGTGTCCGGCCTTGAAAATCTAAGTACACAAGTGCTGTGTTTTTAGATGTAAGCGCTGCCTTTGATAAAATGTGGTACCCTAGCCTGTTATCAAAATTAAAGGCTCGTCTTCCATCCACCAACTATTTAATACTTAGGTCATATCTACAAGATTGATTCTTCACTGTTAAACAAGGACTGGAATACTCTGGCTGTAAACCTATCTCTGCTGGCGTTCCTCCGGGGTCATTGTTATCCCCTCTTCTCTACAGTATTTATACAGCTGACCTGCCTGAAACTCCCAATACCAAGATAGCCACTTATGCAGACGACACCGCTATCCTCAACACTTCGGAAGATCCCACTGAAGCAAGTAGCCACCTACAAAACCACATTAATGTTTTAAGTAGCTGGTTAAAAAATTGGCGAATTAAAGTTAATGCGTCAAAATCTTCACATGTCACCTTCACTCTAAAACAGGGCCTGTGCCCACCGGTTTATATAAACAACACCAGAATCCCTCAAAGTACAGACACACGTTATCTTGGACTCTACCTAGACAAAAAATTAACTTGGAAAACCCACATCACAAAAAAGAGAGCTGCTCTCAATACAAGATCTAAACAACTATATCGGCTGCTTCATCAAAATTCAAAATTGCCTCTTAAATCAAAATTGTAAAAAATTCTATTAAAACCAATATGGACATATGGCATTGAGGTTTATGGCACAGCAAAATTTACAAATATGAAGAAAATCCAAATTTTTCAGTCAAAAATACTACATTTAATATTTGGGGCTCCCTGCTATGTAAGCAACAAGACTTTGCATAATGATTTCAATTTTAAATTTGTACATGAAGTTATAACGTAGGTTTTTCGGAGGGTTAGCGAGGAGGGAAGACGTGTCCGGATAGGGCAGCCAGGCGTGGGTTTAGTGATTTTTAAAGTCACTAAAATCGGTTCCAGGGGTCAAGAGTTTTATTTGAATGAACGTAAGTCGAGTATGGGCTGGAGAATTCAGAATTCCACTTTTACTGATCAGTGTCAACAGTCCAAGCACTGCAGGGACCTCGACTGATCGTTTAATTAAAGTAAATCTACAATTAACTTTTAGATTTTGTAGTCGATTCAGAGTAATCTCTTTACCTCCTTAGAGCCAGTGAAATCACGCGATTCATAATCATCATAATCGACGGTTGGGCCAATTGGAAAATAGCAAAAATTATTATTTAATCTGAGAGGTGTGAAATGTAAAATTTGAGAAAACTGGCTGACCAGGAAAGGATCTGACGAACCAAGACTGGAAGAATTGGTGTCAGCAAACTAGGAATGTTAGTAGAGGTTATCACCAATAATAATTTCTAAATATAGCCTTAACTATTACAAGAAACACAACTTTACTAAAATTATTCCTCCTAAGAAATTAATGTCTCGGGTCTAGACGAGTGACTTAGTAACATTAATAAAACCTGTGAAATAATTTGATTAGTACAGAAGGGATAAATCAAGTCTGACAACCAACAACGAGATTGGCGTCCAGCAAAGGTAAGTTAAATATAAGAGATTAGCCGCGCTCTGCTCTTGCTCTGACTTAATTTAAATTATGACCACGCTGTAAACTTATCACTGACACTCTAGGCTCCCTACATACGCGTGTTCTGCTATGAAACAATTTAACACTACTTTTATACACACGAGGATGGAGGTGTGGGTCTAGAGGAAGTGAGCTGTCGACTATAACCAGGGGAGTGTTAGTGACGGTGAAATACCGAGGAAATTAAAGGTGTTCGGCTGTCTAGCAAAGGAACGCTAGCAGCAGCGAGAGTAGAGATTTTGGTATATTGAGAGCTGACAAACTAACAAACAATGGTTAGCGTCAGTAGGAAAATCCGACGTTTGATAGGAACGGGCTGATAACTAACAAGGGAGGTGTTAGCGTCAGTACAATAATCGAGGAGTCCAGTAGGAATACTTCAGAGGTAGTACCTTAGAGAGGGACACAAGAGCTGACTACTAACAACACGGTTAGCGTCAGTAAAATAGGTCACAGGAGGGGACAAAACTAGGGGGAACAACCGCTGACTACTAACAAACTCGGTTAGCGTCAGTAAAATACTTCGCAAAAATTAGTGTCCCAGAATGGGCAAATCCTCACTACTACCGGTAAACTCCAGTTATTTTTCACACGCTAATTTAAATTTTATATGTTCGAAATTGCGTTTAACTACTCGAGAGACGTGTTTCAAATTAATTAAACAATGAGATTTACGACAGTAAATTATTCCTTGTACCGTAAATAAATACACAGTAACTAGCAAATACGAGAAAAAGAGCGAGTTACTTTAAAAATACCAGAGAAATACTTTAGCAAGTACAAGTGAAATAAAATGTCAGAATAAATCCAAAATTCGTAGCTTTAATTAATTAAACACTTTTACTCAGTCAAAAGAATTAAATTAGAATATTAATTCTTAATTGTTAATATTTTATTAATTCGCAATAAAATACAATAGAGCAGAGAACAGCTTAGGACTTAGAGAAGGGTGTAGTCCTACCTTACAGATGACTTCCTCCTTTGATGTCTCGGGGAAAAGTGTCGTCGGTCGGCGCCGAGCGCGGCATCGGCCGGGAGGGATACGCTCGTGCGCATGTCCGGTGCATAGAACTATAAACATGGAATGCTGACTCGAGTAATGAAAGGCAGCCAAAAACGGTCCGACTGTATCATCTTCCCCCTCCCGAGGTCGGTATAAAACTGCAATTCCCGCAAAATCTGAGTGACCGACGACGATGCAGCGTTTCACTCAACTCGATATTTAACCTATAAAACGCTAAGCAATGTAGTTTAAATTTATATAGGGTTTTAGAGCTTTAAATGATTAACAAATCGGTATCGGTTTCAGGCCAACAAAAAAATATTTAAAATTATAATAATTGTTTTAGCCTAAAGTTTGTTTAGTTTGGATTGATCATGTAGTGAAAAAAGTAGTAAGCGAGTTTTTTTTTTTTATTGTAAGGGCAGGAAAAAACTTCCAGTGAATGAATTATAGAGAAAATTCTGAATTTTATCTTGCATTAAAAATATCTGCTGTATGATAAGCCGTTTTTTTGTAATCTTATCTTTAGCGAGCACTTCTACGAATCGGCGGAAGTGTCGCGTTCCGTCGTAGCGTAGCACATTTTAATAAAACAGTCGCTGGCCGGAGACACATGATTCAATGCAGTTCGTGACGAATTTTGTTTGTTATTTGTTATCAATTGTTGTATATACTGTACTATATCTTGTGATATGTGTCAAGTGATATTATTTGTTGTAATATAAAGTGGAATGCCTACATATTGTGTAGCTTATAATTGCAAAAATATAATTACTAAGGCATCCAGCTTATCTGCACACAAGTAAGCCTAATGTACAGGAATTTTATCGAACCCATTGTTTATACTGTAATGCAGTCTATAGTATATAGGTAACGTCGTAAAATTCAATTGTAAAATTACGTCCTATGGAAATAATCAAAAACATAATATTTTATAACTAGTTAAGTGTATTGCACTTATAGGGCTTTTTTTTATTAAATATTTTTGTTTACATTTAGTTGTTATTTCGTTACCAAAATAGCAACCCATAAGACCAATGTTAAAAATTACAATTTTTAAACATAAATTTAGATCAAATTTGATTTTTCCTGGGATTGGGACGGTTTCTAAACTTATTTTTGGGCTGAAACACTCTTTAATGCAAAGTTTAAGCAAAATCTAACAGCTAGATTTCGAGATCGTGGAACACACATCCCTTCAGAGATTCCTCGTATTGTAGTATAGGATTTCAGCTTAACAAGACTGTATTTGTTTTTACTACAATGAATTTTGTCATAGAAAATGAAAGGTTTATAACTTTTTTTAATCCATGAAATTTGACGTAGACTTAGACTATATGTAGTTTATGAAATGATTTTTATTGATTTTTTTTACTGTTTTTAATATTTAGACAACATTATTAACTCAAACTATGTAACTATTTACACAAATATTTTTATTTTAGGAAAGAAAATATTATCAGTTAATTGAGTTAACAAAAATAAAACAATTAGGCATATACTAGTATATACTTGTTGCTCGATACCGAGCAATTTATTTTAATACAATACAAATATTACTTTTAGCTTTAAATGGGAAATATTGAGATTTCAATGGTGAATATTGCCTTTATTTTCAGTCCGATTCTCATCAGTTTTTGGCGGAAACAACTACAGACCAAGCCCTATCCAACGACACCAAAAACTTGAAAATCGGTTGAAAATTGTAGGAGGAGTTCTCAACCCAAAAAACCCTTAGCATATTAAATAAGTGTAGATTTATTATACATATAGAAAAAAGTTTAAAAGATCCTCGAATGGTGCACGTACAAATCAAAGTTCCTAAAATGTAATTCCAAATAAATATGCAAGTAGTGGGGAATGGCTACAGTTGGCTCAGGTCAAGGTCAGGCGGTTGTAAGTGTTGTAGGGGTAGTAGCGGCTGGGGTTTTTTTTGACAGTGATGGGTGGGTTTTGGAAGTGGGTCAAGGTCATCCGGAGGGGTTTTTAAAAAAGGTGAGCCCCGAGGGGTTAGATTGAAGGTGGGTAAAAATTTATTTAATCAAAGAAAAGTAGTGGTTTTATTTGAGGAAGCGTTGGAGTGTTGTTTACTGGCGATGGAGTGGTAGATGCCAAAGGTGATAGCGATGAGAAGATAAAAACATACTATCCACAGTACGCATTTGAATAGTCGTAAAAGCTGAATCATTTCTTGTTGATTCTTTGTTTCTAATTGTAGTCTGTTGATTTCGAGTTTGAGTTTATCCTCTTCCAATTGTGACGTAAATGAAAAATCATTCATCATCTTCGTGTATTAAATGTATGCAGGTAAAAATTGGAGCGGTGTTGATGGTGAGAAAGTTGGCGATGAAATGAGAAACAGAGATAGGGACAGGTTATATATTACTGTAAAAATAGTGGGGGGTAAAGAAAATAATTGTAGTCGACTAAACATCATTATTAGCTGTGTCGGGTGTTGCAGCTTTGGAAGATGGAAGACTATTATCTGGCAGCTGTAAAACTTCGACGTCTTCGCTTTCCATGTTTTCGTAATCAGAAGAATTGTAGGAAACTTCCACAGTGATAGTAATGGTGTTATTTGGAGTGTTTATTAGATCACTTAAAATTTGAAAAATATTTTGTAAGTCTTCCTGTGATTGAATAAGAAAAGTACATTTACTTGTTGTTAAAGGAGAGGAGCTCATTGTTCGGAAGTTGGCAAACAAATGGTGAGCGATGGTCAGAGGGTCGCTTATATGTGGGCAAAGGTGGTGGAGGGGGAAGTAGAGGGGTGGGGGTGGTAGAGTGGTGGGGGAAGGATGATATAATCATATGCGAACCGGCGGCCAGAGCATTTTGCCGCAAAATCCCATTTGGGTAGGTTATGGGTGGTGTGTAGAAATAAGTATTAGCTGTAATATAAATTAGAAACACTAATAATTTTTATAAATTAAATATTAAATTTATATTTAACTAGAGCTTGCATTTCTTGTTCCTCGTCGTTTAATTCAACAATTTTAACACCATTAGTTGTTTGTTCCTCTTCCTCTGCACTTTGCGACGATGAAGACATGGAGGTGGCAGAAGAAGATGATGAGGATGAAAATATTTTGGTAGGATTGACGTATTGCACTGTGATGTTGATCCATCTTAAAGGATAGTTATCAATGAGTGTGAGTAAGTTTTGGAATAGGGTTTCCATCTCTTCTCTGTCGGTAACTAAATGTTGAAAAGAAATGAATTTATCATCCATGTTGTTGTCAAGGCGAGTAATGAAATAAGAATGAGAAGCGTATCGAATGATCCATAGAATATATGTTGTAAAAAATAAGTGGTGGGGGTAATCTCAAGGTCAATCAAATAGAGTTTTAAAAAAGGGCTGCAGTCAGTGACTACAGCTATACATCTGAAGCTTCAACAGGATCAGTAGACCAATCAGATCTGTACTTGCACGCATTTATGATGCATGTACAAAAGTCGTCTTTATAACATGCATTACACTCTCGGCAATTAACAATTTTTTCTGGATGAAATTTGATACATCTCTGGGGACAGCAAGTGTGGAAGTATCTTGATTTATAAATCTTGAAGGTTCGCAATTCTGGTGGTGGTAGTTGTTTTGTCTTGCATTTGCAGTAACAAGATCCGAAGAATTCACATTTTCTACAAGCTAATCCGTCTACCATCCATCTTCCTATATCGGTACATTTTTGTTCACAACAATAGCGTGGTTTGTATTTGTCTTTCTTGTTTTCCATGTTGACGCTTCTAAGTTTAGCCAAGAAATGAAGGTGTATAGTGTAGGATAGTGTGTTTTATAGACTAGAAAAAGTGGTGGGGGTAATCTCAAGGTCATCCAAATGGAGTTTTAAAAAAGAACATCTTACAAGTGTAAGATGTATTTATTTAAGATAGTGAGTTTTCATTCTCTTTTTCTTTCTTTATATCTTGTTTGTATTTTTCTTTTTCTTCTTTAGCCATAGCAATGAGATCTTCAGTGGATAGTGGATGTACTTCAGGAAATTTTAGAATTAATTTTGGTTGGAATCCTTCTTTAGTCAATACTTGAAGATCGGACGTCATTTGTTCTACACTTTGATAGTCTTTTCCGTAGATTTTTCCATTGAATTCAATCATCATTCTGTACAACATGGTAGTGGTAGTTGTTTTCGCTGCGTCAGTTGGGAAGCAAATGATGATTCTGTTTAGGTTACGCGTTCCTTTTATAGATGCCACAGCGACCACTCAATATTATTCAACATCAGTAATATTTCTGGAACTTAACATTATTTTGAGTAGATGGTGTTGTAGTTGAAGGTTGTGTGGAAACAAATACTTCTTCATTGCAGAATTTTTGTTTAGGAAACATCCTCATGTTGTTAGCGTAAACATCAATATTTAAACGATAACCACCGGCAAGTAACACTCGCAATTCATTAGTAAAATCGTCAAGTTCTTCAAAAGTTGTGATGGTGGTAGTATCATATGATGCACACTTAACCTTAAGAGACATGTTGTTATTTGTAATAACTGGAGAGCCAACAGAGATGTGTACGGCACGAAAGGTAGTCGTAGACTGATGAGATCCTTAAGAAAATTACGGCCTTTATATACCCTCAAAACTAGGTCAAGGTCACCCAAACGTGTTTTTAAAAAAGCAACATATCGATAGTGCAGAAACACTATCGATATGTTGCCTTTTTTATTTTTTTTCATTTTTATTTTTTATTTATTTATAATCAGTTACATACATGTACAACAGTATATATAAACTACAGATTAGTTGCTAGTAGGCATAACATGAAGTGTAAGTTCAGTAGAGTTGCTTCCGCTAGGACCGTGAGCTGCTAAGTAGAGTGTGCCGGGGTGAATCAGTCGTAAATCTTCATTCTGCAGCAGTTGAACGAAGCGTTTGGGAAGAAATACTTGAAATTTTGGTTCATCACCAGGTGTGTAGGGTGCTTCACTTAATGTACAATTGATAGCGTCTCCAATTGATGTTTCCATTTTCTTAATAGTGTGAATAATATAATGTTTTTCTTCCTTCAATTCTGAACATTTTTTTGTCGGTAGTATAGTAGATTTAGAATGTTTGTTGAATTGATCAACAAGCGATTGTAGAAAATTTTGTGACGCCATTATCTTCTTCTTGCTATTGTTCGTCTTCTTCTTCTTGTGTTTGCGTGTCAGAGGTGTTGACTCCCCGGAGGTTTGAGTAATACTGATGCATTGTCATAGTGCCGCTCTCGTTTTTATACCCTTCGTTTCCCCCACCACTTTGCTGTAGATAGACATTTAAACGATATGCGTTTTTTAAAGCACATTGAGACTGTTGATGTTTAAAGTTTTTAGATGAAATACAGATGTTATCAAAGTAGCAATAAAAATCTTTCTCCATTTGCACATTTATTACTTCATGGTTTGTATATGTTTGTATCCAATTTGCTTTTTCCAATCCTCTTGTAAAAATAGTTTTGAACTTTTTGCAGAAATGATTCATAATGTGTGGCATCATATTGTAGGTTATAAAACCTTCATCCCATCTTAGATTATGAAAATGTTTCATCAACCATTTGTTTGTTACTTTAGCTTTGGTTGTTAATCTGTTGAATGGTAAAGGAGGCATAAATAAAAAGTGATAAACAACAGATGTTATCATATCTAGTACCACTAACTCTTTAATTATAAAATTTCCATCATTACCACGGAATGCTTGAAACTCTATGATACCTTGCTTTACTTCCATTAATTCTATCTTCTTAGAGAATGAAACTTGTTTATCCATGATGACGTTCAGTAGGCAACTGGTATGTTAATCCAGATTGACAACCTTTTATACCCCCAATATTCTTCTTTTTACTTACAATATTCTTTATTTGTTCAATTTGTTGCCGATTGTTGATTGTTGAAACTTGATTCGTTTTCCTTGGTTTCTTGCTTTTCTTCATCTAAATTAAAGTTGGTTTGATAGTGGTGTAACTGTCTCCACATATCTACTTCATGTGGTATCCTATTGAAGATTGAAGTATCTACTGGACCATATAGGATTGGAACATATGGTTGTTTATCCAATGCATCAATTAAATAGTCTTTGATAATTGCACTTGAGAATATTAGCTGTTTTAAATATCTTGTTATAGGACCAGTAGCATAAGTTAAAGTGTAAAACTCTTCTTTAGTCAAATGTATTTTTATATTATATTTAGTTAAATCTCTAAATCGAACTAGTTGTTGACCACGTTGTTTAACAATATCGATTTCAATATTTGATTCCAACAAACCTAGTTTTGTTTTTCTTCCAAATGTATTGTTACTCAGATAACATTCCAAAAGATGTATATGTTTCATAAAAGATTCCCAAGAAGTTTCAGTGAAGGTTACCATTTTAGATCCATGATTTAAAATAACAGTAGGAGAGTAATCCAATGATTTCATCACTCCAGCAGATACAGTCTTTGTCATACAAGAAGAAATAGGATAAAATATTCGAAGAAATACTTCCGTTAAGATGTTGGTGGAAATGTTATCTTCAATTTTTCTTTTCTTTGTTTCTTTTTCAACTTCCTCTTCTTCTGTCTTCTTATGTTTAAACTTGAGGAACTCATCCATTTCCTGTTCAACTTGTCTTTCTATATCCAAACTATTGTCAGCCATAAAAGGTGTAGTTTCTTCATTAGCACCTGATGTAGTAGAACTCATCTTGCGGACGATGTTACCCATACGACAATCAAAGATGAAATGAATTTCCAGCTCTTTTTTCTCACTTTTATACTCGCAGATGACCTAGATATTGTTGATTTTTTGTAAAAACCTTACAAATCGTGCAGATGTTGTATTAATCCTTCTTAAAGTACATTCTTCACGATTCCTGTTAGCGGTGTGTAAGTAACTATTTTGTCATGTAGAATTAAACAGTATGCTGAAGTTCCATCTGGTATTTTATCTTCAAATTCCATTTCAACTTTTATATCTACACTTGAAGATTTTACAGATTCATTTTGTTTTGAACAATCGATTACAACAATTGGAGCTTTTGAATAAAATTGTTCTGGTGATAAAAGTGGTGTATTCGTCTTACCATAATATGACGATTGAAATCTTGCATACATGTCATATAGAATGGAATAACGTTTCTTGTCAAATGAAACATTTAAACTGTCATATGGAAAGAACTGAGAGTTTAAAAAAACTTTGCAATTCTTTATCTTGCAATGGTCAAATTGACCAGCGTGCGCAGTTATAACATCTTTTCGTTTAGTCTGAAAACCGACTATTATGTACCTTGCCCGTTCTAAATAAGTAGAGGTTTTAACAGTCCATGTTTGTCTTTCTGTTTGAGGCAATATGGGGTATTCATGAAATTCCCAACTCCTAAATGGTATTACAATATCACGGTCAGATTTTAACTTTTTCAATAATAATACTCGATGTTCATCTGCCAATCTGACATGAGGTACTCTCCATACAACTTTATCCAATTGAAGTTGCCATTCCAAATCGGCATCTTTAGTTCCACTTGGCGCTTGTATTACATCCTTATTTGTTGAAGATCTGAGCAGTACCAGTTCTTGCTTTACGTTTATTATTATTCTCTTGTAATCTTCTGCAAATCCCAAAAGCAATCGTAAAGGTACATTAAAATCAAAGTAACCTTTTGAATTAGGAGTAATAGTGTCTTTATCAGGAGTCACCCATCCAGCTGAGATTAAAGAATTCTTTTCATGGGGTGTTATTGAAGTCAATCCTTTTAAAGTTGTTGATATACCAACTTTTTTTGTTGAATCAACTGTTACTCCAGATATCTCATATCTAATTTCATCAAACAGATATGCCATAGGGTTATTTATAAAAGGAACAGTTGAACCAGATTTTCCATCCAATGTTGTTACTCTTCCTTCGATATATAAATAACTTTCACATGGTAATGTGTAGATATCTTGTTGTTGAATGGGAATCCTTATTTCATCATTATTATTTAATTTTGATGAAGTGTAAGGGTTGTGAGTGTGATATTCCTTCTCCCATAGGGTTTCGTCGAATGTCGGTCCTTGCGCTATATCCAGTATATCCATGGTTGGCAAGTTTTAGTCCGATCTTTTGTAGGAAGTGTATGTTGTCCGGTGTTAACTCGTCGAATGTTGAGGAGCTACTGAGCTCCCGACTCTTCCGTTGTGGTTTAAATGATAATCCCATGTTGACTTTATGTTGCTGCTCTGATATGTAACCGTATAGTTATTGTTTCTCCTCTAAAGTCAACACTAATGCCGTCTTGATCCAATATGTTCAGTACGATGTCTGAAATGAAACTGGTGTTTAACGGTAGGTATATCAGGTTTTGTGGCTTCTCAACTATTTTAAAACCAGGAGCTACTGTTGGGTAAAATGTGTGTAATATATGTTGATTTACTCCATCTCTATATGATCCGTGTATAATATTACATGTTACATCAATACTGTTCACCTTTAATATTGTTACTGTTGTATCGCCAGTATAATCATTTCCAGGAGCTAAAATTCCTTTCTTTTTTGAAAATCCGAGCAAATTGCCGATTGAGTGGTCTAAGCTAAAATCTATATAATACTTTGAAGTTATTTCCGCTTTTAATGTATTATTATTACCTTTTATAGAAATATTTTCTTCTCCAAGTTTCTTTTGTAATACTTGGTTTATATCGTCTATTTCATATGCTCCTGTAGATAATGGAATTATTTTTAATTGTGAATAATTTCCTTTTTCATCTTTACTCTCATAATAATGTAGTAAATTATTTTTTCCTTCTGTAACATTGGGAATTGAATTGTATGTAGTCAAATCCAATAATGCTGCTTCCCATAGTTTATCCGTAGATAAACGTAAAGCTGGGAAAAGTGTACTTTTCAATGTTGACGAATTTCCACTCAGCGATACTGTATACGATGACATCTTAAAGCTGACTGACGCTCTTCGCTAGGAACTCTAAACATAAATGTCCGCATATTTCTGTATTGCTAGGTTGCTCTCTTTTGTAGTTGTAGAATATATTCTTGGAGTCCCGAAAATAATGTTGAAGTTCTTTTGGTGGCGGTAAATTTCCAAAACTATCAAAGTAGTAAACATTTTCTCCAAGTTTTTTATAACATACCCAATGAGTACCTGGTCCATAATTAGAGTCTAAATTTACTATTCCAGTTTCATTTTTCCACACTCTATTTGGTAATGTATCTTTCATAAAAACTCCTCTGAAGAATGGTATTCTTAAACATTTCACATATTTTGACAATTGATAGTTTGTTAATGCTTCATTTGGAATTATCAATTTATTTTTCTCATTTAATACACACGGTACGGTCTTAAGTAAAGACCCGATCCGTTTTTTACCATTGACCATATGGATGTTTTCTTGACTTTCCTTTTAGGGTTAGTGCGACGTCTTCTTTTGATGTTCCCGCCTCTTTTTGCAGCTTCTTTTTTACTAGGTTTTTTCCCGCGTCGTCTTCCACCACCAAACTTAGCTTTCGTCTTCATGGCTGTTGTCACTGCCCAAGCTGCTGCTTTTTCCGCAATACTGGCGTCACTTGATTTAACCCTTTGCCAAGCTTTTTCCGCTAGCGCTCTATCCGCTATTGATCTATTTGTTGAATCTGCAAACTTGGAATACGCTATATCGTGTTCTTTGCAAGCTTGATCTAATTTATTAATTCCAGGATCTCCTCTTGCTAAACGTTTTGCCAACTTAGTTCCGGGTCCACAATATTGATAGCCTCCGGGCAGATGAAATTCGTATGGTAAAGCGTCTATTGCTCGATTTAGAACAGCACCAACAGGAATCCGTCTGAGCAGGGAAAACGCAGCTGATGTTATACCACGTCCTTTCTTAACGCTGTCTTGACGACGACTGAGCGGTGCGGTCTTCATTATGTCGTCTTATATAACCAGCGTGTTTACTCCACGAGCTGCTTTACATAAATGGATAACTCGTGCACAATGTTTTATATTTAAATATTTAATTATTCAAATTAATTATATACTGATTTATGATTCTATTTTTAATCCAAGCTTCTCGTTCATCGGGTTGAATCATCACATGACTCGTTGTACTAGCTATATGATTGTGGGTATCGATAAGTAAATTGCCCACTATTCTTATTAAACAATCTAAAGTTACAGCATCTTTCGGATGTTGAGGATCATGTAACTGCATAATACGTTTATCATTACACGTGTAAGCGGTTGAATCACTTTTCGATGTTGTTATGACTTGTCCAATAGTAGCAGCATCATTTAAATCTTCTCCTGGTAAAATATTAATTATTTTCTTCATCTTTGCATCATATTTGGTCCCAAAGTGTTTATCCCAAGTTATTGTTTGTCTCAATGTAACACAATCATCATCTTCATAACCAGGATAAATATTTTTTATTCTTCTATTACGACCATCATATGTACCTAATCTACCACCACTTGCAATTAATGTTTGTATCATTAAAGGTACATCCGAATCTTTTATACCGAATCTTCCATTTGTTATTGTTTTATGTCCCGCATCCCATTCATCATTTTTTCCTTGCATTAAATCAAACTTTTTATTTCCATGTATAAATGTATCTCCTCGCTTTAGCACGGCATCTTCATGTTTTACAAAATTTGATGTCCCCCTTTTTAATTCTTTAGATAGTTGTTCCATAGTAACAGCATCTTTTGGTTGAGAACCGAACTTTACATTTGACAACACTTTCCCATGACAATCGATTTCATCATTATCTTGTAAAATACAGTTGTCCTTGATGTATTTCAGGTTTACAGCATCACCGTCTTCCTTTGGGTATCCAATGTCATTTATAATAAATTTATAAAAAGAAAATCCGCGTTGAGTCTTTTCCGGTATTATAGAATGTAAATATTCTTTATTAACTGAATCTTTATCATTTTTCGGATTTGCCACGTTGGTTATTCTATGATTCCCAGCATCAAATGTCTGTCCATCTTTTAAATTATTACCCCACTGCAATTTTAAAGTATTTAAAAGTTCAGATGATAAATACTCTTTATTAATTGCATCAGAACTGTCAGTTGGTTTACCAACATTAATTATTCTATGTGATTTGACATCGTAAGTATTTTTGTCTAATTTCAATGATGTTGAAGTTGCTTCTTTTACTGTCTTTAAATTCGCTCCATCAGTATCTTCTTCTGGGTCTTTAACAAATTTTAAACGTTTGTTACTCATATCATAGTCACCTTCAGGTGTTTGCGGCAATCCACTTCTTTTTCTGTTTTCTCCTCCTTGTACTCCTAGCCCGGAATACCGTCCGAACTTGTCGACGCTCATGATTGAACTGATCCATTGTATGGTCACAGCTCTCTTATATATCTGTGATAATTTATACAACTATTCCGCGATTTCGAAGTTCGTCAACTAAAGCCACCCATTCATTATTTAAACCTGTATGACCAGCTTCTATAGCTTCATGTAATAGTCTCATTCTATCAACCAATTTGTTTATATCATTATAGTAAATCACATTTGTATTATATAGGTTTTTCATTAAACCTTTACCAGACGTTGAAGATTCTCCTTTTTTCTTTTTACCATATTCATCCATAAGTGATAAGTCCATAAGTGATAAAGACTTCCTCTTTAGCGGTTTCTTCAAAGCGGGCGCAGTCCGTAATGTTGGTAGTTTTCTTAGGGGAAACAATCTTTTTATTACAACCGTATATTTAGTTGCGCGTGTTCTATTTATCATTGAATCTTTGGAGTAATTCTTCTTATGAGCATTAGTATTTTGCAAAATTTCTTTAAAAGTATTTAAATCTTGTAGTGTATATTTTATAGGTATATTTTTAAAAATCAGTTCAAATAATCCTTTTGTTCCTTTATATTTATGCTCACCAATAACAATGTCATCATCTTCAGTCAAATGTACTTTTGAATCTCCTATTTTTAATTCATTTCCATCAATTCTCGCTCCATATACATGTGACTTGTGTAGTTTTGGGTTAGCTTTTATTTCATGTAACATCTTCATGATATACTTTCTTCCAAGAGGTCCTTGTTGCAATATATCACTACTTAATTTTGTTAGATTTGGAATTGATTGTTCTGCTTCAGGTATATGTTGTTCTTCTTCTTCTTCTTTTTGAACATTTATTTCTGGTTTTTCTTGTCTTGTTTCTTCTCCTTTTTGAGAAACTTCACTATCACTTGTGTAAGAATCATCATCTTCTTCCTTTTTTAAAGTCTTTACTTCAAATTTAGAAACAGGTAGTAAAACATCTCCTTCAAAATGAGGTTTACCAATTGTTTCTGTTATCTGTTTTAAAGGTTCTGTAATAGGTTTAAATGTAGTCTCCAGAAATTCTTCTCTTTCATTCAAACCCATTCTTAATGCTCGATTTTTAAGTCTAATCGAGTCACTTAGTGATTTTATTTCTTTTAATAGTTTTTCTTGGTTCACCATGTTTACACTGCGAAGACCAATCTATTACTAAACGTATCATCAATTGTTCAATGGATTAATACAAATTTATCTAACCCTATACGATATCTTCCATTTTTTATAGCTTCTTCTTTCATAATAACAAGAAATCCATATTTTTCAGCCCATGCTTTACCACACATTTCTTTAAATTTATCAAATGACATGTCTGCATTCACATGATCATTATATATGTGCTTTAAATTTGTTTCATCTTGCTTGAAGATAATAAGTAGATTTGCATTATCTCTTATTAGTTGTTTTGGAATTTTACTGTAAGTTTGACCAATATAAATGCTATCAATATTGTAATGTCTTCCCATGGCAAAATAACTTCTAATAGTGTCATGATTTTCACAAGATACATCATCAAATATAAATATAGAAAATGGTTTAGCCTCGTTTGGCTCCATTATAGTTTCACTAGCATTAAACTTGTAGAAATTAACTTCAGGCACACTTGCGAGTACCTTATCCAATAATTGGTATTTGGGTTGTTGCAAAGATTTGGAAAAGATATAAATGTTGTTAAAACGTAATCCCTTAGGATTTGTTATTAAATTAAAAACCACATTTGTCTTTCCACAATCTGATGGTCCAGTTATTAAACATCTTATTGTGTTTGGCAGTAATTCACCATGTTTTCCATGATTTAACTTGTCGTTGTCAACTGTTAATTCATCAATATTATTAATAAAAAATCGATCCTTTTGTTGCACAATCTCCATCTTGTATAAAGGTTAAACATGTAATGACTTCATAAATTGCTACACTAAGTCTTTTGTAGGGATCCAAGAGTCTTCACTTTTATCAAATCCCAACCAACGTACTTTCACCTTATCCTTTTTTCTTTGTAAAATTTTTTCAACAAGATATACATCGCCAACTGATGATTTTAGCAATTCATGTCCGTAGAATCCACCTTCAAGTAATTCACCCTTGTTGTCCTTTAAAATGTAGGTTTCAGGTATTGTTGGTTGCACTTTATAGATTGTAAATACTTCATTAGTCCAGTTTGGCAGATACCTTTTGCTAAATACTCCTTTGTACTTACTTATACGAACTTTATCATTAACTTTAAATGTTTTGGGCTGCATTTTTTCACGTTTAGGAGTAGTATTATTTTTAATACGTTTTAATACCATTTTAGCATTGGTACTATTTACTTCGTTAGGCTTCATACCAATGGTTCGATGATACTTATTGTTATATTCTTTTATAAGTTGTGGTAATATATCATACCAAATATATGATCCTCGTTTGGAAAATGTTTTATACATTGCTCCTTTTAACGTTCTGTTAAATCTTTCTATTATTGAAGCTTTAACTTCAGAATTTGTAGAATAATGATTTATTTTATACTTCTTCATTAAAGCTGCAAAGTCTTTGTTAAAATATTCTTTTCCATCATCAGTTTGTAGATGTTTGATGTTGAAATTATTTCTTTGTATAGCTATTTCCATAGCTTTTGTAACACTTTTACCAGTCTTGTCCTTTAGCGGTAAAGCATCAGCCACTTTAGTAAAACAGTCTATAATCGCTAAAATGTATTTAAATCCTTTATTTAATTTACTATGTGGTATCATTTCAATAAGATCGGCTTGGAAAAGATCATTCATTCCTTTTATAATTGTATTTCTTCTAGGAAATTTTCTTCTTGCCGGCTTATGAAGTTCATTTACAATCTTGTTCCTTAAATCTTCCATCTTCAGTTGTGTCTTCCACACCGCTTGTAAAAGTACTGATCTCTAAAATGGTTTATCCTCTTTTATATGGTAAGATTATAATCTTACCATATAAAAGAGTCAAGGTCATATTACATTGGTGTAAAAAAGAGGGAACATGACATTGAGCTTGTCATGTCCCCTCTTCTTTACGGAAAGGAAAAAGGAAGAAGGTAAAGGACGAAGAATAGGTTTACTGGTCGATAGGGTATAAGGAGTAATGTCCAAATGGTAGAGTTTTTATATTATCTTCCAGGATGTACCTCTTATCATCCTTACAACTCAAAGCCCATTTGGTTTGCTTTATACTGAAGAGACGATGGTTGAAGCTTCTTATGGTGTTAAATGTTGCTGTTGTCTCAACATTTTCAAATAAGCATCTCTTGTATTCTTCAAACTGTACATTCTTCTTCAGGTATGAGGTTTTTATACCTTTGGCCTTCTTCACGATTTCATGTTCTCTTTTTTCATTTTTGTACAATTTAAATGAATACAATTTAGACATTAAAGCAACAACCTCTTCCATTGGCACGCTATTTGTTTCGTCTTTGAACTTTCCCAATACCTTTTTATTTCTACCATTGTCGTAGTTGGGATGGTCTTGTGGATAATCAGAAAAGTCAAAGTCGTTATTGTAGATAAAACAGCGTAGGTCTTCATACATATCTTTAGTTCTTATCCAATAAATAAAAGCGTCCGTATCCATGTATACAATGCCGATGTTTTCTCTTCCATAAAATTTAACCATCTTGTTGTAATGGAAGTCATACATGTGAGTCTTTGAAATATCTAGAATAGACATCCCCACATATAAAGGACGATCCATTGTAATTGAAATTTTGTTCATGGAAACAGCTACAAGATTTTCGTTGATTATTATGGATGATCCGAAGTTAGGTTTTTGTACCAGCTTTTGTAGTTTTACCGGATCACTAACTAATTTCACATTCTTATGCTTTCTTTTGTTTTCCAGTGTCTTGCCAAATATCGCATTATTCATCAATTTAAAAAAGTCCTTTTGAAAATTAGATGTAGCTGCAGTTCTTCTTTTTGTGTTATTGTCAATGTATGACTTTAACCAACAGGATTGAGAAAATTGTAAAACTCTATTAATTTTTGTTATTCTCAATCCTAATTCTAGGGCTTGTTGTATTACCCAATAATGAGCAACATATCTTGATTTGTTGGTTAAAGTCATCATTAATTTAGGCCATCTACCGGTTGGTGATATTTCTGTCTTGGCCAGTAGAGGTAAATCATAATGGTGGTCATGCAAATGTTCAGGGTACTCAATATCTACATCCAAAATATAACCAGTATCTCCATGTTTTGCTATATCCATAATGTTTCCAATAGAATCAGGGTCTATCCATTTGAAGTCGCCAAATGGAAGAGGATTCGACATGGCCCATCCATAAAGGTTATTTGCATCAAAATAACCTAAATATGTAGTTGGTTTTGTTGCATCAAAATTGGGCAAATATTTGTTATTTGCCTTTACATGTCGTGTTACGCTTTGAGTTAGTCCCCCTCGAACACCTGATTCCAACATCAGCACCATGTCTATATCTGTAAGAAGTTGGAGTTTACATTTTGTTTCCTTTAACATTGCTTGCCAAGCTAGTCCAGGTGATGTACAAGAATGCAGAGGGTCTAATCCATATGCCTTAAAACATGTATTTCTAAACTCTTCCATTATATCACAAAGTAAAGTTACATCTAGTTTTACATAAAAGTCCGAATATTCTCCAAGTGTTTTAAATCCTAATTCATTCCATACTCCTAATTAACCTAATTGAGGTCAAGGTCACCAAAAAATTATAATTTACCAAAGTGATGGGGACGGCCGGAGCCATCCCCACCACTCTGTTTGCCTAACACTTCCCCAAATCCCAACCCGCTATAGTTACGTCTTGCAAGGGATCCCAATTTTTGGCCCGCACGCACGTGGCGATCCAGTTTGGTGGGCTGTGATACGGGCGGCCGGCCTCGGGCCTGGGCACTGGACCTGACCATTCCAATTTTACAATAGGGAGTCTGGAACAGTTAATGCAAGACGCAACTCTAACCTCCCACCCTTAATCTAAACCCACCCAAATATAATTATTTCCTAACAAAAAATTAAAAATTAAAAAAAAATAAAAATATGCGCTGCCTATGGCACAACACGCATGTCCCACCCATATTTAATGAAGTTCAACAGAACTTCTATAATTTAAATTTAAATTTAATCTACCCTCCTAACAGCTAGCTGTGAAAGGTTATTAGTACACACACACATACAATAATTATACCAAAACTCAACATCAAAAACACATTTTCCAAACATCAACAATACCATAACACCTTAATGCTAACATCGCAATGCGCAAATTAAAGCTTAAAATTAGCACAACTTAAAACTAAAAATAACATTTTGCACACACACTCACACACAACAAGTATTAATATTAAAACCCTAACAGCAAGAGTAACTCAAATATATATCGGCCGCTTATACATTTGAGTTACCCTCTGAGTTCGGAACAACCATCGCGTCCGACGAATTGTTCCGAACTAACTCAGCGATAGTCGCCAGAAAGGTTCTCGGCTCACAAAGTGGTAGGGGGACAGTAGGGGTTTGAGGGGGGTACAACGTCTAACGTCCAACGTCAGTGGAAATTTCCAATGATCTATTCGTCACATGTAGGTCGCCGCTAATGCAGGTGGAGCGTTGTACCTTGCAATTAACGTTAGGCAACACCTGGTTTAATCCGCCGTTAAACTTAACTGAGGCTTTCCCCATCGCGTAACACCATAATTGTTGCCTGTTATCATCTGAGTAATGGCAGAAAATTATCTGTCCTTTTTTGCCGCTTAACTATAGTTATTAAACTATTGGCAACATCAAAGCTAAATTGGTGTTACATAAATGTAACCACTATCAACCTAATTTATATTGATGAGTGAAAGTGACGGGGGGGGGGAGGGGGGGGGAGGGGGGGGGGTCATTACTTTTTTCCTCGGGGGGGGGGAGGGGGTCAAGTTCAACATAATTAATATCTGTGCTTATATAAGCCACAACGCGGTCGCGCGTCTGCCATTCACTCCCCAGGTACCGCAGCTGAAACAACTAATCTGTAAGTCTCTACCACCTAGTAATGTTACATATGTTTTGTTTTAACTTACACCTGTTAAGCTTGCTATTTTTTTTATGTAATTTATTTTTTCAACTATTTCTTAACATATAAAAATACACTTTTATTTTATATATATAATATATCAAATAATCTTGTGTTACTATTTTTATTTTAGTTTATACTTATTATACAAGCTAACCCCTACGGAATAATTAACTAACTTCTGCTGCTAGACTAAACTACTTAGACTATAAACAGTTAACACCCATATATTAATATATAATTATTATACTGCGATTTTTACCTGTACAAATGCTAGATGTAATTGCGATTAATCGTCTACGACACAGTTCTTAAACCCTTATAAAATAATTAACTAACTTCTACCACTAGCGGTAATTTTTAAAAATTTTACAAAAATTTATTAACTATTTTTTCCCCCTACTAGAACCTTTCGCTACGCTGCCACCCCGACAAAGAACTGAAATCTCCAAAGTTCTTCCCTTTTATCTCATTCTCTTAGGGGAGGGGGTTAGGGGGGTTTACACAACCCTATATAAGCGGCATCGGCACCTCACGCGTGCGCCATTTTAATGGCGATAGGGCGACAGTAAACATCTATCCATAAGTCTCTAAGACTATCAAACATTTTTTTAACTTACTCTTGTTACTCTAACATATGTTTGCGCTTATTATGCTAATTGGTCTCTATATATTCAGACACACTCGTGGGCACCAATCATATACTCGCTGAATTTTGGAGAGTACACATCTCCCCTTTCAATATTATTATGGATTCGCACACTTTACATTTAAAACTTTTGCGTACTAAACACATTTTACAGAAACAATCTAACTCTACAATTTCAAAACCGCGTACTACATTGAGTAAGCTTAAAAAATACTTCAGTTTTCACCCGTTGTACTTTGTAAAATCTAACCTTTGTAATACTTGTTCTACTGATCCTATTTTACACTCTGTCTTAACTGAAATGCTGAAATATCAAAATTTCAATCTTGTTACACCTATTGACGATCCTATCCAATTATTCTTATTCACTATATTACCAGGTTTATATGATCATTCTTCCTCAGACACATGTCTTGTTCTGCTCTATCAACTCACACTGTAACCAACTAGGACCTCTCCTTTTTTGCAATTATGAACACACAGCTGGATTCACCCATACTTACAACAAGCACTGACTCCTATCCCATACAGAGTGATAAAATAACTATTACTGCTACAAATAATGAGAAAGCAATTCTCCAATCATTAATGAGTTTTTATTAAATAAATATATTTTTAAAAACCCCCTCTGAGTGACCTTGACCCACTTCCCAAACCCACCCATCACTGTCAAAAAAACCCCAGCCGCTACTACCCCTACAACACTTACAACCGCCTGACCTTGACCTGAGCCAACTGTAGCCATTCCCCACTACTTATGCAACAGTTAATCATATTAAAATTACAGATTCCTTGCGTATCCTGAGCTCAAAAATTCAGAGTACAGTCCCCTGTTCATTTCAAAACTCACGCAATCATCACGAGTTTAGACTGATAAAATTAATCGGTTCTGTCTTTTTTAAAACTATTTTTGCTTTTCATATGCCAAAGAAAAAATATCTGTCTATAAATAAATCAAAGTTAGGTATTAGACAGAAACTAAACAAACTTGTTTTATTTAAGAATGTGTAGTTTTCATTCAGTAAAAAACTTCTTTTGTTTGTTTTACTTATTAATAAATCATATTTATTAAATATATGTGCATCAGTTATTGCTCCATACATCCCTTCATGCAAAGAAATTTGGTTTTGGTCGTTTAAACCAATCAATTACGTTTAAATTTAGCCGAAAGTACTAAAAAACGCGTCGCGCCCATTGAATTGTGTGGACCAAAGCGCCCGGGCATACCGACCTTGGGTGGGGGTAGCGGCGCGCCGCCGGACCGTTTTCGCTTCACTCGGTCAGCGTTCCATGTTTATAGTTCTATGGTCCGGTGGCGGGCAGGCAGCGGCCGGCCAACTTGCTCGCGCGCGAAATTCAAATGGACGCGCCGCTGACGCGTCGATTTAAATGATTCATTCTTGCCGGATATTACTCATATTATCGTTTTAAATTTGGAAAAGTGATTCATTGTTAATTACAATAATATTTATGAAAATATGTTTCCTGTAATAGTTGAATTTAATTTCTAAAAGACATTTTTCTACTAATAATAAATTTTACTAACGGTTTTAAATTAAAATAATTATTGAAATTGTAGAAAAAACTCCGGCCTTTAATTCTTAGAATTAAATTTGTAACATGTGAAAAAAAACATGTTACAAAGTAGCAAAATAACTATTTTAAATTTTTCCTCGATGGACATGAGAATCCCCTGATACAAGACCTTTTCACCTTAACATTGCCAGGCATCCGACGAAGGAGGCTAAAACGGAATTGGAGTCGGGAATTTCTAGTTTGACTCCCAAATATTGAAGAGGACTACCCCTAACATCAGCAAGAACTTTTGAGTCTACTCTTTCATATTTTATGTTTTATGTTATTGTTCTTTTTATGTTATTAGCAAATTTGCTCATTGTATTTTTTTGTACAGTTACAAATATAAAATTAAAGGAAAAAACTGAAGTTTATGATAAAAACCCTTGAAAAGTATTAAAAATGCCTAACTAATTTCACGTAGACCTAAAATTAGCTTTACATATATATTTTTTACAAATGAATTTTTTACACAAATAATATTTGTGTAATAGTTGTTATGAAATCTATATTATAGATTTCATAACAACTATTGCATAAGAATAAACTATTTACTGTGTGACTAAGCATCAGGGAATGTAACAGTTCTTGAGGTTAAAAAAATAAAAAAATTACCAAAACGATGAAAAAAATAACTAAAAAATTACCTTGAACAAACCCAAAATGTTGCTAAAAATTCCAAAAACTGGCTTTTTATCGGCAAATTTAAAATATGTAGGCAATAAAAATGATGAAGAATGACTTTGAACTAGTTAAATGATCATACACTAAAGCAATAATTATAATAAATACCCCCGTCGCAGCAGACCTGCGTACTCAGCGAATTTCCAATGGAATTTCAGATTATTTACTTTCCCCATAAAAACACCATAGGATAGAGTATGTAGGTTTGCTGCCATGGGGTGTTGTTATAAAATCTAAGTTAATCAATAATCTTTGAAAGTAATCACAAAATTGTATCAAGCTATGGCAATTTTTTATTTTCCCCATAAACCCCATGGGGGTGAGTATGTAGGTTTGCCGCCAAATGGGTTTTGAAAGCAAGTATAAGTTAAACCCTATCTAGATAATACACATACCAAATTTGATAAGTTATGTCAATAAATAAGCAAGGTATAGGGTTTTCTTGATTTCCCATAAGAATAACATGGAAAACATATTTTTGGATTTTCCCCGTAACCAGTTATGCTAAGATAAAAATTCAAAATACCAAATTGTTGGTTTTTTTGAGCTCTTTTAAATGGTTTTAGTTAAAATTGATAAATTTTGAAAAATGAGGTCCAAAAATGCCAAAAACCCATTTTTGACCCATTTGAAACCCCATAAAACCCTGTTCCCATAACCCGATCACGCTGGTTCGCGAACTCATGAAAATAGACCTGGTCTTACACCTTCATACCAAATTTCATCAAAATCGGAGGTCGCTGTCAAAAGTTATCAGTACCACAGACACATAGATATATATGAAAATGAACGAACGGTGTTTTTGGCTTATGGGGACCTCAAAACGAAAAACTATCATGGTCCCGGGCTTAGGTCTTACCATGGCTACTACCGTAATAGCGTATTCCCTATAGGGAAATTCGCTAAAAAAAATGAAAGAAATAGAAAAAAGTCATCCTCAGTTTTTTTTTTACTTTTCCATCTTTTCCCTTTTAGCGAATTTCCCTATAGGGAATACGCTATTACGGTAGTAGCCATGGTAAGATTTAAGCCCGGGACCATGTTACTTTTTCATTTTGAGGTCCCCAGAAGCCAAAAACACCATTCGTTCATTTTCATATATATATGTGTGTGTGTCCGTGGTACTAATAACTTTTGAAGGGGACCTCCGATTTTGATCAAATTTGGTATAAAGGTGTAAAACCAGGTCTATTTTCATGAGTTCGCAAACCAGCATGGTCGTTTTATGGGAACGGGGTTTTATGGGGTTTCAAAGGGGTCAAAAATGGGTTTTTGACATTTTTGGACCTAAATTTTCAAAATTAATCAATTCTATCTAAAACCATTTAAAAGAGCTTAAAAAAACAAACAATTTAGTATTTTGAATCTTTAAAATAGCTTAACTGGTTATAGAGAAAATTCAAATCAAGTTTCCCATGTTATTCTTATGGGTAAATCTTAAAAAACTTATATATCGCTTATTTATCAACATACCTTACTAAAAAATTTTTATGAACCTTCACTAGGTGGTGAGTAATTAAGATTTGATCAAAACCCCACATGGCACCAAACCTACATGCTAAATCCCATGGTATTCTCATGGAAAATAAGTGTATAATGGGAGCAAGAGAGATAGAGATAAGAAGGTATCTGTTCCTAATCAGCTGATCAGCTGTCTTCTGCATATTTGTCAAATTTGAAATGTTTATGTTTTGTTATTTGTAAACAAATCATTCCTTTTGCATGGAAGCTTTGGATATGCACTTTTATAACTGTTTAAAAAATTCATTTATTGCAATATAAATTTTAATATATAAATTATTAAATAAAAATAATTAACTCAGAAATATAATGCCATTAAATATATTATATTTCCTGGTAAAGATTATTAATTATATAAGATAGCCAAAAAGTTTTTTGATGTTGAAACAATAATTCTTTGGAAATTCACTGAGTACGCAGGTCTGCTGCGACGGGGGTATTTAAAACATACAGTATTTAGTTTTTACAAAAACTAAAAAATATTCTAAAAATAGGTATTAGGTTTTATATTCTAAATAAAACTAAAATAGGTTTTTTTGATAAAAACCTTAGTGCCCAAAAAATTAAAAAAATAACTAAATTCAAAAAAAAAATAACCATGAGCAAAAAAATAACAAAAAAATGAAAAATAAAAAATAACCTGTTACAAGCCCTGAAGCATGTGTGGGACTGAAAAATAATGATTTGTTAGACAAAGACCGGCACGAGTACCTAAGGACAAGAATTCCCGCCCTGGTCATGACGTCACCAATTTCAGCCAAAATCGACTCTGGGACATTTCAAATCAATATTTTGGGTACCCTGACATCATTTTTTACTAAATAATTACATTATTATATTCAGCATTTTAGGGTCGCAATACTCACAATTATTAGCATTGAACATGCTAATTAAAAAAGTGTTTTAAGTTTTAGAGCTGAAATTTTTGTTTTCCTCATAAGGGATTTTTATGATTTCAGTACCCAACAAGATATACAAAAACAATAAGTGTACTCTAATTGCCTTTGTAAATGAAAGTGATTCCTGTGTGTTAATAGATGCCATGGCAGTGATTTACTTTACAATATTTCCGGATGCTTAAGACCTTTGTTTTTGACATAATATCAAATCAAATCAAAAGAGATTTTAGGTTTCCACAAGTGCAGCTAGAAAAAGCCTGAATTTTTACATCTGCGTACAAAGGCTAGTGTTGGTAACTATATAAAAAAGACATAATTTTATCACAGGAAAATCTTTATTCAAATTTTAAAATACACATAAACATGGATAAACAGATAAACACTTACATGTAGTTTATACTGAATTTTAAGCACAAGGCACCTAATAAGTCACTTGTTTGTCACAACCTTAATATTCTATTTACAGTAATTAACAATATATTAAACAATCTCAGTACTAAATGACACATTTAATTTTACTTTTATGGAATGAACATAAATACACAGGTTTAAAGATTTATGCCAGTTATGAGTTGTAACTATTATAATAGAAAAATATTAGATCTGGCATTAGGATACATACATGGGTGACAAAAGAGCAGACATACATGTAGAAAACTGACTTCACAGAGACAAAGTTGGGTTAGTAATTAAAGTATTCTGCAGCAGTGTTTGATGACTAGTCTTTAGAACATGTGAGATGACTGTAGTCTACAACATGCTGGTTTATATTATTCATTTGAACTAATAAACTAATAATACACAATTAAGCTTATGGAAAAATTTAACAAAGAATATCTACAAAAATATGCTCTTCTTTGGCGAACATGAAGCATCGTTCCATAGCTGCTTCTGAAACAAACAAGTAAGAGTGGTATGTAGTATGATGCCATAGATCAACAGCAACTAGGAGAACCTGTGCAGCACAAGGAGGGGAAACTGAGCCAGAAGCTCGAAATGTGGCAAAGAATATGCTTGTAAGGTAGAACCGAAGAAAAAATTTTTAAATTGGAAAATTTCAAAATTTAACCCTTTTAAAATATTCAAAGTGGCAGAATTCGAAAATCTTGTTTTTTAGTTATAGCAGCCAAATTTTGCTTCAATAGCAGATCCCAATAAATGTTCTACAAACGGAAATTAAAATATTTAATGATAATTTAATAAGGGATAAAATTTAACCTTATTCCGAATGAGATCCGGAATTCTATTGGACAAATTTACATGCAGGTTGTGTTAAATTAAAGGTAATTAACTTTTGTACTTGCCCATTTTCCTGAAATTGTTACCTATTCCTTCATTATTCTAAAAATGGAATTTAAAATATTTTCTATTAGTAGGAGAAAAATATAATTTGACCTCGATCATAATGTATTCTCAAGTTTTAATATTTTATTGAGATAGTAGGTGTGAAAAAATGACATATCAAAAGTTTACCAAAATTCCTCCATTGCTTTGACAATGTTATGGGGACACGGGTAAACCCGCCGATCCAGTGCTACGTTTACCAGCTGGTGGTTTGACCATCGGGCTCATCTTAGGGAATTAATTAATGAATCGTTCAATTTCAAAGAATAAAATTTTAGATTCATTTTGTCAGTTTGATTAAATTGTTTTCAACAGCTTGTAAATGCTATTAAATCCGTTGAAATTAATTGGCGCTCCCCTTCCTTCAATGTATGTCAGCCATCAATTTGATTGTGAAATCAAAATTAGATTTTTTATCACGTAGTATTCACACAAATAACCAAGTGGTAAGATTATTTTATTTTTACTGGCTGGGTTAGATGTTTTGATCCATGAAACAAAATAAGAGAGAGGTTATGGTGTTTGTTTAATATGCAGACATTATAACATTTTTGGCTAACGCTCAGGCGTAAATGATGAGGAGGGAGCCAATACGAGATGAAAAGGGTTACTACTAACACGGCATTTCTGTTCAACTCTCTTGTTTATTTTAACTTGATATATTTTTGTTTCCTCTGTCCCGCTTGTTGTTCCCTCGCCACTGTAGGCATATTATTCACATTAATTAATTGTGAATTTCTTTATAACTTACGTAAAGAACACTAACCTTCATTTATATCAGGTTCAGAAATGGGGTTTTAATTTGTAAATAGGTAGCAAATATTCAGCTTGTTAACTTTTATTTTTTTTTGTTTTACTTTTAGTTTGACTATAGTTAACAAAATATTTTACCACTAAAACATCTGTTCTAGCATTCATTATTGCATCAGCTGCCTAATAATTCAATCAATTAAACTTCTAAATAAGATTAATATTGAATGCCTGTAGGGCGCAACCCTGGGAACCAATGAGATTTATAATGGTTTTCTGCTTATCTACAGAACACTACCTTTACGATGCAAACAAACTGAGAAAAAGTATCATGCTTGCCTACAAATATATAGATAGATGGTCATGAAACGTTTGAAAGGTAGCCAAAGGTTTTGAACGAAGCAGCCCTAATACAGTAGAACCTTGGTAGTACGACACTTTGTGGACTTAGAAAGTGTTGAACTATCGAGATGTCGATATATATAGGCAGTATTTGGAAAATGTTTACAGAGGGAGTATAAAAATTATGATTTTTATTTAGGAAACAATAAATTATAATAAAATTATAACTTGATTGAACTTTAAGATAAACATTATTTATTTATTTTTTTCTTACAAGCAGCAAACACTAATAAGGCTCACTAAGCAAAACGCTTAACAGTGAGTTCAAATGTACATAATAATAAACACATTGCAAATAATTGTCCAAGTTAATTTCTTGTAGGCACGGGCGGGCGTCACTCCTATCACAGTAATATTAGTCAAACATTATCTTAATACATAAAAAAAAAAAAAAAAAATACCCTTGTCTCAGCAGACCTGCTTACTCGGCGAATTTCCAATGGAATTTTGGTATATTTTCTATATCCACATAAAATCCATGATGGATCAAAGTATGTAGGTTTGCCGTCATATAGGTTTTGTTGGTAAATATAAGTTAAACCCTACCTAGTGATTAAAAATACCAAATTTTATAAGGCTATGGTGTTATTTTTATTTTCCCCATAAACCCTATAAGGGTGAGTACGAAGGTTTGCCCTAAGCAAATATAAGTTAAATGCTTCCTAATGAATGTACATACCAAATTTATGTAATGTATGTAACATTTCATGATATTGCTGTAAAAATAAACAATCCTTCGGTTGAAAGTTTAGAAATAAATAGTTATATTATTCTTACACAAATTTATCAGTTCTTGGGGAACTTAAATTTATATGTAAATCGTAAAAAAACCAATTATATTGGTTTTAATTTATTGAGAAATAGAGATGAAAATTTTTATAGTAATATAGTAATGGATGAATTTGAGCTAACTAAGGTTAAAACAGTAAAATATTTAGGAATTATAATAGATGAAAATCAAACATGGTCCCCTCACATAGACTCACTATGCAACAATTTAACTTCCTGCATATTTTGCTTGAGTTATTATTGTCAATTCAGATAAAAACCCTTACTAAAATAAGACTAATAAGACTAATTCAAGCAATAAGAGAGAGCAATAAGACTAATTCAAGCAATAAGAGAGAGCAATAAGACTAATTCAAGGGTTGAAGAGAAGAACATCTTGCAGACAAGCTTTTAAATCATTAGGTAAATTGCCATTATATTCATTATACATATATGAAGTCATAATGTTTGCTAGATTCAACAACAATGATTACATTACCGAATCTATGCGTTTGCATAATATTAGGGGAAAAAATAATTTAAGACAGGAATCTCAAAGGTTATTACTAAACTGTAATCTAGCTCAAAATATAGACGCTTCTTATTTCAACAAATTACCTTACGAAATGAAAAATATTACAGACAAAACTAAATTTAAAAACGAGCTAAAAAAGTTCTTGATTGATTCATCTTTTTACTCAATAAGTGAATTTAATGAACACTATTACAACCAACCGTAATTTATCACAAAATAAATAAATAAATAAAAGCATTAAACTTATCGGCTTAAATTGATTTACCTTAAAACAGATTATATTAACTCCACAATATTTTGGCACAGTGTCATCTGAACGAATGGATGACTACTGTGCTAGAGTACTGAATTTTTGAGAAAATTCCTACTAACATCTGTTATGTTATATGTATAAATTTATAATTCTTACGCTATAAAAATATAAACACTAATTCAAGGTTCATAAATAAATATTTTTCTATCTCATTAAAAATGTTTAAATTACTATTATTGAACGATTAAATTATGATATATTAATATTCTGTGGGATATAAGCATTCAAGCAACCGGGCTGTATAATGCTGAAGGTCTCTTTACAATAAGTAAACCAAAGAAACTCTGCAATGTTAAATAGGCAATGAAAATAAAGTAATAGATAAATACTAGGGGGCCTGTGCAGCGCAATGCGCTGCATTTATTAGGGTACCTGGTAAACTTTGCTACATGGTAATACTTTGAAAAAAAATTTCACTATAGTGAAAATCAGATAGAACATTATTAGTATTTCATCGATCGATCTTCATTACCAATTCTCAAACTTCCCAATTTGATAGTGCTGAGATGTGATGCTCGTTCTTTTAGGTTTAAATTAGCTAAGATTACGTAGTTGTTCTATTGCCGGTATGTCTTAGGGCCTTTGTCTAAATCCTCCTTTAAAATTTAGAATAAATTTACAGATGTTGGATCCACATAGTTTATCAAACATAAAACGTAAATGACAACAGAATAAAAATCAACATTTCATTACTCCCCGGTCCTGTATGAGTTATGCAGCACTCACTGTGGCTGTTTTTGTAGTACTACTGTATGAGGTAGTCAATGACATAGTGTATGAGTCCACATTACTTTTTTTTGCCTATATCCTCTTTAATTTAACTTTCCATAACATTACAAAGTTTAAATAAAGAAATCACAGAAATTAAGAGAATCTACATCATTTTTATTTTGGTTAAAATTTCTCTTTATAAAAACCATTTTAAATAAGCTTGTTTTCTAACTTTTAAATGTTGTCTTTTACACAGGTTTCTTAATATGTGTAGCTTTCTGCATTTAAAAAATGTTTATACTATAGTAGTAAATAAAAAGGTTATTGCACTTACAACCAACTATCACTTTTCCTTAGTTCATAACAGTTTGAAAACCTATGCACACAAATTTAGTGATCTATTTTAATATTTGTTACCTTTCATTATTGTTTCAATACCAGTCGGACGACCAATAAGACCCATGTCAAAAATTTCAATTTCCAAAATTGTTTTCGTAAACAAAAATGAATTTTTCTAGAGTTAAGTTACAAAATTTATTTTTGTGCCCAAATACGCGTTAATAAACGTTCAAGCAAAATCTACCAGATACATTTTGAGAAAAGGTTAAAAGCTCAGATTAGACACTCCTCGTATTAAAGTATGAAATTATGTTGATATTTCAGTACCAGTTCAATTTGCTTCTATTCAGCTTTTAACATATGTGTTTGTTTGTTTAACTATCAACAGCTGTTTTATTTAGCAATTCAATATAAATTGTTCCCCATGTTAATCTTATGGACAAAAAATGAATTTTGAGGGCTTCCCGCGAGCTTCAGAATTAAAATATTAAAAAACACAATTTACGTCATACAACACTTTATTGGTTGAAATTTACATATTGGTAATATATTTCAGTGATCTATGTCACCATCTTCAGACCAACTGGTTAGAATCAAGATGTAGATTGATTCTAACCAGTTGGTCTGAAGATGGTGACATAGATCACTGAAATATATTACCAATATGTAAATTTCAATCAATAAAGTGTTGTATGACGTAAATTGTGTTTTTTATTTAGTGCTTATAACAACACGTATGCGATGATAATCAAAAAGTTAATTAAAATATCAAAAATCTAAAACCTTATTGCAAAACTACGAACTGAGACCATTCTTTTGACACCTCAAACTTTAAAATTGGTCCAGAAATAAGGGAGGAGTAGTGTTAACAAAAAAAGGGCATCACGTATTATATATATAGATTCTACCTAAAAATCATACATATGAATTTAAAATTCATAAATAATTTATTTTCCTAACATTTTATTGGGAAATATGACGCATCCCAAGCATCCGGGCTGTAGTGATGCCGATTGTTTCCCATCAATTAATAGGCAAAATAAAATTTAATTAAAATATTATTGAAAAAAACAAATTACAACCTAATAACATAATAATAAACTTATTCATAAATAACAAATATGTACATAATAATTGTCTTTAATACCCCCGTCGCAGCAGACCTGCGTACTCAGCGAATTTCCAAAGAATTATTGTTTCAACATCAAAGAACTTTGTGGCTATCTTATATAATTAATAATCTTTACAAGGAAATATAATATATTTAATGGCATTATATTTCTGAGTAAATTATTTTTATTTAATAATTTATATATTAATATTTATATTGCAATAAATGATTTTTTAACAGTAATAAAAGTGCATATTCATAGCTTCCATGCAAAAGGAATGATTTGTTTACAAATAACAAAACATAAACATTTCAAATTTGACAAATATGCAGAAGACAGCTGATCAGCTGATTAGGAACAGATACATTATTATCTCCATCTCTCTTGCTCCCATTATACACTTATTTTCCATGAGAATACCATGGGATTTAGCCTGTAGTTTGCTGCCATGTGGGTTTTTGATCAAATCTTAGCTACTCATTACCTAGTGAAGGTTCATAAAAATTTTTATTGATATATGTTGATAAATAAGCGATATATAACTTTTTAAAGATTTACCCATAAGAATAACATGGAAAACTTGATTTGAATTTTCTCTATAACCAGTTAAGCTATTATAAAGATTCAAAATACTAAATTGTTTGTTTTTTAAGCTCTTTTAAATGGTTTTGGTTAAAATTTATGAATTGTGAGGATTTAGGTCCAAAAATGCCAAAAACCCATTTTTGACCCTTTTGAAACCCCATAAAACCCCGTTCCCATAACCCGACAATGCTGGTTCGCGAACTCATGAAAATAGACCTGGTCTTACAACTTCACACCAAATTTCATCGAAATCGGAAGTCCGCTTCAAAAGTTATCGGTACCACGGACACACACACACACACACACATATATATATATATATACATATATATGAAAATGAACGAATGGTGTTTTGGCTTCTGGGGACCTCAAAATGAAAAAGTAAAGTGGTCCCGGGCTTAGGTCTTACCATGGCTACTACCGTAATAGCGTATTCCCTATAGGGAAATTCGCTAATAATAAAATCATAAGTATTACACACTCTTTCGTCCTTGTCTGTTTTGTTCTCGGTGAGACGCCCAAACTGAGAAGGAGACAACAGAGAAAGGAGAAAGTTCAAGGAAGGAAGAGTATAATTAAAAACCAATCAAAATTAAGGGATAGGCAAACAAACCAATGTGAATAAATGTAGTGATGAAGAAAGAAGAAGGAAGAAAGAAGAAAGAAGAAGAAAGAAAGAAGAAAAAAGGAATTAAAATAATTGAAAGACTTGAAAAAGTATAGAGTATTAAATGAATGAATTAACAATGAATTATCTTGTTAAAAATTGTGAGGTTTAACTGTGAAACCGACAGAAATTCTTTTTGTAAATTCCCATACAATGTCAATTTGTCAGCGGAATAAATTTATTATTATTATTATTATTATATATCTTGCACAGTACCAATATCAATTAAATTATCAAACATAAATTTTATCAATATATGTCAATAAATAAGCAAAATAGAAGGTTTTGTTGATTTCCCATAAGAATAACATGGAAAACATACTTTTTGGATTTTCTCCATAACCATTAAAGCTAGGTAAAAAATTCAAAATACTAGATTGTTTGTTTTTTTTAACCTCTTTTAAGTGGTTTAAGTTAAAATGGTTGAGTTTTCTAAATAAAAGTAAAAAAATCCAAAAACCCATTTTTAACCCTTTGGAAACCCCATAAAAACCCGTTCCCATGGTCCGATCATTCTGGTTAGCGTACTCAACCTAGTACACGCTGGCTTACACCCCTGTACCAAATTTAATCAAAATCGGAGGTTCCGTTCAAAAGTTATCGTGTTCACGGACACACACACACACACACACACACACACACACACACACACACACACACACACACACACACACACACACATATATATACATATACTGTACATCACTGGAAGTCTTTGGACATTTCACTTACACTATTAGCTGGAAGCGGCAATTAATGCGATGCCAGATAACAAAGCAGCAGGCTTGGATGAAATTTTTCCTGAGTTTATGAAACACTTTGTAACAACACTAGACAGCGGTTTCTTAAAGTTTTTAACACCATTTTGAAAACTGGTGAAATGCCAGGGATTTAAGGAAATCCCAAACCTATCTTGAAAAAGATCCAAAACGACTGAAAATTACCGTCCCATAGATCTTTTAAGTGTTTGCTATAAGCTGCTCAAGAGGTTAATTTACAATAGAATTCTCTGTAATGCCAGCACCACTATCAAAAAAGCTGGATTTAGGCCTGGGTGCAACTGTTGTGACCAGGTTCTAGCTTTTACTTCTTTCATTGAGCGAAGACTGAAAACCTCTGTGGTTTTCTTAGATCTGACTGCAGCTTATGACACTGGCTGGAGGAAAGGCCTTATAATAAAATTTTATAATCTAATTCCTTGCCCTTTTTTGTTGCGTCTCCTCAACTCAATGCTCTCTAATAGGATGATAAAAGTATATTTGAGATTCTAGAAAAGTACTTTTAGGCAACTAAACGATGGCTTGCCCCAGGAGTCAGTGCTCGCCCCACTACTCTTTAATGAGTATACAGCCAACATACCTGTCACTCGTTCTTTAAAGTTTATTTATGCAGATTATATTGCATTGGAAAATAAGCACCACTATTTTCAACAAGCTGAGGAAACACTAACAAAGGACCTCATGACCCTTGGTGAATACTTTAAAGCATGGAAGCTAACTCAAAACTCAACTAAAACAGAGGTCTTTGCTTCCACTTGAGCAAGTGACTGGCCAACCAAAAGCTTAAAATCGTATTTGACGGTGTTGAGCTAAATCATAATGAACACTCAGAGTCACTTTAGGTTTAGATCAGTCTCTCACGTTCAATAGCCACTTACAAAGTATGGCAGCTAAGGTGAGAACCAGGACTAACATTGTCCATCACATTGCCGACTCCCCATGGACTACTGCGCTCCTGTGTGGTTAAATAGTGTGGATGTTCAAGAGTTAGATGATCAGCTACATAGGGCCATGAAAGTCATTAGTGAGAGTCATAAGACGAAGGGATGCACTAGTTAGGGAATATGATATGTCAAGATCTTATCTACTCTGCATTTGCCCATCCATTACTACCTGCCCCACAGGGGACAGGCCGATTGAGGTCCTGAAAACCACCACTGCCCTCAGCCTCCTAATTGATGGACACACAATTTTCTATCCATACCGACTGAACATTCTCCTGGGATCCTTTGATCCTTAACAAGACCGCAACCACTTTTAGATAGATGACCCGACCTTCGCAGTAGGTGGTATGTATCTCCCTCAGAAGCAGTGAACTGTGCTCAATTGTAACGCACTGGAGTAGAAAGATGCAATTGTTGGAAATTCAAACGGAGAATCACAGAGGACCAGTCATGCAGCTGTGGAACGGAGTACCAGACTGGATAGTCACAGATTGCCCATTGAGTGCTTTCCCCGAAGGGTTGATAGGTCAACATAGTGCAAGTGAAGCTGGGCTTCAATGACTAGGCGTCCTCACTTTAGCTTTATGAAGAGAGATCATCAATTTTAGTTTAGTTTTTATTGTAGTTTAACATAAATATTTATGCAGGTGCACTGCACTACAGAATACAACAGTAACAACTATAGAATGTCACTATTTTAGAGCATGGTGGCTGGCTGTGAAAGCCATATGATTTACATAAAGAACATTTGACATAGAGAAATTGGCTACAACAAATGTGAATCTTTTCCAGAGAGGAAGCTTCTTACTAAAGTAAAAATCAAATAATAACGATACTCTAGACTCTTGATTATCCGCACTTTGAGTTGCAGACAGCAGATCTGGATTTCGCATAAAAGTGGCACTAAGTCACCATTTTGATGTTTCAAAATATTTTCTTTGTTCATTTCATGTATGTCAAAATATTGTTCCACCAGTAAACTCTATATACAGTAAAACTAAGAAAACGTAATTTATTAGTCAACGATTATTACATTTAAAAAATTTGCTATGAATGCTGCATTGTACTAATTTATAATTGTTGACCTATGTTACATATTTTTAAATAAAATCTGATCATCAGAAAGCATTTATTATATACACTATAATGTGAAGAGACTTAATGTAGAATGAATTAGTGTGTTTGAAACTGATTTCCAGTAAAACAATCTCCTGCAGCGAACATGAAGTAAAAGTGACATTGTCAACCAATCATCAAACAGCATCAATCAGTTTAACACTTTTCTTAACCTTGCATGAAACATTTTATAATGGAGGATTTTGTTTATGTTATCATAATGTGTTTTTTTCAGCTAAAAATTGCTGAATAATTACAACATTGACTGTAGTATCCATGGGACATGAACCTGATCTTGTAAATAATTTTGATGTCAAACCAATGCATTGGATGAGAAGTCTATTCAGTATATATAGTAAATGGTAAAGATCTAATAAAACCAGTGTCTTTAAGAATTAAAAGGAATCTTTCAAAACCAGTTAGTGGTAGCTCTGCACTTTCAAAATTTGAATACGCCTATATATTGACAGGAGTTATCAGCTACCTCCTTGCTAAATTTCAACTCATTCAGTGCAGTAGTTAGAGTGTGATTGAACCACAAAAAATATATGTAAACACACTTTTACAATTATAATATTAGTAGAGTTACACCTGACCTAAGCTACATGAAAATAATAAATTGTATAGCAACCTTAGTCAGTATCAATATGTTTTCTTGTGTTGGGTTTGAATTCCAGTCTAGGTTTTACAAGTTCCACATCTTCAAAATAAGACATCTTGAGGGCTTCCATTGCTGAAATCCTCTTGTGAGGATCGTATACGACCATTTTCTGGAACAGTAACACAAAAAGTTATTTAAAAGCCATAATGAAATTAAGGGAATGAATTAGGCTACATGTAAGAGAACATCTTAAGAGTCATCTTTGACATTCATGACAGTGATTGTTTTATTATTTTAAAAACTAATAAACTTTACCTGTAGCTTTTTTGTTGAAAACTGCACCATGTTTTGAGGGGTACAGCCGGGGCCTACGGAAACTAACGGGCCTGCATATTTCCCCCCCAACACCAAAGTCATGTGACTATTTGCAGCTGATCTGCAGCACAAATTTCCTTAAGATAACATTGTGAAAACGTGACATCCTTTACTTATTTCCCACATCTTAGGGTAGGTTTACACGTGAGAGTTTTTCACTCTCGGAGAGTAGTTAGTTAGTCTCATAAAAATCTCAGACAGCTGTTGATAGTACTCGCAGAAAACTGTCTAGGATTAACAATCTTGGAAAATTCGCTGGTTGTGTAAACACCTCTGCGAGTACCTGCTGAGAGTACGAAACTCTCTGAGAGTGAAAAACTCTCACGTGTAAACCTA
This sequence comes from Neoaliturus tenellus, assembly GCA_030545055.2. NCBI lineage: Eukaryota > Metazoa > Arthropoda > Insecta > Hemiptera > Cicadellidae > Neoaliturus > Neoaliturus tenellus. The sequence goes on from CM061532.1 coordinate 64,293,327, forward strand.
CCTTTACGAATTAGATAATAGGTTATTAGACAAGACTTATATATTCTAATCTAGATTAAATAAGGAACAAAATGATGCCATTATTGTAAAGTTAACAATTTTCCTCATATTTTTTATTACGAGATAAAGCCAAAACTTAATTTTAGTTTTGTTTACACTTTTCATCAGCTGTTTACATAAAAGTATATTTCGTTGCAAATAACAAAGTTTTAGAACCAAAAAGGTACCATTTAATTTGTTTTATCAAAAAAAAATTCTAACTGGCAAACTACTGATTTAAGACATTTATTTCACGTCTTATTCCAAGAAATATCTTTAAAAAATTGGAAGAAATCTGTATACAAAAGTCAATGCATCCTACAGTGTGAGAAATTCAAGTTTTTCCTTTACCTAACCAGTGATTGGATAAGGTAATTTTATTTCATTTACCTAAAAAGTGAGTTTTAAGTTTTGCAAAGTGGAACGTTATTAGTATCATTCAATTTGTAATTTAATGAATATTAGTTGCAACTTCATTTACTTGTATTTAAAAATACACGTAAAAACGGATGCCAAGGTCCGGCCGCACACCAAATCGGACGCGATGCGACGCGAGGCTTATGTCTTACAATGGCTACTACCATAATAGCGTATTTCCTATAGGGAAATTCGCTAAAACATATTATTGAATGAAATACCCATACACTATAAAACATATGTTATTGTCGTCGCTCGCGAAGTCGTAAAAGGTTTCGTCGGGTCTTGTCGCGTCGCGTCGCGTCCGTTTCGGTGTGTGGCGGGCCCAAGTCAGGCTATTGCAATGCTTTCAAATGGAGATTAACAGCTGAAATTCGGCCGCATCTAGTCATGTGACCAAAAATGTATGCAGGCCCGTTAGTTTTCGTACGCCCTGGTACAACACTCTTCCGTTTTCAAGTAATCACTGTTTCCAAAAAAGCTACATCTACATAACCTGGTTTTTTATTCACATTTATTTTACATACATGTTTCAACCGGTGTACTGATTGACTTGATCTCCAGGAAAAGCAGCAGCCAATTTGAGAACTACTTTCAATAACCATAAGTATTCTATTGTATGCAATTTTTTTTTATTTTTGGAAATAAATGTTTTCATTCATTTACTATTTTTTTCACAATTTGTACCAAAACAAAAGTACGTTACATAGGTACTATTTTCTTGGTAATCAGGGATGACCATTTGAAAACAGGAAAAGTGTCCTTACCTAAGGTATTTTTTTGATGTTTTACTTCAATAAACTTTAATTTTTCACAGTAAATTCTTTAATTTTCTGCCTCTCAGGCAATATAATTCATTTAATAAAAAAATGTGTAATGTTTGTACAGCGATTTTAGGCTTATATCAATGCAAGTCCACTAAGCCTTCCAGTGGAAAGCAAAAAAGTTAGTTGGTATGTTCATATACTAAGTTTAACTGATAAAGTTACACTTTTCCAGAAAAAAGAAGAAATTTGACTCCAATAAATAGACCATAGACTCCAATAGACTCATGATAGTCTGACATTTTTTTGGCGAGACAGGTTCTGTAATCCGACAATGTTTCGGCGGCAATATAGCTTGTCACTGTGATTTGTACAAAAATGTTCTTGTAGGCTAATACATTTTCATTACATAAATTGTGTTTCTTACTGTGTTAATTTAACAAACAAAAGTATATAGTAAAGTGGTTTGTAACCAACTTGATTAGTTTTTATCTCGTTTTACCCTTTAAATGAAAGGCTATTTAGCATTTTTATAATGATACCTTCAGTAATCCCAAATGCTAATCTTCTATAATCCTGACAGGGTCCTGGTGCCAAATGTTTAAAATTATCGAGAGCCTACTCGTCTACTGCACTAATCCCCCTGACTGACCTCAAACAGTTTGTGAGCGTCGGGAGCAAGCCCCGGTGCGACGTCAGCCAGGTCCTGTCGCTCCCACCGTGGGAACATTGGCTTGTAATCCGGCAGCTTGGTGACGCCTGGCCACACCTTCTCGTCTGGAGTACCCAGCGTGCGAAATATCCGGAACAGTTGGTCAATCTCAGAGTCCCCGGGGAACAGTGACTTCCTCGACGCCTGCAACAAACGTTGACCCATTCCTGAGAGTCTGGCCAATGATATCAAGTAAATTACTTCTTTGACTGATGTGCATAAATCATAAGTTTACAATCATAGTAAGATGCACAAGAATGGTACAATGAGAGTTGATGATTGTTGCCAAAATTATTCAGATAAACATTTTTATACTGTACTAAAGATCACCAACTGGTCGAAATTCAACCAAAAATTCAGTTGATCTTGAGACAATTAGTTTTAAAATGTTTTATAACTGAAACATCTGTTCTTCCTGATTTTCTAGCAGTTGTTTTTACAACAGCTGTCTAATGATTCACTCAATTCTCCTTTCTCGATAAGATTAACATTGGAACTTTGAAAGCCTGTGGGGTGCAGCCCTGGAGTCCGATGGTGATTAAAGATATTCACAATATTGGATTGGTCGGATATCTTTGATTTAGAGCTAAAAGTAACATTTTTGTTGTATTAAAATAAATTGCTCGATTTCAAGCAACACGTATTTGTTGTTATGGATAAATCTACCAACAACTGAAATTCAAAAATGTTGACGAAAACAAGCCTTCGCGCTGTATCACTCTTTCAACTTACCTTGGTCTGACGATGAACACTACACCTGATAAGCTAAAAATGTTGACCAATCAAATCTGAATATACCTTCAGAAATAAAGCCAAAATGATTTTCTCAATAGAAAAGTAAACCAAAATAAACTATAAAACAACGCCTAAAAATAGCCTAATGTTTTTTCCTTACATAATTATATTATAATAGTTGAATTGTGTATGAATTTATCATTGTTTTACTGTCAATATTTTTGATATAAAACACGATTTTTTAAATGACGTCATATCAAAGCCGACCCCAACCCCCCCCCTATTTTCAGGTGACATTATTTAAGGACAGCCCCTAAGGCGTAGCCCTTTGAAAACCCATCCTGGGCTACATTAAATCACTGGCTGAGACGTAATCCGTCCCACCCAAAACGACAATCGAAAAATATGAAAACTGCTGATGATGTTGAATATCTTTGTGGGCAGAGGACGGATATATCCTTGTATGTCATTTTGTTGTTTTATTTACTTCCTATCATAATATGACAGTAAAACAGTTCCGCATAAAAACAGTTAAAAAACAAAGGCTAAAAATGCAAGAATTACAATAGATTGTGCGTCTGATTCATCGCTTTCTACACCAGAATCATTTTTCATATTATAGCCATTTTCACTGCCAAATATGAAATGCCCTTCAGATGCCCTCCTTATTTATCATTTTTTTAACATCTTCAGCAAAATTTGGGTCATTAGGTACAATCATTTGGAAATAAACTCATAGTACGTCATTACAAAATGTAAACAAACACACCCAGCGCAAACTGAGTTTCACGCTACACATGTGTTGTTTAGGCATGAAACAGCTGAAATAAACAGATGAAAAAGTCCTGGGAAACTATCTTGCTAGCTTTAAAAACTGAATTACCTGTCTAAAAGCCAATATAATGTTTATTATCGTGATATATACAACATACGTTTTTCATATTTTTGGACGGATATATCCGTCTTCATCCTGGAAAAGAAAATTGTTAAGACGGATATATCCGTCATCAGCCCGGGAAGGTTTAATATTAAAATAGTCAGACTTTCCTATTTTAAGCCGAAATAATGAGTTTACCAAATTTCAGCACTCTAGCTAGTCGGGAAGTTGGAGAATCACTGATGAATGAGTGAGTGAGTAAAGGCTTTCCCTTTTAGATTTTTAAATAACAAAAGTAACTCTCAATCTTTTACACACTGCAATAGCAACAAAAAAATCTACACTTATTAATTACGCTAAGGGTTTTTTTTGCCTTGAGAACTCCTCCTACAATTTTCAACCGATTTTCAAGTTTTTAGTGTCGTTGGATAGGGTTTGGTCTATAGTTGTTTCTGCCAAAAACTGATGAGAATCGGACTGAAAATAAAAGCGCTATTCACCATTGAAATCTCAAAATTTCCCATTTAAATAACATTGGGATTAAATAAAGCATTTTAAACATCTGTTAATAATCAGCTGTAAATACGTGTAGTTTTGGTGATTAAAGATATTCACAATAATGGATTGGTCGGATGTCATTGATTTAGAGCTAAAAGTAACTTTTGTATTATATTAAAATAAATTGCTCGATTTCGAGCAACACGTATACTAGTATAAACATAATAAATGACAAATTATAAACATTGGTTGGCCAAGGAATTCTTGATAAATATTAATTGCAACACAGTTAGAATACTCTATAGGTAGCAGACATCAACAAACCCTAGTGACGCCATTGACTTTGTACACTACGTGTGCAGACTTCTCATAGCATATGCGTGTGTGAAGCATATTGACGGTGGTGCGATCTCGTGCGGCGTCCATCGAAGTACACGTAACATATGATAGATAAATCAGTATTACCACTCTTCTAAACCAAGGATGAAACATTTTATAACTGAAAGTTATGTTTATGTTTTGGTAAAATGTTTTGGCAGCACTGTAAATTCAGCTGAATAATAACAACATCGATGGCAGCGACTCTGGTGCGGCGTCCACCGAACCTCCAAATTTTTGCCTCAAACTAAATGCATTGGATGAGAGGTCTATTCACGTTAGTGTACATAGTCAATGGTGATGCCACTTTCATGACCAGTTTTTACAACCACAACAAACCAATTCATCTATAAAAACTAAATTCTAAATTCTAAAATCAAAAGAGCTGTTCTGATCAGGACTGTGGAGAACATATGAACAAAAGAAGGGCTGTTTCATTCCTTTGATGTTATAAAATGCCGCTTTTGAGTCAGGCCGGTGACGTAATCAATCTGATGTCCATAAGAATAACTTGTACCAGCTGATCAGGCTAGTGACGTTTTGGGTACTTATTTTTACATAGTTTTACCCGCTAATGAAACAGCCCTTGTCTATTACATTACAACAGTTTTCCCCAGTCCTGCGTTCTGATTGCCATGGGTGATTGATTTCATAATTAGACAGCAGTTGTAATAACAAATGCTAGCAAAAAAGTAAGAACAAAAGTTTTTTTTTTTTTTTTTAATCGTTATTGAGGTTTGACAAATGTCATGACACCTATAATATATCCAAAATACAATTAAACACTACCACAAAAATTTAAGAAAGTTGAGCAAGTCCACTAAGAACTTCGTCCTAGAAGTGCCATTTCTACTTCACAATTTCTTATTTATACTAAAAACATAATTTAGCAGGTGCTTCCAAAGGCTTTCGTTTTCAGTTCTTAAAATTTCTTGTATCGATGGTGGAATCTTCAAGCTTAAATTTTCATTCTTGATCTTGTGCAGAAAAACCATTCTTTGCTGAGCATAAGCAGGGCATTGTAAAATTATATGTTCTATTGATTCATCTTGAGTGTTGCATCTTGGACATAGTGGAGAATTTACCAATTTCATTTGAAATAATCAGATTGCGTTGTAAGTGTGGCCAAATCTCAATCTCGTCATAACGTTTATGCTATTTCTATCAAATTTAGAGTTGTAAAACCAAGGTTTGCCAAATGCCTCGTTTTGAAGTGATTTGTACCATCTTCCTTTTCCTGATGTTTCACAAAGAATTTTGAATTTTGATCTGATTTTCTTCTTGAAAGTCCGAATTATGTCCATATTCAGTAAATGGTGATGGTCAATATCTATTATGCTTTTTTTCGCTGCCAATTTAGACAATTCGTCTGCAATTTCATTTCCAGACACACCGATATGGCCGGGGATCCATTGGATAGTAAGGCTTTTAACCTGCATCAATTTTGATAAAATTTCCCAAAGAAGTGGTTCTTTATTTTCACCAATTAAGGTTTTTTCTATAACTTCAATTGCTACTTTAGAGTCTGTAAAAATTACATATTTCTTATTGTGGTTTCCTTGTTCAATAATATAATCCGTAGCCTTGTGAATGGCCATCAATTCAGCGCTTACATTTGACGCTTGGCCATGCATCCGTAGACCCAACTTGTTTTTGTTCTGAGGATCGTAAATACCAATTCCCACTTGTTTGTCCTTCTTAGAGCCGTCGGTATATATTTTGTAGGAATTGGAAAAGTGACTATTGATTATTTTACAACTCAGACTTTTTAAAACAAGCGGGGAGACTGCTTTCTTTGATATGTTACCGCACTGGAGAACAAAAGTTAGTATCAGTAATATATTTTTTAAATAATTGGGTCCAGATCAACTGACGCGTGGGTCAAATTTCGATCAGTAGGAGATCTCTAGTTGTGTTTATTACAGAAAAAGTTATTTGGAAAGTTTGATCTTTGATTAAAATTAATTGTTTGAGCTGGTTTTGAGATCAGTGGGCATACACACATACACGTTTATACCTTACTAAAATACTCTCAATAGTTTCCGCACTGGAGTGGGAAGATGTAATTATTGGAAGTACAAATGGGGAATGACACAAGACCAGTCATGCGAATGCAGAGCGGATTATCAAACTATGGAGCACATAGTCGCAGAGTGCCCATTGAATGCTTTCTTCAAAGGATTTATTTGTCTGCATAGCTCGAGTGAAGCTGGGCTGAAATGGCTTAGCACTATGGATTTAGCTCTATAAGGAGAGAACAATATTTTTATTTTACAGATTAGTTTTTACATATACTGACTCAGGTGCTCTGCACCGCAGAATTTATATTCTTATTCTTAAAACTTAGTGGCTGGCTAAATGAGCCTCATGATATATATATATATATATATATATATATATATATATATATATATATATATATATAAATGTATGGCTCATTTATACGGAGAAAAATTTATTAGACGATCAAAATTTAAGACCTACTGCATGGTTTCGTTTTATTGACGACATATTTATGGTTTGGCAATTTGGTCTTGAAAGCCTTCAACTCCTTTCTGATATGAATAGCTTTTCTTGTTTAAACTTCACTTAGAAATTCTCAACAAAAACAATAACATATCTTGACTTGGATATATTCTTAGATGGTGCATTCTCGAAACCAAAATTCACATGAAGGAAACCAACAAGATGCAGTGCCTCCACTACACCAGTTGTCACCCAGCTCATGTCAAAAAGTCCATCCCAAAGAGTTTAGCAGTAAAAGCTAAAAGTTCTGTGGGGCGGAGCCCTAAAAGAAATTTGCAAATCGTTTCTTAGTGAATGCCCATGATCAAAGAGGAACGTCAATGTCAAATTTAACCCAGTAAGCCATAGAGTAATTGTTAAATCCAGTAGGGCGGAGCCCTAAAGGGCTTCAAAGACTATATTTCCAAAACTGTATCTGTTCAATTTATATACAGTAATAGCCTACATGAAGCAAACCACACCCCAATAGTTTAATAATTGACTTTATTTATCATATGTTTTCAATACTTGTATTTTAACTCACATGTCATTGTTTATAACATTCCTTACTCTTGTTTTGAATTCTCTGTTCAAGGTCTTAGTTTCTTTTTTATAGTTTACCTCAGGTCCTTCGAGAATTTTGATTAGTTTCCCCTCCAGTATTTTAGTGAATACCTATGAGCAAAGAGGACCGTCAATGCTAAACATTAACCCTGTAGGCTCTATAGTAATTATGACGTTATTTGGGGCAGAGCCCTGAAGGAAATGTGTAAACAACGTTTTATTGAGCATCTCTGACCAAAGAGATAACTCCAAATTTCAACCCCCCAGGCCCTATAGTTTATAGATTTGTTGTGTTTTTAATTTGTATTGTAATTGGCCTTAATTGTAACATTATACTGAAATTTCGAAGACATGTGGGGCGGAGCCTTGAAGGGATTTTTGTGAAAGAGTTTCTTAGCAAGCACCTATGAGCAAAGAGGAACGTCCATGCCAAAATTCAACCCTGTAGGCCCCAAAAGTAAGATTGAAGTCCCATGGGGCGAAGCCCTAGGGATGCTTTACAAGAGCGATTATTAGTGAGCACCTATGGGCAAAGTGTATCTTCCACTTCAAACTTCAACCCCTTAGGTCATCTGGCTTTTCATATTCAATGTTTAATAAATTCATATAAAAAAATGGCCATAAGAATAACATTAGACCAAAATTGAAATTGTGTGTGGCAGAACAATGATAGAATTTTGTAAAACAGTTTCGTAGTGAGCATATGAGTGCAGAGGAACGTCCACATCAAATTTCATCATCATAGATCCTATATATAGTTTTTTTGAGATTCGTTGTTTCCTAGATTCGAACTATAAATTAGCTATATAAATAGCATTAGAGAGAAATTTTGAAGTACCCTACTGCGTTGCGGAGCAATGATGAAATTTGCAAAACCGTTTCTTAATGAGCACCTATGAGCAAAGCGGAACGTCTATGCCAAATTTTAACTTCGTAGGTCATATAGTTTTCCAGATTCGTTGTTTCCTAGATTCGTACTAAAAATTGGTCATATCAATAACATGAGATAGAAATTTTGAAATCCTGTTTGACTGAGCCCTGCATGATGGAATTTTGCAAAACCGTTTCTTAGTGAGCATCTATGAGCACAGAAGAACACCATGTCAAATTTTAACATCGTAGGTCCCATATTTTTTCAGATTCATTGTTGCCTTGGTTTGTATAAAATATTTTTCTTGAGAATATTAAATGGAATTTTTTTTGGAAAGTCCTGTGGGGTGGAGACCTGGAGGAATTTTGCAAAACCATTTCTTAGTAAGCATTTTTTAACACAGAGGAACTTCTATGCCAAATTTCAACCCCCTTTACCCCTATAGTTAAGAAGATTCTCTGATACATGAGTGAGTGGTATTTGACAAAGTAAACTAACCTTAAATAACATAAACTCTAAATAATAAACATTTTTACACCAGTTAAATTGTTTACAAAGAGATAAAAACTTTGTCATAGGGTTACATCATCCTTTAAATATATCATTTCACTAACAGCTTATAGCTTGGAATCTTCAAGAGCAATTACATCAAATCTTTGAAGTCGTGTGGGGCGGAGCCCTGAAGGAATTTCACAAAACCATTTCTTAGTGAGCACCTATCTAGGCAAAGAGGAACTTCCATTCCAAATTTCATCTTTGTAGGTCCTATAGTTTTGGAGATTCGTTGTTTACTAGACTCGTCTTTTAAGTGCTCCATAAAAATAACATTGTAACAAAATTTTTGAGTCCTCTGGGGCTAAGTCCTGACGAAATTTTTCAAAACCGTTTCTTAGTGAGCGTTTCTTAGCAAAGATGAACGTACATGCCAAGTTTTAACCCTCTAAGCCTTATAGTTTTGGAGAAACTCTGATACGTGAGTGAGTGGTATTTGACAAATATATAGTAGATAGGATATTACATGTTAATTAATATACATATATAAAGTTGAGGCTTATAATCTTTACAATCAGCTGATCAGCTGACTTACTTATCTTGTCATATTTATAATGTTGATATATTTCGTGATTTGTAAACGAATCATTCAGTTTATATCTCAAGCGTATGTTATTGCTATGTTAGTAAATAAATTATATACCAATTCATATAACTTTTCTTGAATTTTATGAACAATATTACAAATTCAATTTCAAAAGTATTTTTTTTTCATTTGACCCTTTTCACTGTTTTACGTCTGATTAAGTCACAAAATAAGAATCTCAATGGAAAAAATACTTCTTCAGAACTGATCACAACACTCTCCATGTGAGTGTGTCATCAATCTACCAGAAAAGTTTCTTTAATTTATTCTAGAAGATGTGGCATCTGAATATTTTCAAAGCTATAGTATCACCATTAGAAAAATTTGGATGCAGCAACAATAAAGGACATATTGTAGTGATTAGTGTAAAGTGATAAGAAATTAGTGACTCAATTAGTGATTAGTGTTGTCTTTTGGCATTTTTTAGGTGGTCCCTTCTGATACTTATGGTCATCTGACACCTCAAAATATAAAGACATTTTCTTGAATTGTGTCAATATTACTACAGTATTTCCATACGTTGCACCTTCTCACCTTTATCGTAATGTTTAGGGTTTATTTTAAAAAGTAATTTTAATGTGTTCATGTGATTATTTTTAATTAATAGGCGTACAGTTTATCAATAGTATAAAGAGAGCCCAAGGTAGCCCAAATTGAAACTCTGAACACAATATATAAAATTAAACTGAAAAAAAACCCGAAAAGTGAGAACTTATTATAAAAGTAATTCCAAGCGAGAAAAGAGAGAACATTTTAGCTCTGATTTATGGTTTGACATTTACAGGTATTACTACATACCCTTGTATAACCCTAAATACCCCCGTCGCACCAGACCTACGTACTCTGCGAATTTTAAAAGGATCTTTAGGTTTTGTATTTTTCCCACAAACACCATATGTAGGTTTGCTGCCATGGTATGTTGTTAGGAAATGTAATAGTTAGGTAAGGTAAATACCAATTTGTATCAATATTCGGCACTTTTTAATTTTCCACATAAAGCCCATGGGAATCAGTATGTAGGTTTGCTGCCATATGGGTGTTTTGAACTTACCGTACTTGAACTTGTTGTAAGCAAATATCACTTAAACCCTACCTAGTAAATGTACATACCAAATTTTATCAAGTTATTTCAATAAATAAGCGAGATACAGGGTTTTGTTGATTTCCCATAAGATTACCATGGGAAACCTATTTTTGGCTTCTCTCCGTAATCTGTTGAGCCAAGTTAAAAATTCAAATGCTAAATTGCTTGTTTTTTAAGCTCTTTTAAATGGTTTTCGTATAAATTGTTGAATTTTAAAAATTGAGGTATAAAAATGCCAAAAAACCATTTTTGACCCCTTTGAAACCCCAAAAAACCCTGTTCATATACCCCAATCGTGCTGGTTCGCGAACTCATGAAAATAGACCTGGTTAAACAACTTCATACCAAATTTCATTAAAATCGGAGGTCCCTTTCAAAAGTTATCAGTACCACAGAAACACATATATATCTATTTACATATATATGAAAATCAACAAATAGTTTTTTTTTACTTCTGGGGACTTCAAAATGAAAAAGTAACATGGTCCCGGGCTTAGGTCTTACCATGGCTACTACCATAATACTGTAGCGTATTCCCTATAGGGGAATTTGCTAAAAACAAAAGAAAACTTTTTGGGAGCAAGTTATTTTTTTGCAAAGCGATAATTACCGTAACCAGACTTAACCATTGGTTCACCTTGTGAACAGAGGCTGGTCAAAAGATAGGCCTACTGATTTTAAAAACTAAAAATGTGTTGCCAGGCTACAAAAAGAGCTAACTGGTATACTACTTCCTTTATTCGTGAATATTTGTTACCAAGCAATTGAACTTATGCCTTTAAAATCAGGATTGAGAATATTATAAATTTTCTAGTTCCAGGTAATTTTTAGATGAAAGTTTAGCTTTTTTGTGTTTAGAATCTTTTCCAGTTAATTGTTCAGGCTTGTTATTTTTGTTGAATATTTAAGTAATTTTACATCACACCGTCTCAGTCCCTAGACATATTTTTTAGAAATTTTTCTCTTGTAACAATTTTATTCATGTAACATTCATTAATACATTAATAATTACTAGACATTGACTCTTGATCAAAATTCGGCCAAACTGTCAGTTGATCTGGAACCAAGAAGCTTAAAAATATATTATTATCTGAAACATCTGTTCTTCCTGCTTTTCTAACAATTGTTATTACACCTATCTAACGATTAAATCAATCATCCTTCCTCCATGAGATTAACATTGACACTTTGAAAGCCTGTCTAGCGTAGCCCTGGGGACCGATGTGAATAATTGTAATAGGATTCTGCTCATCTATAAAACCCTACCTTCCTAATGGTATCCTCGGATTTATCCTACAATGCACACAAGCTGAGAAAAAAGTAGGAAATAAAACATGCTTGCCTTTTAGTAAATAGATTATCTTAAATTATTAAAAACATGTATTAATGCACGATTGTTTTTTTTATGTTGGCTGGTGCAACGGCTGTAGAAATCTGCATATTAAAGTAAGTACGCAAAGTTTTTCTACTTTTAACATGTGTAAGAAAGTAGGTTAAGGAATTACAAGGTTTAAAAATTATTCAGATTGATTTATGAACTACATTAAAATATTTTTGATACATTTCTTAGTTTTCAGAACTTTAATAATCATTTGATTGACTATAGATATTTTTATTTGAGCTCGGGAACTTAAAGTGTGCCTCGGGCCTTTCAGTGCAGTCAGGGATGTGTACCATAGGCAAATACATATAATCAAAACACTCACATTGAAATAACTCATAATAATTCAAAAGTTAGCCACACTCTCAAAGAAACTGTTGATACATTTCAAACATGTTTGCGACTGAAGCAAATGAACCGGATTCTAACGGTGTTATGATTGGCTGTTGAGTTAACTCTGAAACTCATCGCAACAAGGCTAATGAATAGTTATCATCAAATATTGAATAATAGTTTAGTAATTGAATAATTACTGTCAACTTTGAATTGTCACTAGCGCACAAGATACATTTAGCGCACAAGTGTACTTGATACTGTGGTGCCAAGTTGTTCAGGGGTGATACACGTGCAGTCTGCAATCTGTCAGTTTGTTAGGCAGGGAGGGTATATTAAACATTTGTTTTGGTGTGAAGTGTACCATAAAATTAAAAAGTACAAGAATGGTACCAGTACAATACTTAAACCTTTATGTGACTAAGAGGCTGTTAGAGAGCTCGGGCCTAGGTAGTCCGGGAATATCTCTAAGGGCTGGTTAACGCAGTCAGCAGTTAAAAAGTGGGTTTGAGAGATCGCACGTAACTTCTTCCGCTCGAGTTTATTCTAGTTCATGCAAAACTATAGCTGACGGTTGAAGGGCAGGGAATTGCAGGGAATCTATGTTGGAAGGTTGGCGACGGCCAGCCAGGACCCCGGCGCCCGGTTATCTCCATGGCCGTCTCGATCTAGAGGCAAACCATAGCCATGAAAGAGTTCTTATGAAAGCTCTTTGATATTGCCGCTGTGCCGGTGTTAATGGTCGTATTAATGGTGTAATTAAAAATCTGAAATGAAATATAAAGCTTTGCAGTATGTTTATGCATCATAGACACTGACAACATGATGTCACAACCCTAAACATTTAAATACTTTATGTAAAATGGTTTTCTGTTATAATTAATTATAGGGCTTGCGTAATTCCAATATAAGCAGCAAAAAATACAAATTAAGATCCATAAAACTTTACTTTGAGTGAGTGGCCCCATGCAGTTCACATTCGTTATCAATAGAATGTAAGTTATTGTTGTGGCGACTTCACGCAAGTGTCTGAGCAAAAAATTATCTTGCATTTAGGAAGTGCTGGATAATAACATTCGTGATGATTTTTTTTAACATTGTGGAAGTTTATTAAATCAGGATATTGTGTGTAATTCGACCTCCACTAATTTAATTTTCTCTCCAATATATAATTTTATTTAACGAATTACAGACCTCGAAAATGACTGAAAATACTACCTACTTTGCTGGGATTAAGGTTTTTTGGAATGACGCGTTTAATTAGAATACAGAAAACTTGAGTCTTGAGAAAATCTTCATTTGTTGAAGTTATTAATTTTTATATTTTACATTCCAATTGTTAGACCTGTAATGGCAAACAAGGGCCAAGTTATTACAAATTATCAATACGTACCTACAAACACTGTCTTTATTTTGACAGGTTTATGAATAATACGTTGTATCGCACCTTTAAACTGTATGAATTTTGTTTTATATTTACCCTTGATGAATTCTCGACAAGTTTTTCATAAATTCAAACATTAAACTGGACAAATCCGCCAAAATTAAATAATCGTTTACCCTATTAATTTAATACATGTTTGGCAAATGGTTTGCATGTTCGGTTTAACTTTAAATCAGGCCTACCATTTGTTTGGAATTAATTAATATTTTTTGGAATGTCATAGTAGCTTGAATATAGTATGAAACGCATATCAGGAAAAAAATACCCCCGTCGCAGCAGACCTGTGTACTCAGTGAATTTCCAAACGATCTTGAGATATTGTATTTTCCCCATAAACACCATAGGAATGGGAATGTAAGTTTGCTGCCTTGGGATGTTAGTATTGTTAGGAAATGTAATAGTTACGTTAGGTAAATGTCAAACTGTATTAATATTCAGCACTTTTTAATTTTCAACATAAAACCCATGGGGGTAAATATGTAGGTTTGCCGCCATGGGTGTTGTAAGCAAATATCAGTTAAATCCTACCTAGTGGATGATTGGAAGTGTACTATTATAAACGATTAATAATGTAACTAATTATGTTAAGGTATAATTGGTAACAGGTTTCCGTAAACGGTTGCTCAGGTGTAGAGCTCTAACTTAGAGCCCCATTGGTCCCAGTTTCTATCCTGGGCGACGATATTACAGATACTAACTTGAGCGGTCACCTCTGGCATGCCTATGTGACTAAATGCCGTAACGGTACCTTACTGTCCGTACATATATTTATTTTAGCGAATTTCCCTATAGGGAATACGCTATTACGGTAGTAGTCACGGTAAGACCTAAGCCCGGGACCATGATACTTTTTTGTTTTGAGGTCCCTAGAAGCCAAAAACACTGTTCGTTCAAATTGATATATATGTATATATATATATATATCTATATATATATCTATATATATATATATATATCTATGTGTCCGTTAACACGATAACTTTTGAACGGAACCTCCGATTTTGATGAAATTTGGTACAGGGGTGTAAGCCAGCATCTACTAGGTTGAGTTCGCGAACCAGAATGATCGGACCATTGGAACGGGGTTTTATGGGGTTTCAAAAGGGTTAAAAATGGGTTTTTGGCATTTTTCGACCTTAATTTTTAAAATTCAACAATTTTAACTGAAACCATTTAAAAGAGCTTAAAAAAACAAACAATTTGGTATTTTGAATTTTTATCTTAGCATAACTGGTTACGGGGAAAATAAAAAAATGTGTTTTCCATGTTATTCTTATGGGAAATCAAGAAAAGCCTATATCTTGCTTATTTATTGACATAACTTAATCAAATTTGGTATGTACATTATCTAGATAAGGTTTAACTTATACTTGCTTACAAAACCCATATGGCGGCAAACCTACATACTCACCCCCATGGGGTTTATGGGGAAAATAAACAGAACACCATAACCTTATAAAATTTGGTATGTACAATCACTAGGTAGGATTTAACTTATATTTACCAACTAAACCCATATTATGGCGGCAAACCTACATATTCTCATCCCCATGGATTTTATGGGGAAATAGAAAATATACCAAAATCCCATTGGAAATTCGCTGAGTACGCAGGTCTGCTGCGACGGGGGTATTTAAGAAATATAATTGATAACATGTATCGATGTACGGTCTTTTTGTTTTTTTCATGTTTGCTGGTGCAACGGCTCTGAAAACCTGCATATTAAAGTAAGTACCCACTGTCTTCCTTCATTTAACATGTGTAAGAAGTAGTTTAGAAAATTACAAGGTTTTTAAAGTATTCGATTAAATAAGTTATGCAAAACCATTTATGAAAATATTGCATTAAGGCTGTTTCCATAGACAATTACTTAAGTATGGAGCTCCAGCTTGCTGAGCCAATAATCCCTGGTTCTATTTTGGGCGACAATAATATGCAAACAAACTTGAGGAGTCGCCTCAAGTTAGTTTCCAATAATTTTTAATCCAACAATTAATCCGTCCTGATGAGCTTGTATGCTTGGGAGTGTACTGTTAGAAACGATTAATGAACGAATTATGTTAAGGTATAATTGGTAACAGGTTTCCGTAAACGGTTGCTCAGTTGTAGAGCTCTAACTTAGAGCCCCATTGGTTCCAGTTTCTATCCTGGGCGACGACATTACGGATACTAACTTGAGCGGTCACCTCTGGCTTGCCTATGTGACTAAATGCCGTAACAGTACCTTACTGTCCATACATATATTTATTTTTAAGGAATATAATTGATAACATGTATTAATGTACGGTCTTTTTGTTTTTTTCATGTTTGCTGGTGCAACGGCTCTGAAAACCTGCATATTAAAGTAAGTACCCACTGTCTTCCTTCGTTTAACATGTGTAAAAAGTAGTTTAGCAAATTAAAAGGTTTTTAAAGTATTAGATTAAATAAGTTATGCAAAACCATTTATGAAAATATTGCATTAAGGCTGTTTCCATAGACAATTACTTAAGTATGGAGCTCCAGCTTGCTGAGCCAATATTCCCTGGTTCTATTTTGGGCAACAATAATACGTAAACTAACTTGAGGTATCGCTTCTAGTCTGAATATGTGACCAGTACCGCATTTCCCGCTAGTCCCACTAGGCCCAGGCCTAGGGCGCAAAATTTTAGGGGGCGCAAATTTTCGAGGGGTTAAAAAGGGGAACTTTGTTATTCATACGCGTAATTATTGCCGTGTAAACGCCTGCGAAATAGGGCGACGCAAATCAGGGCTCGTGCAGACCTTTCTGCGTTGCTTTGCGGCGGCGGCGGCCAAACGAAACAAATCGTATAGGCCTACTCCATCCTTGATTTTTTTACATCATCCAAATAAAGTTTTGACAGCCCCAACAGTTATTTTTTATTTAAAACAATTGGTTACATGCATTTTTCTTTCAATTCAATATGGTATTGTCAATGTTTCACATCTAGATTGAATTTTTAAATAAGTGAAGAAGATTGAATAAATGAAGTAAATATGACACTATAAATTTGAGAGGATTTGATTTATTTAAAATAACACAATATATATATATGTTATACACTTTGTCATTAAATCCTGTCACTGACTATGCATATTTGTATTCTACACATCAAAATAAAAATCTAAAATGTGTAGTACATTTTTGTGATTTCGGCTCTGTTTAGCCTCTATTCGCCACTTTGAATTTTACACTTAATTTTTATATCCGTAACTGATCACTATATTAATTCAATGTTTCAATGTTTGGCATTAAATTATATCACACCAATATTCATTTTCAGGGAGAAATATTTTCCAAATATTTTTTAAAATGGTCTCCATTAAAAAAAAATTAACTCGAATATTTCAAACCCGGTAAAGTTAAACAATATTTTACAGGAGACAAAAATTTTAACAAAATAAATTATACAACCAATGATACCAAGATAAGGGTTTAAAACTCATGAGTGCGCTAACTAGGGCGGCACGACACGCAACGGACACTCCCGTACGATTCGCACCTACTGCAGTTTTGCAAAATATTCTGGAGAAGGAATCTCAGGACATTTCCGAGCTACCCTACCGACCGTGACGGCCCTCCGAGAAGTGCAGTGAGTTATTTTCGTCGTTCTACTCAGCTCGAAATAGTAATTAAGTTGTTAAAACGACTGATATCTTTTGACGGAAAGTGCGGATGGCCGGGACGCCGGGTGTCCGCTAGTACCACAGAATAAGTGCGATTACGCGCAACCGCTCAAAAAACTATTGGCCGTGCCGCCGTAGTGCATAACTCCGTTATTTGTTGTTAGATCTGGTAGAATCTTGGTATTGTTAGTTAATTTAATAACTCTGTCAACCTTTTTGTCTCTTGTAAAATTTTGATACAATTTACCGGTTTTGAGATATTTGGATTTTAAGGTCACTTAAAATGACAGTCATGTCATTTTGGAACTACACGTATCTGAAAGAATAATCGTGACTTTATTTATATTTCGTGGCCGGTATTGCGGAAGGAAGGGCGCAACTGTTTTATTTGCCTAGGGGCGCCGTTTGGCTAAATGCGGCCCTGTATGTGACTATGTGCTGTTACGATCTCTTACTGTCCTTATTTATCCTTTCAAAACGTGGATATATTCTTATAAAGTACACTCACCATCAAGCGTATACGCAATATCTGAGACCTCAGGTTTTCAAAGGCCGCTCTAAGCTCAAGTTTTAATATTTAGTTTTATTTCAGAGCAGAATTATAACGTACTTAACTTCAGTTTTTGTTTGAAATAAATTCAAATTATTAGTGATTATAAGTTTAGTTAGATAATTTCTTGAAATTAAAAAAAAATAATTGATTATACAGCAATTTTCATGGTTTTTCAAAACAAAAACATGGGTTGACAAACTGAACTAAATGTCTGCACAACTTAAATAATCGTTCGAGTGGCTGTAACACTCGTATTGAAACTACTTGTATTAGTTATAAAGTTGGTCACTCTCTAAGATAAACGATTTTTGAACAAATCTGATACATCAGTTGTAAGTAAATGAATTAGAATCAACCTGATTCGAAAGGTGTCATGATCAGAGCCGTTGTCTAGTTAACACTGACCATTATCACAACAAACGCTAAAGAATTGTCACTAGCACTCCAAGGTACTGGATTGCTAAGTTGTTCTGGGGAGATGCACGTGCGGTCTGAAATCTGCCAAGTTTTTTTCGTAGGGAGTATATTTTGGACGTTACTTTGTTTTGGTATGAAGTGTACCACAAAATTTAAACATAAAAGGACAGTACTAGATTTAAAACTTTATGTGACTAAATATCATTTTCAGAATGCTAAATTCTCTAAACATTGCTAATATTTATATTTTGCAAGCACTTCCTGTAGCACCATAGATACTAAATAAAAGGTACATCTGGATTATCCGAGGTATTTGACATGCAAGGTAGAATCCGTCCTAATGAGCTTGTATGATTGGGAGTGTACTGTTATAAAAGATTAATGAACGAATTATGTTAAGGTATAATTGGTAACAGGTTTCCGTAAACGGTCGCTCAGTTGTAGAGCTCTAACTTGGAGCCACATTGGTTCCAGTTTCTATCCTGGGCGACGACATTACGGATACTAACTTGAGCAGTCACCTCTGGCTTGCCTATGTGACTAAATGCCGTAACGGTACCTTACTGTCCATACATATATTTATTTTTAAGGAATATAATTGATAATATGTATTGATGTACGGTCATTTTGTTTTTTTCATGTTGGCTGGTGCAACGGCTCTGAAAACCTGCATATTAAAGTAAGTACTCACTGTCTTTCTTGATTAAACATGTGTAAGAAGTAGTTTAGAAAATTACAAGGTTCTTAAAGTATTCGATTAAATAAGTTAGGCAAAACCATTTATGAAAATATTGCATTAAGGCTGTTTCCATAGACAATTACTTAAGTATGGAGCTCCAGCTTGCTGAGCCAATAATCTCTGGTTCTATTTTGGGCAACAATAATATAGAAACTAACTTGAGGAGTCGCTTCTAGTCTGAATATGTGACTATGTGCTGTTACGATCTCTTACTGTCCTTATTTATCCTTCCAAAACGTGGATATATTCTTATAAAGTACACTCACCATCAAGCGTATACACAATATCTGAGACCTCATGTTTTCAAAGGCCGCTCTAAGCTCAAGTTTTAATATTTAGTTTTATTTCAGAGCAGAATTATAACGTACTTAACTTCAGTTTTTGTTTGAAATAAATTCAAAGTATTGGTGATTATAAGTTTAGTTAGATAATTTCTTGAAATTAAAAAAAATAATTGATTATACAGCAACTTTTATGGTTTTTTCAAAACAAAAACATGGGTTGACAAACTGAACTAAATGTCTGCACAACTTAAATAATCGTTCGAGTGGCTATATCACTCATATTGAAACTACTTCTATTAGTTAAAAAATTGGTCACTCTCTAAGATAAACAATTTTTGAACAAATCTGATACATTAGTTGTAAGTAAATGAATTAGAATCAACCCGATTCGAAAGGTGTCATGATTGGTTGTCGAGTTAACACTGACCATTATCACAACAAACGCGAAAGAATTGTCACTAGCACTCCAAGGTACTGGATTGCTAAGTTATTCTGGGGAGATGCACGTGCAGTCTGAAATCTGCCAAGTTTTTTTCGTAGGGAGTATATTTTGGACGTTACTTTGTTTTGGTATGAAGTGTACCACGAAATTTAAACGTACAAGGACAGTACTAGATTTAAAACTTTATGTGACAAAATATCATTTTCATTACCTAAATTCTCTATACATTGCTAATATTTATATTTTGCAAGCACTTCCTGTAGCACCATAGCCGCTAAATAAAACTAACATCTGGATTATCCGAGGTATTAGACATGCAAGGTAGAATCCGTCCTAATGAGCTTGTATGATTGGGGGTGTACTGTTAGAAACGATTAATGAACGAATTATGTTAAGGTATAATTGGTAACAGGTTTCCGTAAACGGTTGCTCAGTTGTAGAGCTCTAACTTAGAGCCCAATTGGTTCTAGTTTCTATCCTGGGCGACGACATTACAGATACTAACTTGAGCGGTCACCTCTGGCATGCCTATGTGACTAAATGCCGTAACGGTACCTTACTGTCCATAAATATATTTTTTTAAGGAATATAATTGATAACATGTATTGATGTAAGGTCTTTTTGTTTTTTTCATGTTTGCTGGTGCAACGGCTCTGAAAACCTGCATATTAAAGTAAGTACCCACTGTCTTCCTTCATTTAACATGTGTAAGAAGTAGTTTAGAAAATTACAAGGTTTTTAAAGTATTCGATTAAATAAGTTATGCAAAACCATTTATGAAAATATTGCATTAAGGCTGTTTCCATAGACAATTACTTAAGTATGGAGCTTCAGCTTGCTGAGCCAATATTCCTTGGTTCTATTTTGGCAACAATAATACGTAAACTAACTTGAGGAGTCGCTTCTAGTCTGAATAGGTGACTATGTGCTGTTACGATCCCTTACTGTCCTTATTTATCCTTCCAAAACGTGAATATATTCTTATAAAGTACACTCACCATCAAGCGTATACACAATATCTGAGACCTCTGGTTTTCAAAGGCGGCTCTAAGCTCAAGTTTTAATATTTAGTTTTATTTCAGAGCAGATTTAAAACGTGCTTAACTTCAGTTTTTGTTTAAAATAAATTCAAATTATTAGTGATTATAAGTTTAGTTCGATAATTTCTTGAAATTAAAAAAAATAATTGATTATACAGCAACTTTCATGGTTTTTCAAAACAAAAACATGGGTTGACAAACTGAACTAAATGTCTGCACAACTTAAATAATCGTTCGAGTAGCTATAACACTCGTATTGAAACTACTTCTATTAGTTAAAAAGTTGGTCACTCTCTAAGATAAACAATTTTTGAACAAATCTGATACATTAGTTGTAAGTAAATGAATTAGAATCAACCCGATTCGAAAGGTGTCATGATTGGTTGTCTAGTTAACACTGACCATTATCACAACAAACGTTAAAGAATTGTCACTAGCACTCCAAGGTACTGGATTGCTAAGTTGTTTTGGGGAGATGCACGTGCAGTCTGAAATCTGCCAAGTTTTTTTCGTAGGGAGTATATTTTGGACGTTACTTTGTTTTGGTATGAAGTGTACCACAAAATTTAAACGTACAAGGACAGTACTAGATTTAAAACTTTATGTGACTAAAAATAATTTTCAGTATGCTAAATTCTCTATACATTGCTAATATTTATATTTTGCAAGCACTTCCTGTAGCACCATAGCCACTAAATAAAAGTAACATCTAATTTATCCGAGGTATTTGACATGCATGGTAGAATCCGTCCTAATGAGCTTGTATGATTGGGAGTGTACTGTTAGAAACGATTAATGAACGAATTATGTTAAGGTATAATTGGTAACACTTTTCCGTAAACGGTTGCTCAGTTGTAGAGCTCTAACTTAGAGCCCCATTGGTTCCAGTTTCTATCCTGGGCGACGACATTACGGATACTAACTTGAGCGGTCACCTCTGGATTGCCTATGTGACTAAATGCCGTAACGGTACCTTACTGTCCATACATATATTTATTTTTAAGGAATATAATTGATAACATGTATTGATGTACGGTCTTTTTGTTTTTTTCATGTTTGCTGGTGCAACGGCTCTGAAAACCTGCATATTAAAGTAAGTACCCACTGTCTTCCTTCGTTTAACATGTGTAAGAAGTAGTTTAGAAAATTACAAGGTTTTTAAAGTATTCAATTAAATAAGTTATGCAAAACCATTTATGAAAATATTGCATTAAGGCTGTTTCCATAGACAATTACTTAAGTATGGAGCTCCAGCTTGCTGAGCCAATAATCCCTGGTTCTATTTTTTGCAACAATAATATGCAAAACAACTTGAGGAGTCGCCTCAAGTTAGTTTCCAATAATTTTTAATCCAACAATTAACTGGACTTATTACTTCTGTCACAAGGTGAAATAAATTGAGAAATGTCTGAATATTAAAAAGGCTAGTCGATCATTGACCTTTTTCAGGCAATGAAGTCTATATAACATAGACTTCATAGAATAACATAGAGTAGATTTAAATGGATTTAATATTTGGGCTGGAATAAAACTCACTTGAATTCCAAATATTTATCAGCTAAATAAAGTAAAGAAAAGTAGTAGTAGTCTAAGTATAAAGTTTTTTAAGGTTAAGCCTACATACGGAAAATTATTAAATTACAGTCAATACTATTTTAATGCCATTATTAGGTACGGTAGTTTTAAAATATTGTTAGGTAGTAAAAGTAAGTCATTAATTATATACAGGATTTCAATATAGCCCAATATATTATTTTGAGGAAAAAATTATACCCCCGTAACATAAAGATCATTGTTAGCCTGACATTTCTCAGTGTTACCTTTATCAGCTTATTTGTTTACCTGTGCTTATTGTAAAGTATTTGTTCAAGATGTAATTTATAATTCTAGTTAGTTAGTGCATAGACCCAGACAACGACACAGCAAATCACATTTCATAAAAATTAGGTATACTGTTGCTGGGAACCAAAATGGCGGATTACCGCGAACTGTAACAGGAGTGGCACGTGATAAAATGCGCCACGATATAAGTTCAATACCTTCATTCCCACGAGAACGAAATCAGAAACTTGTCAACGCTGCACCACGCCGCCATGATGGTCACCCGTGGGGGCAACTAACGGTGACGACATCATCGGCAAATCAAAATAAGGGGCGTGGTCAGAAAATTAAATGATTGGCTAATGTGATGTCTCGTGGGGGATGACAAAATTTTAGGGAAGGGGAAGCGAGAGCCGAGCGGCCGAAAAGGAAGAGAAGAGAACTTTAGTCTGGAAGAAGTTAGGATTTGGAGAGGATCAACCTGCGGGACAAGGTAGTAAGCCACCCCCAGCGTCCGAACCACCTATCTCCAAGACTCCAACATCCATCACCCCGAACAACGAAGACTTACTGAAGACATCAAGCACTTCAACGAAGAAACTCAAAACCGGAGATCAACGCTCATCGTATCTGTGGAGACAAATCTTCCTGCTCCCTCCCAAAATTCGACGGCATCCCACGGCACAACACGGACTTCGGGGACCAAAGAGGACATCACCAGACGGCCCGGAGGACCACCCAGGAGCGGAGGCGGCCTACCAACACCGCATCCACGGACCAGGGTTGCAGCCGTACGACCACACCAGGGGGCTCCATCTTCGAGACCACCGTCCCGGAGGATCATCCCTTGGTGAACAACGTCGCCGCGCCCAGGAAAACACCCGCCGGATGAATAGGGTATGTGCCCTCCAAATTATGAGAAAAGGCCCAAGACAAAGTTAACCAAAGGCAACAGTAAATTAAACACAAAAACTTAATTTCGATTCTATTTAACCCTTGCTAAATATTAAAACAAACAAGAGGATATAATTAGGGTGTAATTAAACTAATTAAATAAAAGAGTTTTAGGGTTTGAACATAGGGAGAAACAGCTCGCGGGATATTCATTTGTAAATATTACTTTTAAATAGATAGCTTATATTAATTCTTGTACAGATCATTTTTATTAACATTAAGTCTTTGTTTCCGTTATTATCTAACCAAAGTAAATGTGTCTTAAACTGGGTTGGAGGTTCTAAATATTTTAATGGACTTTATTTTTATTGGGAACCTTATCAGTATAATTAAATCAATTTATTCGATGGTCATAGTTAATTACTGATTTTGACGAACGGTTGTAAATATAATCTAAGTAATAAAACTGATTTAAAGCATAGGACTCTGAACTCCATAGATCACTTGTAAATGTAAATATAATTATAAATATTGTCTTTTTGAATTTCTGGTGACGAATATTTCGACCAAAGTGCTCATTGAGAGACAAAAGGTGTAAAGACTTTCGGTAATCCGGATCCAGTGAAACTACGATTTGTGATTTGAACTATAACAAAGGACTCCAGTGCTTCTGTGAGATTTTGAATAATATTATATGTATTTAATCATTGAAGGGCAATCTCATTTATTAGGTTAAGTTTATGGTGTACATTAAACATATATTTTACTTACATTTGTGTTTGTTCAATCCCGGTCCTTAACCTCTTGCATTAAGCCAAGCGAGTCAAGATTAGTTTACCCTTTTATTTATTTATTATTTTAATTTCAAATATTAAATTTCAGTAGCCTAACCAACTTTACACACACACTTTATAGGAAACTGGTATCGTGGAATAACCCTATGTCTAAAAAATATAATATCCAACTGCAAAAAATACAATTTGTTATAAATATTCAATAATATAAAATATCATATTTATGTATCTATTTAAATTACTTTTATTTAAATATTTTAAAAATATTATTAAAAAAGAAAGAAAAGCATTGTTTAGAACTACAGTACTTGGCCTGTTTGATTCAACAAGTAATGATTTTAGGTCTAATACCAACCCTTTAAAATGGCAATACAATAATAAAGGAAGTAAATAATAACATAAAACCCAAATGATTGATATTGCTTAAATAGACAATATCGCTATAATTATAATTTGTGCGCGAAAATTATTACTGAGAATAACATAGGTACCTGACCTTTTTCCTATTTTTAAAACTTAAGATGTACTTTTAATTTAAATAAATTCAGTTTTTTATGTTTTTATTATTTTTATTTCCTAGAATTAAATCTTGAAATATTTCATCGCTGCCCTAAAAATAATCCACAAAATAATTTTGTCAAAACATTGAAGAAGGATTTTAAAAATTCGTAAAATTGGGGATAACAAAACACTAGTAGAAAATATCTACTAGTTTACGGGCGTAGGGAGGTTGGTAGAAATTCACTGGTATTTACTAGTCTAAAATACTAGTGTAGAGTTTTATGAAACAAAAACTAGTCTACACTGGTAAAAACCACTAGTATTACTAGTCCCTACAGTAATACACTAGTAACTATTATTTTACTCTTGTAAGTTTATGAAACACAGACTTGTAAAATTCACTAGTAATACCAGCCCAGGGACTAGTAATACTAGTCTAGTAGTTTTATGAAACAGGCCCCTGGTGCAACGGCTCTGGAAACCTGCATATTAAAGTAAGTACCCACTGTCTTCCTTCGTTTAACATGTGTAAGAAGTAGAGCCCCATTGGTCCCAGTTTCTATTCTGGGCAACGATACAGTACACTCTCGTTCATCGGAACTAATGTGGCGGACGGCCGGTTCGGATGTCAAAAAATTCCGATGAAGCGGAGTCCGCCGTGAGTAATCATTTCCGCCCGTACGGTGACCTATCGTGATTGTATTCACTCTTGTTTTTAAGATAACACAAGAGATTTTATGAAAATAAGGCACTCAAACTTTGAACATGGTAACAATGAACCTATAGAAATAAAAACAATGCAGGAAATAAAGATCCAAAATTGTTATTCTCATATTCCATATTCATATTCCACTCATATTCCAGCAGTCAACTGACTTCCACGTAACACAGGTGCAGCCGCGACGCGAGACAGACTGAATGATTGAATGACAGTTTGGGAAGCGGTCGAAACGGATGTTCACTTCCTGCCCCCTTCCTCTTTCTATTTTTGTGCGAATACGTACTCCACGGCCTCGTAAATCACATCGATGGGTACAGATTATGGAAAACGCCTGATGACGTTTGATGCAGAATGTGATACTTCACTGTTGTGCGGATAGGACGAATGGAAATTGAAGGCGCTAAAACGGAAAAATTATTTATTTCGTAAGAAAAAAAAAATTTATCCAGATTTTCAGTTCCGATGAAGCGGAGTTCCGATGTCGTCGAGTCCGATGAACGAGAGTGTACTGTATTACAGATACCAACTTGAGTATCCTCCTTACTGTCCATAGATATATTTATTAGCGAATTTCCCTGTAGGGAATTCGCTATTACGGTAGTAGCCATGGTAAGACCTAAGCCCGGGACCATGATACTTTTTCGTTTTGAGGTCCCCAGAAACAAAAAACACCGTTCGTTCATTTTCACATATATATATATATATATATATGTCCGTGGTACTGATAACTTTTGACAGCGACCTCCGATTTAGGTGGAATGAAGGTGTAAGACCAGGTCTATTTTCATGAGTTCACGAACCAGCGTGAACGGGTTATGAGAACGGGGTTTTATGGGGTTTCAAAGGGGTCAAAAATGGGTTTTTGGCATTTTTGGACCTCACTTTTCAAAATTTATCAATTTTAACTAAAACCATTTAAAAGAGCTCAAAAAAACAAACACTTTGGTATTTAGAATTTTTATCTTAGCTTAAATGTTTATGGGGAAAATCCAAAAATGTGTTTTCCATGTTATTCTTATGAGAAATCCCTATACCTTGCTTATTTATTGACATAACTTAATCAAATTTGGTATCTACACTATCTAGATAGGGTTTAACTTATACTTGCTTTCAAAACCCATATGGCGGCAAACGTACATACTCACCCCCATGGGGTTTATGGAGAAAATAAAAAATTGCCATAGCTTGATACAATTTTGTTTTTACATTCACCAATTATTGATTAACTTAGATTTTCTAACAACACCCCATGGCAGCAAACCTACATACTCAATCCTATGGTGTTTTTATGAGGAAAGTAAATAATCTCAAATTCCATTGGAAATTCGCTGAGTACGCACGTCTGCTGCGACGGGGGTATTTTTAATGAATATAATTGAAACCATGTATTAATGTTCGGATTAATGTTCGGATGTATCAATGGGAGATGAACCTCCATATTTAAGTAAGTATTCAATGTGTACCTTCTTTTAACATTGTAGGAGAATAGTTTTATGACTTTGTAGATTCAAAGAGCATTTGAAAAAGTTAACGAGATTATCACAATAAGATATAATTTACAGGCTTCCGGACAAGGTTGCTCATTTGTA
The DNA here is from genome assembly GCA_030545055.2 of Neoaliturus tenellus. Taxonomy (NCBI): domain Eukaryota; kingdom Metazoa; phylum Arthropoda; class Insecta; order Hemiptera; family Cicadellidae; genus Neoaliturus; species Neoaliturus tenellus. Next base: position 64,320,489 of record CM061532.1, read on the forward strand.
GAAATTTTGCTTAATGAGTTAATTGTGCTGGTTCTATCCCAGCCGACAATATTACAGACATTAATTTGAGCAGTCACCTCTGGCCAGCCTATGTGACTATATAACGTTACTGTACCTTACCGTCCTTTACCCTTACAAAACAGAAATATTCTCATGGTTGGAACTTAGTAGTTTCTTATATACAAGAAATAAAGCAAAATATCTTGAAAGAAAACATAGTAAATGCATTACTCACTTTATTAATGAATAAATAGACATGGCTGATGGTAGAAAAAGAGTATATTACTAAGGGTAACTGAAGAAAATTATTTAGAACATGGAAATTTCAATGTTTAAAGACTCTAACCCTGTACCACTGATAAGAATATAAAAATTATTATTATGAATCTTATTAAAAACATGTATTAATGTACGGTCATTTTTTTGCATGACGGATGGGGCAACGACAATGGGAAACTCCATACTTAAGTAAGTACCCACTGTGCTCCCTCTTTTAATCTAGTATTTTGATGCTTACAATTTTTAATTATTGTCGGGAGGTGACTTGTTGGCCACTGAGGGGGTTGGGGTTGGGGGGCGAGGGGAAATTTACATCCGAAACCTACCTGTCATTTGATTAACTAAGGAATAAAAACAAACTTAGATTGTACTATTCTACATGAAAAAGGAAAAGTTTTGCTAAAAAAAGTAAACAATTATCTTTGTTTTAATTATCTTTGTATCAATTATCTTTGTAACCAGCTAGTCTAATTCAATGTGGTGAAAGACAGCTGACTGCAAAATAAAAGAAAACATCGTAGGGATGCTGTATGTTTTTGGTTTTGTTGATAGCTTAACATATGATGGAATAAAAAAAACCAAAAACAAAAAGCAAATTGTTTTGGCCAATGGCATGCTTAAGCTTCCCGCTCACCCCGCAACCCCCGCAATCCCCTCACTGGCCAACAAGTCATCTCCGCACAATAAATACAGTGTTTAAACAAAGATATAATAGTATATATTTAGGTTATACATATTTAAAGGTTTCTGTACACGGCCACACAATTGTAGAGCTCTAGCTTTTAGAGCCAATGGTCTTTGATTTCCTCCTTGGTGACATGATTACAGACACTAACTTAAGCGGTCACCTCTGGCTTGCCTACGTGACTAAATGCCGTTACGGCACCTCACTGACATTAGATCTGTTCAGAAAATTATTCCACATACACAAGCAAAGTTGCAATCATTAGCTATTGTTAATTTAAAAATAAAATAAAATAAAATCTTACATAACAAATGTAGATTCTTCTTGTAGTTAATTTTTCTTGTCTTACTTGGTTATATACCTATCTCAACAAGCATATACTACATCACAGTACCAACTTAACTGATAGGGAATATAGAAGACTGATAGTAAAAAATTGTATTATTACTAAAGATCACGACGCAAATGTTTTAGAACATTAATAGAAATATTAATTTGTTTACAATTTTATCAGTAAAATTTATTAGAATATTAATAATTATTTATTAAAAATTATTAAAACCGATATTAATGTACGATTGGTGTTTTTTTTTTCATGTTTGCTCGTGCAACGGCTGTGGAAAACTACATATTTAAGTAAGTACGCAATGTGTTCCTTCTTTTGACATGTGTATAGAGTAGTTTTAGGGTAGTTTTAGGGGTTTAGAGTAATTGCAAGGTTTAAAAAGTATTCGATCAAATGAGGGGATGCAAAACGATTTATGAAAGTATCGCAGTACGGCTCAGTTTCCATATATAGTCGCTCAGTAGTGGAGCTCTAACGGAGTGAACTAATGGTCCCTTTTTCCATCCCAGGCGACAACATTACAGAGTAAAGCATTTTGCCGTTTAGATAACGTAGTATTGTTAGTCCAGCCTTATGCCACACCATATTAGTTTTATGAATGCATGTATTGAACTGTTTGTGAGTTTTGTTGAATGTTTGTTGAATTTTGTTGGACATCAATGTTCAGCATTTTACTTATAAAGGCCAGTTATTTAATATTTTTATTTTTTTTAAGAAATAATAAATATATTTTATCCAGTAAAATCTATAATCAATACTAATATGATAGGCTAATACTATGGTTAAGCCGAGAGATTGTTGAAATAGAAATGGTTACCGGTACTAATAAATTTATGTTTGATGGGAAAACTAAAACGGTAAAACCCCACAAGCTCAACTCTCGATATCTGGAAAGCCAGTTGACAGTTAACACTTGTGCACCACTAGGTCGCTAATCGCTATTTGTGATGGTTTGTGGCTCGATTGTCAAAATTACATATAAGTCAGCAGACAAAATTCTGTCATGTCTTCAGCCTTAATTTTACAATACAATGGTCGTTGACAGATATTACAGTGAACAATCAGTATTTTTGGCCATATAACGTGATCCATAGCCATCAACCACTTTTCCGTTACCCAATCGGCACCGAAGGCTTATATTGTCATTTAAATCATTAAGTAAAAGGTGGGAGTAATATCGGATCTGCATAGGTTAACTTTTGCCAAACCCGACAGTTCTTTAGTCAACATTGTCAACATTGAGTCAAGTTTTTGGAGTTTTACTGTTTGCTAAAATTGAAGGCAAAGTTTGCACTCACCATCTCTGCAAATATGCATCCGAGGCTCCAAATGTCTACGGTGGTCGTGTAGAGCTTCGCCCCCAACAGGATCTCCGGGGCGCGGTACCAGAGGGTGATCACTTCATGGGTGTACGTTCTGATCGGAAGTGCCACTGCTCTAGCGAGCCCAAAGTCCGCCAATTTTATGTGACCTGTAAATTTTATTTTATTTTCCAATTTAATTTTGTTTTTAGTAAAGTTTTGATGAAACATAATTCTGACTGAAATGTACAAGTGTTACAGTTTAGTCTAAAATATTATAAACAACTAAAAATCAAAAGTGTATCCACAGGTTACAAATAAAATTGTAATTTCATAAAATTGAGAACATTATTGTTGTTTAACAGTACCAAACAGTGTTATGATATTTTTAAATAAGATTTTTTAAACACATAAATTCACTACAGACAGATATAGTCAATTGGTTGAATCAACTAAATAAAATTACGATTGAGGAACACGTAGAGCTATATCATTACTTTGACAATTACAGTTAGTTGTGAGGTGTATTCAATAAGTGATAATGTTTAGGTCTAAAAAAAGTGTTTAGTATAAGAACAAAGTATTAAAGAAAATATGGCACTGTGTAAATGTATTTAAGATCACTAGACTTTCCCTAAGTGAAGTACATTTTTAAATTAATATAAAAAGCAAGAGTAAAGTGCCAAACGAAGAAGTGAATTTGTTAATAACAACTTCACTTCACTTCACTTCACTTCACTTCATTTCACTTGTTAATAACAAGTCATTCATTTCTTTTTACTTCTTTCATTCCTTGTCTATTATCATGACTAAGAACAAACATTTTTACCTTTTTAAGCTAAAACATTTCTCCTAACTAATCAACTGAATTTAAAAGAAAAACATAAATTTTTGCATTTCTTTTAATAAAAAAGGTCAAATTTTCGGCAAGAGCGTCAGGAGCAAATATAAAACAAAACAAAACCAAGTAATAAATAAACCAGGCTAATGCCGAAAATTTGAGTATTTTTTATTAAAAGAAATTTAAGAATAAGAATAAGAAATATTTATTTTCTCCAGTTTTCAAGTTATCAGTTATCTACAAAAATACATGATTCAGATTTGTACATCTTCTCTTATCTACTAAATAAAATATTTAGTAATAAAATAACAACAACTTAACTATACTACATTAAATTTAATACTGTCACAACAACTATAAATACATAAATATAAAAAGTAAATTCCAAGAAACTAATCTGAACGGAAAATATTTCAGCATCTACGTTTGATAGATAGATAAACTGTTTGAAATTTTGAATAAAATTGTTCTATAAGGAGAAAATCTAGGGCCTCTAAGGCAAAGCCTGTTCAGAGGTTCCATCAGTTTGATATAACCAAAATATAAATTCAGCGATCGGATAAAAATCCACTCTTAAAAATCATAACAATTAGGTCTCTGGTAAAATAAATAATTAAATGTGCCAAATGTTATTAATTGTCATCTAATGTGATTAAAACTAGGCCTATACTATGGTATAGTATAGAATGGAACAATTTGAACTAAATCTACTTCAATATCAAGAACAAAGAATCAATCTCATCTAAACTAAAAAGCCACTTTTTCAAACTATTTATAAAAAAAGGTTTGGTTTTTGATCTCTTTATTTTATTAGGCAATATATTAAATATTTTTGGAGCTAAGAAGCTATAAGTCTTGGTAAAAAAAACGTGTTATTTAGTCTCTTAAGCAGAAACTGTTCAGCATTTCTTAGTTTATTTCTGTATATATTTTCATTAGGAGCCCTATTGCCACTTCTACTGTAAAACATTTTTAACACTTTAAAGACATAAAGAAATTTCAGTGGTAGTATTTTCTTTAAATTAAAAAGAGGACGAGATGGTTCAAATTTTCCTTTGAAAGAAATTAGACGTAACAAATGCTTTTGTTGGACATAAATTGAATTTAAATGAACATCATAAGCATTATACCAAAATATTATTCCATATTCAATTCGACTTTGCACCAGAGAAAAGTACAAAGTCCTTAACACAGGTTCTATCGTTAAATCCTTTAGAAAATAAAAATACCTCAAAATATTGTTTATTTTATATTTTAATTTAGTTATGTGTACTTTCCAGCTAATTTCACTATCTAAGTGTAACCCAAGATACTTTATATTGCTGGTTTGTCCCACAGTTGCACACTTCTTAGTACATAAATTTTGTTGGTTAATGCAATCAGCAGAATGATATAAAATTTCTTGATCAAAAATGACATTTTTTCTAAGACTGAAATTTATATATTTTGTTTTCTCAGGACTTAGTAGCATAATTATGGTTTACCGTAAACCACCACTGGAGTACTTTTAGGTCGCAGTTCATTGCTGATTTTACTTGTTGCCAATTATTTTCTATGTAACACAGAGCAGTGTCATCAGCAAAAGATGTTAATTTTCCATGAAACCTACCATTACATAAATCATTAATGTAAATGATGAATAAAATTGCTCCAAGAACTGAGCCTTGGGGAACACCACTTTTAATTACCCCCATTTCACTGTAAATTGAATTAATTTTAACACATTGCTGTCGCTCCAACAAGTAGCTTTTAAACCAGTTATGAGCAACACCTCTTATCCCATATTGATATAATTTATTCAATAAAATACCATGATCAACAGTGTCGAAAGCTTTTTTTATATCCAGAAATAAACCGCTTACACTCCTTCCTTCATTTAAGCCATCATTAACATTTTGTAAGAAATTTAATAGAGCATGTTCAGTGCTGAGATTGACTCTGAATCCATATTGATTACTACTAAAAAAATTAACATAATTAAGATACTTAATTAGTTTTTGCTTCATTATCTTCTCATATATTTTAGCAAAGCTAGATAACAAAGAGATAGGTCTATAATTATTACAATGTAATTTAGAACCACTCTTATAAATTGGTATTATTACAGCAGTCTTTAGTTTTTTTGGAAAAACCCCGCTTTGGAAACCATAATTAATTAAATACAGCCGGACATGTTGAATATTTTCGGAAACTTCTTTTACTGTTTTAGAACTCACTCCATCAATTCCTGGGCTTGTATTATTTTTTAAACTATTTATTGCAACTGAAAGTTCTTCCAATCAAACTTCATCAAGAAAAATTGAATTAACTTCATTTTTTAAAGGAAAATAATCTTTATAATCCAATAGCAAAAAATTCTCAGGTAACGAATTATTTAATTCAAGTTTTTCAACAACCGTTAAAAAATAACTATTAAATTCATTCGAAACAATTTGTGGGTCATCGACTGTTATGTTATCAATTTCCAATTCAATTTTTACATTACTAGATTTGGCTTGACCTGTTAATTCATTCAGAACCTTCCATGTAGCTTGTGAATTGCCATGACATTTTTCCAATTTTTGTTTGTAGAAATTTTCTTTTAAGAATTTTATTTTTGTTTGCAAGTTGTTTCTAAAACGTTTATAGTAGTTTTTCAAGTTATCATTGTTTGGATGATTTTTAACAAGACTGAAAATTTTATTTCTTTTTTTGATTTTACTGTAAACAGACTCATTCATCCACGGTTTTAGTCTTTAAAAACTATTGTTATTTACTACTGTTCTACATTGACTTTCGTAATTTTGGAAAATATCTAAAAAGACATCGAAAGCTACTGAGGCATCTGTTTGATTGTATACATCACCCCAACTCTCTTTCTTTAATAGTTGTCTGAATAGAGTGTAGTCGGTGCGGTACCTGACAGTGGCAGGAGGGGAGGCAGACGAGCCGCATCCCCCCGCTCTCCGCTGTCCACCTGCACGGTCACTCGGCACATAGAATGGTCGGTATGCCCGGCATGAATCACCGAGGCATCCACCGTTATCTTGTCCTTATTTGATATTCTTACATAACAATGATCAATACAATTTTCAGACTGATAAGTTATTCTGGTAGGTTCATTTATCAAACTTTCTAAGCCATTTGCAGCCATCAAAGAAATCTAATTATCTACATTTGATACACTACCGTCTTTACTTTGATTAATCGAAATATTTAAATCTCCTATCCAAATTAAATTCATAATATTTTTAAACACGCCATTTTTCATTGTAAATATTTGATTGAATTTGTTTACAAAATTGTCTATTGCCTGAAAAATTAGCCTATAAATTGCGAGTAAATAAAATTTATGCTCCATAATCTGAAATGATATAAACACTACATCAGCTGATTTACAATCCAAATCTATACACATTATATTTAAAAATAACGTATTTACATAAACAACTATTCCCCCTGATCTATAATTATCATTACATTTAAAATATATATTGTAACCCGGAATCTGATAGTAATCAATTTCACTAGAATAAATCCATATTTCAGATAATATTATTATATCTGGCATCAAGTTATTAAGACTTAACCCAGAAAGAAATAAATCAAAATTTTCAGGTTGAAATAATAAAACGTCTTCCAACACTACTCGATATATTTACACTTATACTGTAAATGTTTACAGACGGTAAATATATATAAAAGATCTTATAATGGCGATCGATTTCGACCAGTCACACCGGTCATCATCAGGCCCAATCAGAGACTAAATCGAAATCGATCGCCATTATGAGTTCTTTTATATATATTTACCATATTGATATCTATATATATATATATCAATGCTACATGTTAATATTTGCACACATCATTTATCCTTAACAAAATTTAATCAATTTATATGGCAAGAATCGAAATTACATTTAAAAAGTTTATTCAAGGGTTTCCCTAAAAACTATATATAAAACTGTAAGCATTTTAAACAGGAAATTAGCTGGCTAAATTACCTTCTACGTCAAGCAGGAGGTTCTGAGGTTTCATGTCGCGATGAGTGACCCGTCGAGAGTGGCAATAGTGAAGCCCTTGTAACAGCTGATACATGTAACTCTGTGACACAAAACCACACAGATGTGTTTGTCAATGATCAGCCCATCTAATAATTTGAGCACTCAACACATACCGTACACAATTAAATATGACAAGTGTATCTGTTAGTTTGAAAATCTAATTTTTTAATCATATGTACCTCCCTAGCACGGGGTGGCCCACAAGGACTATCGTAATAAGTAAATCTTAAATGTACGAACATGTTTGACATAAATGTATGACATAATTTTATGAAATGTACAATTTTCCAAGATCCAATCAGACGGTGTGATTTGTTTATGATAAAACTAAGTTAGTAAACATCAAATGAAAAATTGAAGCTTGTGTTTTTTAATAGAAAACATTAATAATCACAGACAAAAAATTTTAGATAAGTTAGGCCCTAATAGATATTCCAATAGATAATTCTTTTTTTTCTAGAAATTGAAATATCATAATTCACCGTTTTACTTGATTGTAAACATCCTGTTCTTTCATTTTGATACCTGGTGCAAAGAGTGTGGTTTCAAAACTGTTAACCTATGTGTTGTAGCTTTTTTTATGAAAACAATTACTGTTAATCAAACTTTCCAGTTTTTTCTCATACTATTCTAAACTGAAAAGCTAAATATAATCAATCTAGTAACATTTATTTAATAGCTAAACTAATCTCGGTGACAATACTATTTTAAAATTTTTTTTATTTGACCTAAATAACAAACCTGTCAGACTTATTCGAACCAACCTTGATCAATCCAGGGCTCAGGTCAAACATAACCTGGTCTAAGTATTTCTTGAGATCCATAAAAAGGAATTCAAAAACGAGAAAAAGTTTTTTCTCTTGGGCAATAACGTCATGGAGTTCAACAATGTTGGAGTGGCGGAGCTCCTTCAATAGTGAAACTTCTCTTATAGCGGTTGATGGTATTCCATCTCCGTCCCTGTAGGGGAAAAAATGATGATAAGTAAGTTAATAGGCCTATCATCACATATTAAGAGTTAATATTACTGTGAGCCTATGTAAAATGAAACCAGGGCCAATCAATTACATTTCCATGTTCACTTTCTGAAACAATTTTGAAGAAAGATTTATAAACCAAAATTTAATGAGATTTAAGATAAAAAGTATGAGTCATATCTTTATCCAGACACTGTCGGTTTGCCATCCCTCCTTCTTGTAAAGATTCACGTCCACCATCTCAAATGATTTCCTGATATTGTATTGAAAATAAAATATTTTACGTTGAAATGAGTCTATTTCATCAGTCATGTATCATATAAAATATATATTAACACATTCTTCTTACTGCTTGGCTCATTTATAAACTAGATTCTAGAAGCAATCCTCTCCTATAGATTGTGAAATTAGGTCTATCTATTTTACTATCTAGACCACCAAGTTCATCCCGTGAATTGTGGTACATATTACAGTTTTAATTAGGACAATAATGCTACAGAAAATTTACAAATATCATAGGCCTAAGTTAACTGAGGGGCACTAATTTACACTGGATGAGGTGGATAGTATGACCTTATTGGATAAAACTTTAATTGTTCAGCAAAGAAATAGTCTGACATTGCCAAATTTTTCACAGAGAGAATTTCTTCTAATTCTGGGAGAGTAAAGAAATAGGGTCAGTAGGTGGCGTAGAAGTAAGCGCGCCATGGCACCATTCAGGACCATGGCAGCTATATTGTGTGTTAAAATCCTCTGCATTCTGCCAGAAAATTTTATCAGGGGGCTACCATTCATCTATACTATTTATAAACTATTTAAAATATAAACATACTAGAGGAACTGCTACACAGTTTCTATCTGCTTAGGATAAGGACAAATATACCAGGTTCGCTATGAAATTGGCAGGTGCACCTGTAGAAAGTGTATTCCCTTGACACCAAAATACTTTTTTTTAAATAATAACCCATTTGTATCCCATTCTGAAATTCCATACTACATATGTAGTCAGATAAAGTATATGTTCACATAGGCTATATGTTTTTTAGAAAATTTAAGGGGACGTATTTTGGATTTTTCAAAAACCATTTTTTTTTTAACTCAAAATTTATCAAATTTAGGCATGTGACACATCAAGTTGAAGATAATTTTGTTGCAAAAAGAGTAAGAATTGCAAAATCAAAATGTTAACCATCAATAATAACGATGTAATTGGATAACAACGGTTCACCCAATTCACTATAGGGTAGACTAAAAATTGTCTTCATCTTGACTAAGTTTAAATAAGTTAGAAGCATATATAATAACCAGTGAATTTCAGATAGGATTTTGCTAATTGATTTTACCATTTTGAGAAGGTCTGTTAACTCAATGTATACAGAACCGAATAAGTAGGGACACCCTTAAAATGGGGAAGTGAGAACGCCGCCCCCGAAACACAGATAGCACCACCAAGACGTGGTGAATCTGCTGATTGGTTGAATGAAAACAGATGGCTAGAATAATTTTGCAGACATTTGTTATTGTTTTGATTTTTTGTAAACAAATACGCTCATTTTGACATTTATGAGGTAGAAAGAGCGCTTCCTTAATACCTTAATACCTTTATTGAAATGGCGACCTAACTCAATAGGTAGTTTAAAGCCAAGTATGAATGAGGGATGAGTGTAGGATGATTGTGGCGCGATCTTGTAGTCTTGTTACTGACTAAGGCCGACATTCTCCTTAGACAGGACTGTTAATTCATAGCCCAACAGCCAATGGTATCTAGGGACCTACAGTTTAACGTGGGATCCGAACCACAATTTCAACCTCCCATATACGAATTGGTCTAATTATGAGGATGGTATGGTACTAATGGATATACTAGTATTCACTAGTGCGGACGTTAATCCCCACCAGGGAATATCGCATCCACAAGCCATCGCTCATAACTATCCACAATTCGTGACCTCCAAGTAGCTGGATTACAGGACGTCGCCACCGTCCCAGTCAATAAGGACTGACTTATTGTCACTTATACGAATACAGTCAATACGAAGTGACTTATTGTCACTTCCTGTGACAATAAGGAGAAGTAATCATAGCATCGGCGCTTTATTTTACTCTGGTTTTCGGGGGCAAAACTAAATTTTTTTAACATGGGATGTCCCTACTTATTTGGTTCTGTATACGTAGGTAAAATTTACGACAAAAACAGTATAATGACACCCATCTGAATCAGTTGCATATTAAGGAAGACAATGATGTAAAAGGAAACGACTAAGTTTAAAAGGCTAATTTTAGGCCTAGGTCTAGGTTTTGCTTAAGGCTAACTAAAGATAATGTTGCTTCAAAACTTTGAAGAATTAATGTACAGCTGAACTGATTTAGTAATTCAGTTTAAAGAAGTGTGGTAAATTTTCTAAGGGGCCGTCCATAAATTATGTCATCTGAAAATAGGGAGGGGGGTCCAGATTGAAAATGACGGTAGGGTGATGTGCAAGGGGGGGGGGTCAGCTTTGGTATGACGTCATTTAAAAAATGATGTTTTATATGAAATTTTGACGTTAAAACAACGATAAATTCGTACACAATTCAACTATTACAAAATAATTATCTAAGAAAATACATTAGACAATTTTTAAGCATTGTTTTATAGTTTATTTTTATATTGAGAAAGTCATTTTGGCTTATTTCTGAAGGTAATTTTAGATTTGATTTGTCAATTTTTTTAGTTTATCCTGTAGAGTTCCTCGTCAGACCAAGGTAAGTAGGAAAATCATTATTTTTACTTAAAATGAAGGTTTCTTAAAAAATGACGTCATTTTTCTGAGAGGGGGGGGGGGTTCAGACAAATTATGATGTTAAAATGATTTTAGGGAGGGGGGGTCCAAAAATGGCCAAAAAGCGATGACGTAATTTATGAATGGCCCCTAATGTGGGAACGGTTATTATATTACCAGTAGTCAAATTTCCTGAACGGGGCATGGGAATATTCTCGGAATTTTATAATCCAGTGTGGGAACGTTCCCACCCCACGGCAACCCTGATTTTAAATACCAGTAATAGTATTCAGCTGTTTTATGAGTATTAAATCATATCACAAAGCTATCCATAGGCCTATTTTTGGTAAGTGTGCACTCTCCACCTCACCTTTCCCATCAGTTTTGAGGCTGGTGAAACTTCGTGAACCGACTCCACCATTATTATCAATGTGGAAATTTCGATAGGCCTATTGCGATTATTCAATAGTTTTAATTTAATCGATTGGGTTAAAAAAAAGGCATAATATACTCCTATGGTAATTTATTTATAACTACTTAACTCATAATAGCCTAATAATTTAACCTAACAATTTAACCGTAAACATCCGTGTCACTTTTATTGACAACGATGTTTATAAAACAACAAAATCAATGGTGTTTGGGAACATTTAAAACGCATATTCCCTCAATACAATAGAAAAAAAATACCTTTCTGATTTTTATTTGGCAGCATTTTTGTGTGATGAAATTTTAGGTCTAACAAAGTCTGCTTCTTCTCACAATTAAGATACCCCTACACCTACACAACAAAACTTAGGTAGTTTATTTTGTGTTGGTCTTTGATAATGTTACAGGTTACATTAGCTCAAATTTGCACTTGGTTTAGTTATTTATTTATTTACCAACGGCAAGCAGCCAATTTACAAAGAATACAATACATACAAAATTACATGTGATACACAAACTTACAAAATTACATACTGCAATGAGTAATTACAAAAATTTACTTCACTTAGGTAGTTATTTTCAGTTACTTACTTGTTTGCAATAGTCCTAGCTCAAAACAATTTGACAATTGTTATTGTTGTCAAAAGGTGGGCTATGTTTAACTATAGCACCAGGAGGACCGAGCTTATGCTCGGTAAAATTATTACTTTCATTTCTCACACAAAGCTCCTTCGCTCCGCTCACTCGCCCTCTTGATTTTTACAACGGGCTCGTTAACTTTGCCAACTCGCCAGGCTGGAGTGTGCTGCACTTTAGTGTAATTTTCCTAAACCACAGGTTAAAGATGTAACACATAGGTTTATTTTATCTACAGTTATCAGCAGATTTTTGTTCTAAATTTCCATAATAATAACATGGGATCTTTAAAGGGCTCTAGGACGAAAACCGGATTTTTCCCAGACATGGGACCAGCTCCAATCGATTCCTGGGGCCAAAACCCCCATATTGAACCACTCAAAACTCTTGGAGAGAAAAAAATGTTTGCCCGTGCAAACATTGCTTGTTTTAGAAGTAGACCTAGGCCCTATAAGATTGAACAAAACTAAATCAGGTGATAAAATCATAATCGTATCGTGTTTAATTGTATCATCAATAGAGAATAGCAATATCGAAATTTCCACATCGATAATAACGGTAAAGTCGGATAACGAAATTTGGCCCTGAGGCCTAGAAACCAAATGTGTTAGGCTCAATAATAATAATAAGACTCAATAAGACTTTATTTGCCATTAGATACATTTTGTACAATAGGCTCGTCATAAAATTACTTACTTAGGGATAGTAAAATAAAATAGGCTTACACAAAAAGCCGTGCATGTTCAGAATGCAAGTCCATGCACTAAACAATGAGAAAAAAAATCATTTCCATGCACAAGCAAGCAAACAAAATCAAACTCATACAGTAGCCAAATCATCAAAATCAAAGCCCTACTGTAGACCTTATATTACAATCTAAAGATGAGAAGTTTGACTTGAGCTTATGTTTACCAACTTCTAGAGCAGTTTTTAATTTTACAGGACATAACTTAGGTCTCTTGCAGTTTTAATAACTTACGTGTCGATCCTAATTTTCTTAACTGCAAACTGTTTTCCATCCCGGTCTTTAGCTTTGTAAACAACTCCATAAGTTCCTTCTCCAATTTTTTCACATTTCAAATAATTACCAAAATGTTGCTCATCTGAGCCCATGATGCAAAGAATACACTTCACTAAATAGGCCTAACTATCACAGGTATAAATATCAAGAAACAACTAATTAATTAGGGTTATTAAATTTCAAACACATTTAATGCCTCAAAAAATGTATGCTATAGACCTACTGTAAAAATAACCTTTGGTGTTAATGTAGTAAATTCACTTAAAACGTATAATATATAGTTAGGCCTAGTTGTTGGTAAGCAACACTCAAAAACAAAACAAAATACTTTTTACCTAGGCAGAAGACAGAAACAAAAATTATTCTAACCGTAAAAATAAATAACATCTGCTTTTAGTTTTCCCGCGTAAATATTGTCAGCGAACAATGTAGCCAGTCTAAACTCAAGATATTTCCCAAGTAAAAACAAAAACCTCAACATCGCAGATCTTTCTTAAATGGACTGACGCTATTACTTGCCAATTTGCTTGAACTTGCATGTAGCATGTCATTTCTTTTGAATTTTGCATGGTTTGCAAACTGTAGATAAATTAGAATTAAGGATTATGACGATGTCCAGTGCATGTTTGTAATGCTTGACGACAATAAATATTGCTTATTGCTTATATTGCTTATTGCTTAATCTCCAAGATTGTGTTAATACAGCTTATTCTCTATTGCCTATTGTCTTTATTCATAAATTAGATATAATCATTGCCTATATCCAATGATACCATTTACCATTTATCATCCTCTTCGTTGGTGACCCCCTTGTCGAGGTTATAGACAGCGTCAATAAATAATAAATAAACATACTTTTAAAACAAAACTAATCTCAACACACTTTCAAACACAGACAAAACGTGCAGCATTCGATCATGCGGTTACCCTAAACTCCAGAGTGTCCTTAAAAAACTCATCCACCTTGTAATATGGACGCACCAACAACATTTCCCTGACCTCTCGATGGGACCTCCTTTCATCAAGATCCCGCACCACTTCCGGAAGCTTATTGTAGAACCTTATTGCCGATGCAGGATAGGATTTTAGAGCTCCTGAGAGCCTAGTCCATGCATGGTACATCGAGTTGACGCCGATTCCTTGTGTTGTGCTGATGTATGTCACACCTTGTGGCCAACAGATGAACTCTGCTCCTAATCTGAGTCAGGCAGGCAAAGATGTAATGACTGCAGACTGTAAAAACTCTAAATCTGACGAAGATAGGCTTGCAGTGCGCCCTGAAACCACTGCCAGTCACAATGCGTAGAGCCGCTTTCTGCAGCTTTAGGACTTCAGCCACTTCCCCTGCGTGGCTTCAAAGGTGAACGCCATAGCCAATATGGGCATGGAACATGCCATGATACACCATGAGCAGGTACTGCTCGGTAACATTTTTGCGCAGCCGACGGAGAAGAAAGTTCACCCTGGCAAGGCGGCCACAGACCAAGCTCACGTGGTCGTTCCAGCTAAGCCTAGGATCCCACTTGAATCCCAGGTGCTTCACAGATGTATTGCCATCCACAAGCGTGCAGAGAAGTTGCTGAGTCTTCGCCTCGTTCAGCTGGCAACCGGTTTGGGCAGAACCAGTCCCGCGCATCCCTCAGATGACCTAAAGCTCCTATCCCGGCCTCAATGTTGTTAGCACCCTTGGAGAGGAGGGTGGTTGTTGTTGTTATTGGTAGATAAGGAGACCCCGGCCGAACCGTTAAGCACGTCTGCCTCAAAATGGGCATTTTGCGTAGGCCCCCGGAAGGATGGGATATTGAAGGAAGAGAAAGGGTGAGGCACGGGACAGACTGTCCACTCATGTTCCAGGTAGGGTTTCTTTGCCCGTCACACTCCTCTCCCCCTGCTGTCTTGAACATATGTTCCAGCTAGGGGTTTCCATGCCCATAGCATTTCTACTCACCCCCTGCTGTCTACATATGTTCCAGCTAGGGATTAACCATGCAGTTCGCATTAACCCCCCGCTGTCTTGAACATGAATGGGGTTTGAAGGAAGAGAAATTGTCATAGTGGACAGCCAAAAGACTTACCACAGTGTTATGACAACTTCGTTTGCTGTACCCAATATCAACTTCGCAACTAGTATAAACCATTTTTAAAGTTGTCCTGGGATAGGAGGGTGGTGTCATCAGCGAACAGCGCTGTCGCCCTGTCCTCATCCAGGTCGTTTATGAGGATCAAAAAGCAGAGGATCGCACTTCCTTGAAGAGGATCTCCATGGCTGAAGCAGTAGACTGTCCAGTACGGAAAATATGCTGGGAGTCACTCAGCAGGTTGTTATTCTCAAAGTAACCATATATTTTCTCTCTCATCACTGTCTCCAATACCTTGCTAAGAACCGGGAGAACGGAGATTGGTATGTAGCTTATTTTCATATCTGTGCGCCCACCCTTCTTGAAAATGGGCACAATCCTTGCTCTTTTCAGCTGATTAGGGAACCTACCGGTCTCGAGGTAACTAGGCTATATTCTCGGAAGGACGGGCAAGAAGTGAACCATTATGTCATATCTGCGTTTGGATTTTTATCAAATATTTTTTTATCTTATTCTTTTATTATTCAAAAGTAACAGGAATAGGCTACCTCTCCATACTTCCTCTTTCTTTTGAGTTTCTTTCTCGGTCATTTACCAGCAGAGGTGGAGTGTAGATGTATGTTTTCATGGTGAAACTATTCTGTATTAATTAAAATGTCTAAAAAGTTATCGGGTTCAGAAAATACAGAAAAAAGCAAAGGAACGTGAAAAGTCAGTTGCACAAAGTTCGCGTTTGATGGCATAGTGGCTTAAAAAATGTAATTAACTAAGAAATGGAAGGTAAGTTATTGATTTAATGAAGTTAGATTAAAATAAAAGTAATCAATACCGATACCGTGTAGGTTCATAATAATTATATTTTCGTTTTCGACCGTTCAAACCCTGTTCCCTATCATTTAATTCGTGATAAAACTGACTTTCACACCCAAGCTCATGCGTTGTTGGTACCGTGTCAGTCGTAAACTGTGGTAGGCCATAGATCGATACCTATACTGTTCACAGAATGTTTAAAATGAAAAAAAAATAACTATGAATTAGTTTTAAAAAATCGTTTTATCAATAAATAATAAATAAATTCACGGGAATTTAGTTGATTGTGTTCAGCTCTTTCTTCTTTGGTTTTTTACGTTTCCGGCATCCTGCACCACTTAATTTTGTTCAAATCTCAAATCAGAACTTAATTCTAAACATAAACAATTTTTAAATATTTGGAGGGAGAGGGACGTAGTTGTACACCAAGGTGACTGTAGACCAGGGCCAGGTGAGCCGCATCCCATAAGAGCAATGGTGTCACTTTCTGCGACATCCATGGATGTCGCCACAGAGGTTTTGTCGGTTAAGAATGTGTTAAAAAAACCAACATATTACTCTTTGTTACCGGCAAGTGTTGCCAACGCAACAGCAAACAACAATCGTTCTCGTTTGCGTTGGGAATTTTTTGTCTCAACAATTACTAAAATAAGGAATTTCAAAGCAAAATAGGGTAGAATTTGTGGTTTTAGATTTACCTTGGTTGATAATTTGTAATTTGGTCATTACCTAATGGTTTGTTATCAACTAATAATCCAAATTTAAAATAGAGTAATATGGTGTCGTTACGATAAATATCGTACCCATGGCAAGACTGCTTCATTCTCTTTTTCAATCAGCTGTGTAATGGTAAATATTATAACAACGAGATTAAATAGATATAGAGTGCTCATCACATGTTAATTTTGTGTCCCTTTTTGATTTGCGCCATTTTACCCATAATTCCCGCCGTTTCCTTGGCAACCATCCCACACTTTACTCTCGTTTCCTTGGTTACTAGTTTTAGCTATTCTAATCGGTCGCTATAAGCTTAAAAAACCACAGCTTATACTCTTAAAACATCTGATTATTTGTTGTTTTGTTGTTTGTTTTTAAAACCAATTTGATTTGATGGTCTGTGAACAGGCTATTGAGATTGGTTACCATAGAAACGTCGGATAGCTGTGGGTAATATGGCAAAATACACGTGGGGAAAGTGTAAACAAAGGACTGGTTACCAAGGAAACGGCGGGAATCGTGGGTAAAGTGGCGCCAGTCAAAAAGGGACACTTTTCCCTATCTGGTGAGCACTCTATATCTATTTAATCTCGTTGTATTATAACGTAACTTGACTTCCGTTTTAGTTTAGACGATTCATATTCGGAACACAAAAAAAGCTACTCGGCTGACCTGGGAAGAAGTTATGCTTCTTATGGTTGTACACTGTACTGTATCTCGTTTGCATACTGACAAAAAATATTGTTATTAAAATATCAGAAATGTGTAACAAGCTTTCTTTCAACAATACACCTGTGTAGACTGTGGGAAAATTTTATCTGAGCTGAATTTATAAGGCGCGTCCGGTATGACGAAGTTCTGATTAAGAGAATTCAAACTTTAATATCGTGTTAAGACAATGAATACACGGTACGCAAAAGATTGAGCAATCGACAATATTCAGTCTTCACTTGCTCGTGTAACCCTTAAAAGAAGTGTACTTGAATTGTTTTAAGTGATTTTTAAAGAATTTTAATTTTAATTTGGAACAAATCCGTCTATTTAGTTGTGTTGTTGAATCTGCGGCGTTTAATTTCTTAGAAAAAAATCAATTTTATGGACGAAATGAGAAGATAATGTGGAGACAACTCATTTGTATACGCTAAAAAAATGCGAGCTTCATACTGACTCTTTCAAGGGATCATTGGCCCCCGAAACCGGCAACACAATGAGGTCCCGTGCGGATGCACGGGCCTTTCGCCGCTATACCGTACTGTTTAAGCATGCATTGTATAATGCATTAATAAAGACAATTCTATTGTATCTGGGTTAAAATTGATTTGGCTACTCATCACATATTAAGGTAAAATAAAATTAACCTACTATATCTTAAATCAAATCTCATCAAACAACCATCACAAACGCTACGGTCTGTACCTCGAAGTTGTTTATGTCAATAGTCATTACTAGTTCTTCTTTAATATTTTCAATGTTATTAAAAGCTATAGTAGTTTTAGTTTTAAATTTGTATTGTTTGTTAACTTCCTCTTTTCATACTGTGTATTTCTACTTCGCTGATTTTGCTACAATTTTTTCACAATTCTGGATATTTTAAAAGCCTATGAATTTCAACATCAGTTTACTATTGGTTTCTTTGGCAATACGCATTGGATAAATAGTTCCTATCTCCCTAATATTATTATAGAATTCTTCAATTAAAATTCAAACTAAGAAATTCTAATCTTTGAGTTGGCCATCCTAAAATATGAACTCTAGCTATTCAAGTTTACGTTTTTTATCAGCAAATAAGAGCAGTGGAAATGGGACATTTAGGCTTGTGGGGGAGGGTGGTGAGGAGGCGCCATTTTCATGCTTGGCTCCCACAGAGCTCAGACCAGGCGCACGCCTATGCCCAGCTGCTTGTATTAAAAAAATTCCTAGAATGGAGTATATTGGATAGGCCTATAAACCCCTCAATTTTTTTCAAATTTTGAAAAAGGACTGGTTCCGAGCCTTTACAGGAATCCTGTTAAAAACTTAGTACAGTACTAAGTATACAAGAACAGTTTTGAACTTTACTTAACCTTATATACGATACGTCAAGCATGTTATTCGATCTCGTATTGCACCTGTGATAACTGCTTCTTGACTCAAAGTTTTTATGCAATTTCTTCATGAAAAAACAAACAAGCCAAAAACAGTCATTATCTTTTCCGAAATAACAATAGGCTTGCAGTGTGCATCAAAAGAGGCATCCACAAGGGTTCTAAGCTGTTTTTTATTAGTAATACCCTAGATGTTTCATGTGATGAACCCTAGATCCTCAGATCATACAGAATGGTACTCTGAAAAATATAAAAAATATAGGCAACCTTTAAATAGTATTTAGGTACTTAGGACTTTAAAGATCTTAGCAGTGTAGTATTCTTGATAGCTTTTCACATAGATGATCTAAATGCATTTTCCAGTTCAATATTTTATTAAGATATAAGCCTAAGAGTTTAACTTATTCACATTCATTTGTTAAATATCTTAGAGTAAAAATGTGTTTCTGGTTTATACCAAAACTTTTTACCAAATAGTATTCCTTATTTTCGTTCCAAAATTTTTAATAATTCAAAATTGGTCCATCACAATTTTTGCAAGACCGACTAGTCGACTACCCTTTCTATATATTATACCGTACCATACCAAACATTTCAATAGTTTGGTGGATGACCAATGGTGGTATAAAAGCAATAACCAAGTGTTTGAAAAAAATATAATGAACCTTAAAAAATGGATTTTGAAAAGTTAAGTATTTTATGGCTGATAATTTTTAATATTCAAATCTTTGAATCATTTTTAAATTTAAAATTAATTAATGGTTGGTTCATTGATTGTGATTTATTATAAAACCATTGGTAAGTGTACATAGTCAATGATAAAACTCTTGTCCAAGATGAACTGGCAACACTACTCTGGACACCAACGGGAAATCGATTTCTGCTTTGTTCTACTTCACTTCTGCACTTCCCTTTCGCCATCTTGCCGTCTTCGTGGTAAGTACTGTTTATTTACAGTGCTCAAATTTATTTATATTTTAACATCAAAATTGACCTAAAATTGTTTTTGAATGAGCCCCAGTTAATCCTTTTTAATTATTTTGTTTCAGACGTGTTCCAGAACGTGAAATATTGAGGGATTTTTCCCTCTTTTCAATTCCATCTTGAGGCTAGAGCTGAGAAAAGTTCTCGCTCTCACTTTGCCGTACAAAGGAACACTATCACGTCAATGTAAGTATAACATTACTATATGAACTAGCCTAGGCCCAGGTCTACTTCATGCTTGATTTTACAACGTTGGCCTAAGATTTATTTGTTTTTATAGGGCCTATTTTGGATTAATTGGTGTGGAATAGCGACATTTTGAAAAACAAATTTTCTTATTTCTGATGATAGCTAAACTCAAGAATTTCCCTTAACATGTTGGCTGCTATAAAAAAGTCTAATAAAGTGTTAAAAATGTTAAATATTTATTTTTATTTCACATAGCCTATACCTTTACTTATGGAATGATTAAATATCAAATCTTTAAAAAGTTATAAGTTATATCGCGTATTTATAAACATATCTTAATAAAATTTTTTGTGAACCTGTCCTATTTGATGAGTAATGACAATTTGACCAAAAACCCGCATGTCAGCAAACCTACATGCCAAATCCCATGGTATTCTCATGGAAAATAAGTGTATAATGGGAGCAAGAGAGATGGAGATAATAAGGTGTCTGTTCCTAATAATCAGCTGATCAGCTTTCTTATGCATTTGTCAAATTTGGAATTGTTTTTGTTTTGGGATTTGTAAACAAATAATTCTTTTTGCATTGAAGCTTTGAATATGCGATTTATTACTGTAAAAAAATATTTATTGCAATATAAATATTATTACATAAATTATTAAATAAAAATAATTAATTCAGAAAAACTGCCATGAAATATATCATATTTCCCTCTAAAGATTATTAATTAATTATATAAGATAGCCACAAAGTTCTTTGATGTTGAAAAAATAACTCTTTGGAAATTCGCTCAGTGCGCAGGTCTGCTGCGACGGGGGTATTTTTTTTTTAGTTCCTGTAAAATTTAGATTAACTTATGTTGCTTAAAACGTTACTGGAAGGAGCGATTCAGTTTAGGATATGTTAGATTAGAATAAATTTTGCTAAGCTAAATTTTGTATTTGACAGCAATTTTTGATCCTTTTCAATCGATAGATCGATCGATAAATTTATACAATAGTAGTGTAGGTGCTGTATTAAACAGTACCCGCAGAGGCCAAAAACGGTGTTATCCCAAATTCATATCCTATAACTTACTCTATATGATTAAGGTACTATTCGTATGTGTATGCACATGGATCTCAAAAAAAGGCCGGAACGATTTCCTCCAAACTTTACAAATAACTTAGTGCTGGGATAAAATAATATTTACATCTAGGTCTCTATGGTATGTAGAGAAAAATCTTATTTCGTCACAATGGACAATTGAAATCCCAAAAATGTTTGCATTGGCCATCAAGTTGAATAGAACCAAATAGTTACTGGAAATGGCTTCAACTCTCAAAGTGCGGACCATGTGCTCCAGTACAAACATGTGTTTATTCCTTTGCAGACAGTTACTAAATTACTAAATGATATGATAAAATAATAATTTATCAGTTTTTTCTTTTTTTTTTTTAATAGTGTGCACTGGTGATAATGCCCCTTTAGTTCAAAAATTCCTGCCTTTAATTTTAGTTTTGTCACGGATGAATTTTAGTTTTGTTCTCAATACTGTCAAACGCCTGAAAAACTCTTAACAACAATGACTTCTACAATACTCTTAATCATTTTGTGTCAGGAATTTTATACCCTTTCACTCTTTGTGTAAATTTATGTCTTCTTAATGTATATGTCCCTGTTATTCCCCACGTGTATGTCCTATTTTCAAGAAAGGAGCCAGAAATAAACCCAAAAGTTATAAGCCTATTTAGATCATACCTACCTTGTCTAAAGTCATTGAAATCATTGTCTTTGATCAGGTCAGCAACTTTCTAGAAGCAAATAATTTAATCTATATGCCTCAATTCGGTTTCCGTAGTGGCAAATCTACTTCTGACGCCATTGATATCTTGGTACAGGAAATTTTAAATGTCTTTGAGAAAAGGGGCTTTCCTTGGCCGCCACATTATGTGACCTGAGCAAGGCCTTTTGACTGAATATGAAATCCTGCTGTTTAAACTGGAATATCTTGGTGTAAAGGGCACTGCTTTTTCTTCCTTCAAGTCATATCTGATGAACCGAAGACAACTAGTTTTAGTGAATGGTATGTGGTCTGATGAAGCTATCCTAGAACACAGAGTGACCCTAGGGCTCTGTCTTGGGTCCTTTATTGTTTGTTATTGCCATAAATGACCCTCCGAACTGTGTGCGTTTGTCTTCAAATACCTTTCTTTATGCCGACCATACAACCTTTCTGATTAAAAGCGATGAGTTAGACGACCTTGAACTTCTATCTTATAATACTCTAGCTGAAGCATCTGTGTGGTCTGTAAACGCTCATCCTCCAAATTTGGATAGCTGCATGAAGTTTCTGGGTATTTACTTAGATAACCACCTCAGCTGGCAAAACATATTGAGCATGTGTTTGTAAAGGCTTTCAAGAGTTGTCTTCCTCATTTGTCGTCTCAAGGACTTTGTTGATTCTAATTATATAAAAATGGCCTATTTTGCTTTTTTCAAAGTAATCTTTCGATATGGTCTCATTTTTTGGGCTAACAATAATAACCTTCAAAATATCTTGCTCGTTCAGAAAAAATTATTTTTAGATTTAAGAATCCATATTGTTGTAAATTTATACATCTTTGACTTGATGTCCCATGATTTAAAGAATCTTCCATCTTATATTTTATATAAAAATGTCCTTTCGCTTAACACAAAAAATAATTGTAAAATAAATAGAACTTTTAATAACTTAGGCTAGGTAAAATTCTAAAAAGTCACGTTGTTATGTCAACACAAATATATAATAAGTTATGTAAAATTGATCACAGGTTTAATAGGCATTCACTTTTTTATGTAAATTCTAAGACTGGCTTTTGCAGAATCCATTTTATACCATTGACGACGGAAGCGAGTGAGAGGAGCGAACAAGCATCCTCATAGTATTTCTAAAGTTAATCAAAATGTCTTACTAGAATACAGATATATCTATCCAGATTATCTGTGCATACTTGTATACTTAAGAGAAAATTAATTATCTCAAATTTCAATTTCAATTAGGCCTAGGTATATTATTTGAAACTCCCTTTTTTGTTCCTCGCTTTTATTTTTCTAATAACTTTTATTTATTTCTAGGTCATTTAACTCTTGGACCAAAAAAACTGAAATGAACGGATTCGGGAGTACAGGCTCAGGCGGAAAGTTTAGTGGAGGGAGATCTTATGGAGGAAATGGTGGCAACTCAAGATTTGGTGGAGAGAGAGGAAGTAACCGCTTTGGTGGAAATGGAGGAGGAAGATTTGGTGGCAATGGAGGAGGTAACAACTTTAAGAATAAACAGCCTGGTGGCGGACTGAAGAAACCTAATTGGGACTTTGAATCTCTCTCCCCATTTGCAAAAGATTTTTACAATCCCCATCCAAATGTTGTAAATCGACCATTCCATGAAGTCCAAAATTTCCTTGCAAGTAAAGAGATTACTATCAAAGGGAGAGCTCCCAAACCTATTCAGTTTTTCGAGGAAGCCAACTTTCCAGAATACGTCATGGCAGAAGTCAGGTAAGAAATGAGTACACCTTTGATTGTTAGTTATTGTTGTTATTTGTTGTTATTGTTGTTATTGTAGTTATTTGTTAGTTTGTTGTTAGTTGTTGTTGTTAGTTATTTAAATCTAGGCCTAAATAACTACAGCTGCATGTATATTTATATCAATATTACCCCCCTAGGTTGTACAGTTAAAGTTGATTTAGATCTGATCCAAGAAATATATTGCTAAAATTAATAATTTTAAAATTTGTTATCATTTAATGTTGTAAAGTTGTTCATGTAGATAATGTAATTAATGTAATTAAGGTCTCATTATTAGCGGTAACTATTTTCTGAAATAAGTATTATACACTATAGGTTTTTTACTCATTCACATTCTTTTCATTCCAATGACTGTTATAGGTCAATAATAAATGATGAATTTTCAGGAAGCAAGGATTTGACTTCCCAACTGCTATCCAAGCTCAAGGCTGGCCGATCGCCATGAGTGGACTTAACATGGTTGGAATAGCTAAAACCGGTTCCGGAAAAACTCTTGCTGTAAGTTGATATTTATTAATATAATGTTTGTCATTTTGAATCAAATTGTTCGATGTGTTACCTGTTAATCCAGGGTATCTCTTCCTTCTACTCTTTACTTGTGATTTAGGTCGAAAAACAACTGGTTTATTTTAACCTCGTCTACTTCTGTCATATAGCCTATTAACTTATGATATACAGGGTGTCTCTGAACTCTCTACCGACCTTTTCAGGTATTATTCCTGGACCAAACACAAGCCAAAATATCATATTAAAAATTTTTAAAACTCCATGGTTACCCAAACAGCCGCCATTTTGTATATTTTAAAGAATAATTTTTAGTTTACGAATAGCTTGACGTAATAATTCAAAATTCGGTACATAGCTTTTTTTAAGTAAAGACCTAGATGGAAAAAATAGGCCTAATCAACTTTTTATCATTAATATTTTGAAAATGGCGGCTGTTTAAAATCTTAAAATCTTTAACCTTGAATTGCATAAATACCACACTAGGTAGGAAAGTTTATGTTCGGATGTGTTTTTTGGGAAATGTAATTTAAAATCCAACAATGTAAAAATTAAGAAAATCGGTTCATAAATAAGCGAGGTACTGTAGAGCGATTTTAATTGAAATAATCAGGCATATCTGAGCGAGTTGCCACGCGAAAAGCGCAGTTGCGGCACCAGGTCAACAATGGATTTTGTACCAAAACTGCTCCCGGTGAAGTGGTACGACCGTGACTAGAATCAGTAAAATCGCTCTTATCTCGCTTATTTATGAACCGATTTTCATAATCTTCACGTCGTTGGATTTTAAATTACATTTCTAAAAACCACATCTGAACATAAACTTTGCTACCTTATGTAGTTTTTATGCAATTAATTTAAGGTTATAGATTTTAAACTGCCGCCATTTTCAAAATATGAAAGATAAAAAGTTGATTTTTTTCCAGCGAGGTCTTTACTTAAAAGTGCTGTGTACCAAACTTCAAATTATTATGTCAAGCCGTTTTTAAATTTTAAAATATTCTTTAAAAAATACAAAATGGCGGCTCTACGGGTAACCATGGAGTTTTGGAAATTTTAAATATATTATATTTTGGCTTGTCTTTGGTCTAGTAATAATATCTGAAAAGGTCGGTAGAGAGTTCAGACACCCTGTATAAGGAGTGTAGAGGGGGGGGGGGGTTACCATGTCTCCATGAACTGCTGCAATAAAATTACAGATAAAAATTCAAGAAGAAACCCAACCTTATGGGCAAATACAGGCTCATTCTCACGCACAGTCATTAAGTAGCCTATGCGAGGATTTTTGCCTAGTACCTAAGTGTGTGGGAGCTGCTTTTTAAGTTACGTTTTAAATATAGGCTCATTATTTTATTTTACCATACACTTGTATTGTAATAAATTATTATTAATGAAAAAAACGATAACAATATTGACATAGCGTACTCTATTGAATTGTGAAGCTATTACAGTTTATTTTTTTGTGGGTGTGCTTTATCATTGAGCTGGTTTCTATACAAATTATGAAACTTCCAAAGACTGATGAAAATAAAACAATATAAATATTCTAATTAAACACTTAAAAAATGTAACACATATTCATGATACCTGCTGTTTTTTAATTTTTTATTGATTATTTATGGTACCCTTAAAGATGTTATATTGTTTCCACTAGTTAAATAAAAGTAAATTTCCATGTCAAACTAAAAAAATTTAACAATGTGTAATGTGTAAAATTAGACTAAATCTAAAACCGGAATATTGTAATTGGTGTTGTAAGCTAACTCCAAGATTTTTTATGTTATTCTTAATTTTATTATGTTGTTATTTTGACAGCATATATTTTCTTTGTTTAACACCATCATTTTATAAAAAAATTATACATAAGTTTGCAAGAAAAAAGCTGATCAATGTTAAAGCATTATTATCTTTGCTTTGGCAAAGATTGAGAGGCTGGTGTTGGTCCACACCAAAGTCGGACAACGAGAAAGTTGGATAACAAAAAACCTGGATTAGTTTTTGGTCCTGATTTTAGGGAGGGTCAGGCATCAAGCTTAGACAATCTTAGAAAACTAGAAATTTTGTCAAATGACGCACCCGCCAACTTTTCACCGATCACAAATAATGCAAGCTTTACAGACACCTGACACACCCGCCAAATTAAAAAAATTTTTAAATGGTCCAGAATTTACGTTGTCAAACTTCGGCAGCGTGCAACTTTACAAGGGTCCGGTCTAAGCTTATAGTTTGACTTTAACGGCCTTCTGCTGTCAGTCATCACCAATATCACCAAACTTTTGTGTGAAAGGTTAATCTGGTTAAATGTTATCTATAACAATAGTAAATTTAACGGAAGTAGGAGCCTGTTTCACAAAATGTTCCAGTTTTGTTTATTTAACCAATAAAGTTTAAGTTCTTTAATTAGTTCATATTTGTAAAATCAGAACCCGAAATTTTTACCCGGTACACTCTGTAAGAATTTTTCACCTCCCGCCCATGTAATTGTAAAAAAAGATGGAAACTCAATTGTTTCACTTTGTAATTATTAACTATTGTTGAATAAAAGTCTGTTAGACTTAAGGCAGTAATATTTATATGCATATCTTCTAACGCTGTTCAAACTTTGTACTCTGTACTTCTTCATTAATAAATAAACTTGAATGTGAATATTTATATCATTTTCATGTAAAAAAGCCGATCGTCTTTTTAGCCTTTCTTTTAAATTAACAGGTGATGGAAATAATCAATATGGTGTTGCCTAAAACGCAATCTACCAGACTTAAAGCATAATATCTTGATTCGTAAAAGGTCCACCAGTGGTTTTGCATGTCAAAAACGCCACTGGGCGACAAGTGACATGCCACTTTTGACGATTTTCGCTAATGTGAACATACCCATTTGATTCAATGCTTTGCAAAACGCGCTATCACTTACTGCTGGCGATCAGCTGTAATTGTCGCCAGTGTGAAAATATAAAATGTATAGGGCCTACTTACATTAATTTTTTTTAGGTTGATGCTAATAGGAACTATTGTTTTATGTTTCAGTACATGCTACCTGCAACAGTTCACATCAACAATCAAGAGCCGATTAAGCGTGGGGACGGCCCCATCGCTCTGGTGCTGGCTCCAACAAGAGAACTGGCACAGCAAATTCAGCAGGTGGCCGTTGAGTTTGGGTCATCAACATGTGTACGAAGTGCCTGTATCTACGGCGGTGCACCCAAGGGACCTCAGGCTCGTGACCTGCAGCGTGGAGTGGAGATTGTCATCGCCACGCCCGGCAGACTCATCGACTTCCTGGAGCAAGGCACGACAAACCTGCGTCGCTGCACTTACCTCGTGCTTGATGAGGCTGACAGGATGCTGGACATGGGTTTTGAACCTCAGATTCGCAAGATTATCGAACAGATCAGGGTTAGTATTGAGAGAGTGATATCGTGCCTTTTATGTTAATCAGTAATGAATAAATGTAACCTAGGTTGACAATAATAATGAATGTTGGAATTTTATTGGAATGCTAGTGCTTCCTTCATTAGCCATATAATTTTGAATTTTCCTCCAATTTTTACTGTCATGTAGATCAGATACATCTGATGCATTTTTTATTGCATCGAAAGACTCTGCGATGGGTATATTTGGGCCAAGTCTGGGGCCCAAGCATTAACTAGGTAAACATTTAATTCTTCATAGTAATATCAGTAACATTCAGTGCACTAAAATGACAAGTGCAAAAAGGCTTGTGCCTATTCAAAACAAGCCCACTCTGCTCACTGGCCTTCACAAAGAACTTTTTTCGCTCACTAGCCTTTCAGACTGTTTTAAAGTAGAGATGGTTTTAATTATAAAAGGCTTTCGAAGGTTTTTTTTAACTTTCACAAAATTTGTGTTAGATAAAATGTATGTTTGATAAAATTTAAAAAAATGTTTGTTGTTTCAAACTATGCTATGTTTTTAGCGAATTTCCCTATAGGGAATACGGTGGTAGCCATGGTAAGACCTAAGCCCGGGACCATGTTACTTTTTCGTTTTGAGGTCCCCAGAAGCCAAAAACACCATTCGTTCATTTTCATATATATGTATATATATATATATCTATCTATATCTATGTGTCCGTGGTACTGATAACTTTTGACAGCAACCTCGGATTTTGATGAAATTTGGTATGAAGGTGTAAGACCAGATCTATTTTCATGAGTTCGCGAACCAGCATGATCGGGTTATGGGAACGGGGTTTTATGGGGTTTCAAAGGGGTCTAAAATGGGTTTTTGGCATTTTTGGACCTTAATTTGTAAAAATCAACAATTTTAAAACCATTCAAAAGAGCTTAAAAAAACAAACAATTTAGTATTTTGAATTTTTAACTTGGCTCAACAGGTTACGGAGAAAAGCTAAAAATAGGATTCCAATGTTAATCTTATGGGAAATCAACAAAACCCTGTATCTCGCTTATTTATTAGAATAACGTGATAAAATTTGGTATGTACATTCAATAGGTATGGTTTAACTGATATTTGCTTACAACACCCATATGGCGGCAAACCTACATACTCACCCCCATGAGGCTTATGGGGAAAATTTCAGTTTCGAATATTGATACAATTTGATATTTACCTTAACTAACTATTACATTTTCTAACCAAACAAACATTTTGTAACAACATACAATGGCAGCAAACCTACATACTCATTCCTATGTTGTTTTTTTGGTAAAATACAAAATCTCAAGATCCTTTGGAAATTCGCTGAGTACGCAGGTCTGCTGCGACGGGGAGTATTATAAACTTAACCCGTTCAAATATTTTAATAACAAACAATAACACCACCCAATATATGAGTAGGCCTTACTTATTTTCTTTTTTTGTAATATAAAATATATATACTTTTTCTGACTCGGCTCTTGTTGATTAGCCTGACAGACAAGTCCTTATGTGGTCGGCGACTTGGCCAAAGGAAGTGAAGAAGCTGGCTGAAGATTTCCTCCAAGACTATGTCCAAATCAACATTGGCTCTCTAGAGCTCTCCGCTAACCACAACATCGTCCAGATTGTCAACCTCTGCAAGGACAACGAAAAGGACCAAAAGTAAGTGGTATAATGCCTGTAAAATCTAAACTTAAAATATAAAGCCAAAACATTCCCATCGACATTCCTCAGCGTTAGTTGGACAACTTAAATAGTGAATAAAGTGTAAATAGGAAGCCTGTTTTAAAAAACAATAAACTTAAAACAATATGGTACCGGTACTTAAAAATATTCATTAGGGGTGTGCGAGTATTCAACCTTCCATTTTTTATTTGTCGGCTTGGCTTGAGAGATGTTTTGGAAAAGTGAAGTTCGAGCCGAGTTAATGCAAAGTGAAAACACAATTTGCACCCCTAAACTAAAATAAAGTTATCAACATTCTATTTCGTTCATACGTTCATTTTTAGAACAGCGGAGGTGATAAAATCAGTAAATACTACAGTAAACTTCCTCTGACACGTCCGGGACTTGACATGTGCCGGATTACAGGATGAATATCAGAAAAAAGTAAATCAAACAAAAAAGACTCTAAAACCAGTGTGTAATTATTAAACAGCTTTTAAACAATAAAAACTATTGTACAACGTACTCTACTGTAATGAAAAATACAGTACATGATTATGAAACTCGAAAGAGTACAGCAGACGCCCGATTATTGAGGTGCAGTAATTGGGACCGAGGCCACCTCGGACACGGGGAAAACTCGGATACAGTAATAAGGAGGTTATGCACTATGGTGTAACTAATCAAATCATTAAGTTTTGAGGTTATTTTGTTGACTTTTCTTGTTATTCAATAAAGTTTTTGAAACTTACAAACAGCGTCACATTAAAGAGATGCACGCTAGCACACCGAACACGAATACGAAATTGTTAAGAAAGCTACAGTGACGCCAGGCATATTCCAAAATTACACGATGTCGGCTGAAGACGACTCGTCTCCCCAGCACGCATGCCAATGTTAATACAGAATACGCCCCAGTATAATATGTTATTTGGAAACAGGCACGACAATCATATCGAGCTCCATATTTAGTGTTTTCTGCGGGGCAATTATCGCTTTAAGCAGATAGAACCGACGTGACTGGAGTCACGGCCGTTCTCACTATCCGGGCGGGAACTTTAAATATAACTCCAGTGAGCGGCAAACAATTCTGAAATATATTTTTGCCGTTATCATTTGAATGAGATTTAATATGACAATTTTTATTGTTATCAGCAGTGTATTGGCAATGGCATTATTGTCAGCTGTGTTCGTGTTGCGCTGATGGCCTGCGATCACCTGTAATTGTGTTGTCAACTCGTACGCCAAGCACTACGAGCGCTAGTAAATCCACACTAGCGCTCCAAGCCACTGTTCCTTGCGTAACTGTAATCCCCGGGTGGTTCAGGCGGACAACCTAAGTGACGGAGTGTCATGACTGTCTCCCATTAACCTATAGGACAAGTAAATACTGTAGAATACGCTTTGGACGACACAGCCTTGCTTCAATTGCGGTGACTTGTCACTTCGACCTGTCACTTCTGTGTCAGGGAGTTCAGCTGTTGCCCTGTTGACTCCAAATATTATCATGAACTTCTAGTCCTATATTCGCAAGTAAAGTTGTACAAACACAAAATTGTTCAAAACCGAAGGCAATAGTTCCTATATAAGTAAAATGAAAATGTGTTGTGAATACCTGAAATGAAATTATTTTATGGAATATCACATCAAAAACCTTGGTGTCGCCAAAACTAAAAGGAATGTCTACGGTTCTTGGAAAATATCAAAGTGATTATATTTTGAGATGGCTTGGTAGAAAGAATGAGGAAAACACGAAAAAACCTCCGTAGGGGTCTATTGTTAGAAAGGCATCTATCTGGAGCGGGGGGGGGGGGGGGGAGGGGGGTCAGGCAGGTAGTGGACTGGTAAAATGCAACAACTACTTTGCGTAGATGTTTTTCTAATTCAAATTTCTTTATCGTTACACAGTATAATTTTTTTTTACATAACAAAGCAAACAAATAGGCCTAAGTTGACGTTGTCAAATTGTTGTAGGCCCTAACTAAACTAATTCTTGTCAAAAAATCTTAAAACCAATACTTAACCCTCGATTGGGCGCGTAGCGGAGGTTACCTTCTCACTTGCAAAAAATTAAGTAAATATTGTAGAGAGCTTTTGTTTAGCCTGGCTTTCAAGTTCCCTTTAATATCACTCTAGAGGAACTGTGTAATGCGTCGCTTTTTCTGTTTCTGCGCCCGATTGTGCTACTGAAAATAATTGTTTTTGTCCGATTTTTTCCTAAATTGTTTATTTAGTTTGTCTAATGTTTCTTCTTAGCTTTCAAACCACATTAGGTGTATTTTTATTTTATAGTTGATAAAAATCCTTCTAAACTTCCTACCTATTTGGGGCTAATTTTTTTGTATAAAACAGCAATTTCATTTTAAGAATAATTCTGGCTATCCAATGATGTAAAAAACACCATGCACAATTGCATAATTGTTTTAGTTAAACTCTCTTTACTTTTACTTACAAGTGGTTCCTATACTTTAATTTCTTTTCAGGCTGAGTACTCTTTTGCAAGAACTTAGCCAAGAGGAAGGCAAAACCATCATCTTCGCTGAAACCAAGAGGAAGGTGGACAATATCACAAGGGCTATCCAGCATTATGGGTGAGTTTTCTCAAATGTTTGTAAAAATGTGGTCAAGCAATAAATTGTTAGGTTTTTGACAGTTTAAATTACATTCACTAAACAAAGTTACAATCCATCATCAGTTTTACATTTTAATTAAATTCATTTGACTGTAACCATTGGCTAATATTGGTTGCTTTGCAGTGATATAAATACAATGTCCTATAGCATAGCTATACATAGACAAGCCAGAGGTTACCACTCATATTTACAGCACATTTTTAGTTACTAGTGTCCCCGTTGCTCGATATCGAGCAATTTAGTGGAGTTCATTTCACCGTTGCATTCTTTTAATGCAGTTATTTAACCTGTGTATTCCTCATGGTTTAACATAGGCCTAACCTCTTTGGTATGAATTACTGTGTTAGACAGATGTTCTCTCTGGTACACTGTTAATGAGTTACAGCTTTTAAACTTGAAAATCTTTTAATTTTCGTAACTATATTAATCAAATGGGCAAATAAAGAACTTTCAGGGCTTGAAGGGCCTTTCCAACTAATTGAATATTTACCGATTTTACATTAGAAACAACTTCACGCCGAGCTCTACCCAATCAATCCAATGATAGCAAAACCACTAAAATCGGTTGACAACTGTAGAAGGAGTTCCTTTTACAAAAAACCATGTTGGATATTAAATATATATTGATTTCATTGTGTGCCATCTGCTTTTAATTAAACTCAATTAATGAAAATAATGCCTTTTGCAATGCACATGCCTGGTATCAAAACGTGACAGCTAGCTTGTGAGGCTAGAGCTCTACAGAGCCTCTACCTCTGAGACACAGCCTCTTTAAAATACATTACTAAATAGAAAAATGTTGATGTTATCAATGGTGTACATAGGCCTACATATCTTTCAAACAATGTTCAATACAGTAGTTAGGTACAGTAAAATAAAATGAATTGAGATGTGAAAGACAGAACGTTAGCACTGCTATGAATTCTGTGATCTGCCAAACAAGAGATTACTTTAAATACTCATCTTCAATCTTGAAAACATAGCAATACAGTACAGTATTACGGTCTGAAAAATTCTCTCTGATCTGTTCTTTTATCACAAGCATAACAATGTTCTTATATAACAACTGGTTTGTTCAATTATGTATATGAAAGGGTCTTGCTATAAATCTGTTATAGCATGAAACAAGTATGAATAATTCTTTTATTTTTAGGTGGCATGCAATGGGAATACATGGGGACAAGAACCAAGGTGAAAGAGATTGGGTTTTGAGAGGTAAGAGTGTTTTTAAGTAGTTTTGTGAATCGTAGCTTAAATAAACTTTTCTGGATTGTAACACTGAATCTAAGAAACCCGCAACAGTCATACAGTAGACTCATTTATCTGGCCTTTAGTGGCGAAAGTCCGAGCTGGATATCCAAAAATCCGGAGGCCAAGTTATGACGTCATTTTAATATCTCCGAGGCCGAATTTTAGAAATATCAGTGCAAATTAAACGGTAATGCATGATTATATATCTGCAAAATACCATATAAAGTTTGGTGATGAACTATTTACCTATTCATTAAAATGCAGTTTATGGCATATGAATAACAACCAAAACTCAAAATGATAAAACATAAAATTATATTTTTTTTTAACATTTTGCAATTTATGTAAACAAATAAAAACAGTACAGTTCCGTAAAATACATAATGCAATAGCCTACAGTTTAAGAAATCGTTGTATATAATAAAAGGAATTATGTACAACAGTACCTCTCTTTGGACTGGGGCAACTGACAATGCAATAGGCCCAACATACTGCAATACATTACAAAATACATAATGCAATAGCCTACAGTTTATGAACGCGTTTTTTATAATAAAAGGAATTATGTACTACAGTACCTATTAATGAACTATCACAACTGCCAGTTCCTGCCGTTGTTTAAGTGCGCTGTGTGGCTGACTGAGTGAGCTAGTGTGCTAGCCGTCAGTTTGCTCCCAGCTGTCAGCCGGTGCTGTTTAATACAGTATATTAGTGTAAAAATTGGGTAGCCTGAGCAAATTGAGCACTGAGCTGGATAACTAAGAGTCTATTTTTTACTTTCTCCCCCTATACCATAGTATATGGAGAAAGTATTGTTTTCGTAAAAATTTTCGCATTAGTTTGATGATGTATATATCCATTTAGGAGCTCCCTATCCCCCTATAAATGTATATATTGAGAAAGTATTGGTTTTGTCAACATTTTAAAATTTGAGTCGTTGGTAAATTTATCCGTTTTGGTGCCCTCTGAGCCCAAAAAAGGGGGTTTCAGAGTGATGTCTGTGTGGATGTGTGTGTGTGTGTGTGTGTGTGTGTGTGTGTCAGGATGTAAACAGAGCTAGAGAATGCCCTAATGGTCCGATTTTAATGAAATTTGGTACATAGGTCCAAATCTACTATAATTCCAGGCGTTTTTTTCATTTTTTTGAATTTTTGATTTTTAAGGGTAGTTTACCCCCAAAAACCCCCAAAAAACGTGAAAAATCAAAATTTCTCAAAAATGGCTCTAACGATTTTGATTAAAATTTTGTGGTTTATTAAGATTAAAATGCTGAATAAAATGCCACCACCCGCATCTCCGGGAAAATGCGCGTTCAAAAGTTATAGAGCAAAATGTGTTTAAAAAACTCAATTTTTGGATGCAAAAACTCGTGCTGCTCACCTGGTGGCTATCCGACTGAGCCATCAAGAGATTAATGTTTTTAGGCTTTTAACACCTTTTCATATTCTTGGGAGAAAGTATGTGTCAGTTATCTGATACCGTTTATTTGTTTTTAAAACTGCTTTAATACAGGATTTATAAAAACATTAAAAGATATTAATGACATCTGTAATTTTCTGAGCCAATTAATATTGGTATAACTTACTGTAGGTTTATTTTGTATTTTACTTCCGCTCTATTAGCTTGTTAAAGCTCATGAAGCATGTCATTAACCCTTTTGTTGCTAAGGACGTCTTAAGACGTCCAAGATCCACTCGCGGTTAGCGCAGGACGTCCTAGGACGTCCTCATGTAAGGTTAAGTTTATGGAGCCAGTATATTCTGCGCTTTCCTCGTAGGGATTTGAAACTACGTCAGCCCTCGGGGGACGTATCTGAACTTTTCTGAATTATTTCATCGTATCTGAACTTCAATTACCATAAGGAATGTAAATTGACAGTTAAATTATTTAGCCATATAGCAGTGCTTAAATAGACTTTTAGCAGTCAATGTGTTAAGGTAATTTTTCAATAGCATGAATTTTTATTCTGAAAGTTAAGACAAAATTGAGCAATGGCCAGATGTAATTATTATAAGTTTAATACTTTAAATACGGTATACATTTATTAAATAAATAATTAATGTTTAATAATAAAAAATTGTATAAGTTAAATTATACTTTTATTTATTTATTTTTTAACTGATAAGGGAAGTCTCAGTGTACTTAGGCGTACATAATTCCTTATGGTTTAAGAACTGCATGTTTTACTTTGTGAAATTTATTGACAATAGTGATCAATTAAACTTCCTAAAAGAATTTGGTTCATAGATTGTTTGCAAAGATAATATGATAATCAGAAATAGTGAATTAAAAGTCTAACTTTTTTATGCCATTGGACTGGTGACAAGTTTTTACTCAATACCTCTTGTTTGTTACAGAGTTCCGTAAATCGTCCGCAGGAATTCTGGTGGCAACTGACGTTGCCGCCCGAGGGCTAGGTATGTAAACTTCCCCCGTAAAACGGACGTGCAAGGCTACTGGGGAGATGGACGAGATGATTCGTTCTAGATGCCCAATTTTTATAAATTCCACGTTCATATCGTGAGGCGGCCAAACTTCACCTAATGATTTGTAAGCACATCAACCAAATTTACTTTTCAAGTTTGATAGTTTTATTGATATGTCCATCCCAAGTGTTATGACGTTCACCTGATAATGCCATAGTCAGTTGCTTTTGTGAGAGATATAAATTCATTAAACTCCATTCTGTAAATACTTGCCAGAATGATTCAAATTAATATGCCAATGTTTTTATTCGTTCATGCTTTCCCTTAACATTGATAACAATTTTGGCAATTTCATCTACCTAATCTGGTCATTCTTATCATTCTAAATTTTTTCTTTATTTTTTATTCAACATAATTTATTATTATTGTTGTTCAACACATCCATTCAATTTTTTATTTTTTAAGTTCTGGTTATTGCTGTTTATGGTTACCTACCATCTAAGAGAGGCATTAAATGTATTAATGTTAAATAATCATTTTCTTCCTATACAAAATTTGTTTTAAGTATTAATTACAGTAATTGAAGTTTAAAGGAGCAAACAAAATCCACTTATTTAAAAAAAAAACTGAACAGCCCCATCTTTTTTTATGTTACCCATATTTTCCCATATTTAGCCATACACTTGAGTGTGAAGACCATTTCTTCCGTGGACATAGAGAAATTAAGTGTTGATAACTTGAAAAGCAGAATATATGTGTTTTTACCGAGGCATATTGATTGATGTGTGTAGTTTTGGTGGGTTTTGGTCGCAGGCATCAATGTCTCTCCTGGCCAGCGCACGACCGATTTCCTTCCTCTTCAAGCTTTTTGAGGATATCTTTGAATCGGTTTGATACAAAATGTGTTAGACCTGACCTGTACAGGTAACTTAGTCCTCAAGCTCTTGAGGAGTTTGTTTTGCCAATCTAATATTAGTGATTCGCCTACAGTTGGGTTGTCATTTCTGGGCCTGTGTAGAGGTTGAGCTTCCATTAAATATAGGAAAGAGGATAAGGTATGTAACTGTACAGTTTTATATGGTAATCATATCCAAAATAAAAGTTTTCTACTTAGTTTCAAAGTCGATGGTAATATCTTTTATTTTGAATTCAATACAATTTTCTGATTTATGAAAAATATGAGTAAATAAATAGCCATTATTTAAGTAAATGCACACAGATATTAAGTACCATACCTGATCAATATCCTCATTGTACTATCCTAAAATTAATTTAAATGATTATGCCACCGACTGGGTAAAATGCAGGTAAATTTTTAATTCATACGATTTTATTCAATAATTACATAAATTTATTATTAAAAAAAATAAGGTACGAGGAAAAGAACTTAAAGTTGGTGACTAAGATAATTTATTATGAAGAAAGCTTGAGTTATTTCTAAGAGCTCGATAATTTTTATTTGAATAACATGAAGAATTGCCATTCAAATTTTGTATTTTTAGCTCACCTCTATCAATCGGTAACATGTGTTAGTTTTTTTCAATGTAAAAAGTTTCGTTTTTATGAAAAAATTGTACTCTAACAGAAACACTTTGTTGTTAAATTTTGTTGAATGACTATCTTATTTCTTGTCCAGAGTTCTTAAATTACTTGTTGTGTCTGATGATTACTTTTATTAATAATTAAGTTCCGTCATTAGAATAAATTCAACTTATTGTTTTTAATGTTTTCAATATAATTAAGTTTTATTTGCAGTTAATTCAAATTGGCAAAGCTTTTTTTAATAAGTAAAGCTTTTTTATGTATATATGAAAGTAACATACATTGAAAAAAGTAAAACAAAGTTAGGCCTATCCTCATGAAAAATAATGACATTTCAACAAGAGGTGGTGAGGCAGGCAGGCCTTGAGTGTATAATTCAACTAACACTGGTTTCTGTCGTATTTGTAGACGTAGACGATGTAAAATACGTGATCAACTACGACTACCCGAACTCGTCTGAGGACTACATTCACCGCATCGGACGCACAGGCCGTTCTGACCAGACGGGCACGGCGTACACGTTCTTCACCCCCAACAACAGCAAGCAGGCACGGGACCTCATCAATGTCCTGACGGAAGCCAAGCAGGAAGTGGACCCTGAACTCAGCAAGTTGGCGATGCGGGTCGGTGGCGGCGGCGGAGGAAACTGGAGAGGAAGTAAGTGCAACTGAAAGACTAAACTGAGTGGTCTTATCCAGTTGAATAATCAAGAACTATTATTAATGGTCTTACTATGGGATTTGGTTCATGATTTACACTTATGAAAAGTTAAGATTGAAAAAGGTCAGGGAAAGTTATCTAAAAGTTAATTATAAAACCAAAAGTCAGCCTAAAATCCTGCAGTTTGTAAGGATTGGGAAATTTTAAAAAGTAATAGGCCTAATGTGCATGAAAGTAAAGCCGTGCATAGAAAAAATGATTTTCCTCTATCAATTTTTGTGCAACAGACTACAAATCAAATAGTTAATAGTACCGGTAGCCCAATAAATTTTTTTGTTATAACGATTGAACTACATTAACTATTCTGATAACATAATTTTTATTTATAAATTAGTTTTATTGAATAGTACCTATGCTTTGCTGTGTGGAAAGTTATGGAAGAAGACATAAATTTATTTATTAATCATAATTGACCAGCTTGTTTTCAAGCTCAACCCCCCCCCCCCCCCCCCCGCCATTATTAGCTGGCTTGCTCCAACCACTATTCAGTTTTACTTTATAAGCAAAATATATGTTAATCTTATCACTTGTTAAAAACTAAGCAAGCTTATGTACTTAAGCGGTTCTCAAGCCAAAAATGTATACTGTTTTATGTGAAGTAAATCTTTTGTTTATTAAAAATATAATACCTAATAATAATTCTTTCAGGGAACCAGTGGGGTTTCCAGAGAAACAACGGCAACAGGAACTTTGGAGGCCGGGAAAGGAGCCACCAAAGTGAGTTGGTTCACCTCTAAAACATAATATACTACCATAAAAACGATTTCTTATCAAGAATATACATCTTAATTTTTCTATGTTCACTACTTATTGTGTGAGTTTTTTTAGAAAGTTAAAAATACAGTTTTCACTTACAATAAGACATGTTTACAGTTTTTATTAATTTTTTTAGCTTTTTTTTAATGATAAACAAAAGTTACCTACTTCAATTTACTTTCAATGCTGTGGGTTTTAGTGTCTTGCATTTTAGGAACAGAAAGGCTTAAACAATCATCAAAAGTAAATAATTCAATTGAAGACTTTCAAAATATTTTTTCTGTGTTCATAATTTGACAGCTTACTTGTATTAGTATATTAACAATTGCATTTTCTTTTTCAGACTTTTAACTGTCAACCAGTTCAAGTCTCCGCTTTGCATCTCTTTAATTGTGATAACTTTTAATAATAATATCATGTTTTAACATCGCTATTACCACAGTAATTACATTAAATTTTACATTAAATTTGAGTGTGTGAGATCAAGCCAAAAGCAAAACAAAAAAGTCTGATTTTTTTTAGATCTCAAAATAGTAAAACTTTGATTTAAAAAGTGTTAACTGTGTTTATGCAATTTTAAGCAATTAATTGCTTAAATTGAACATGCAAATTGATGTATACTAATAAACTTGTTCATCTAATCTTAGATTTTTCTTTTTATGTTGTAAGTTGTTTGGTTTAACTTGGCGATTAATCAGTAATTTTATTTATTAAGTCAATGTTAAGTATTACCTAGCACTACGTAATCCTCTTTTCCCCTGTGATACTGTGGTTATGGCAGCGCTATCATTTTGTCATCTTTATATACTTCATTCTATGTTTAAGATATGTTAATTTTAGTTGAAAAATTCCTTTATAATTTACGGTGAATGGAAAAAATAAAACTTAATAAAACAACATATTTTATTTTGTACATTGCCCTGAAGTTCCTTACAACTTAAACTTACTTGTAAATTGTTGTTCATATTTTTATAAAACTTAACTTTATCCCTTATTTTTTTAACAACAATATTTATAGTCCAGAAGATGGATTGCTTGACCAATAAGAAGATGGCATGGATACAAAACCAAGTAGGATTGGTCCCTGATTGTCTGTTGAGAATTCCCAAGTCCGTAAGGTAGGGTGCTAACTTATAAAATAAATTAAAATTTAAAATGTGTCCATAAAGTGCATAGGCCTATGTTTAGTCTTAAAATTACATTGATTTCACTTTAGCCTATAAGCTTACCGTGTAGACAAGGACCAATAGTTGAATATTTATTGCTCTTTTTTATATTACTGTGCTTTATAAAGTCCGTTTTAGTAAACACTTTACATTGTTTTACTCTCAAGTTGTAAGGGAATTTTCACTGTGTTAACAGAGATATACCTAATTCATTCGTCTTGGTTTTGTAAGGCTGCCAATTTTGTCTAGATAAAGGTCGTATTTTACCTTATGATATTAGACCGATTAATTTGAACTGTTGGTAAACCAAAAACTGTGGCTTTCAATTTAAAATCTTAGGGAGTTGGCTCGTAATTTGATAAGGTCCGGAATTAAAATAAATGAGCTCATAACGGAAATATGCAATTTTTCTATTAGAATAAGATTGGGGTTGAGTCGAGCATTTTTATTAAATTGCAAACTATTAAGCTGTTGATAGTAAAACTTACTCTAACAAGACACATGTTGTAAGTAGAAGAGCAATCAAACTACTGAAATGTTATGAAACTCAATCTGATAAATGGCCCATTGTGCTGTACCAGCACGCCTAGTGTGTTTTAAGTGGCGTAAGAAAAGTGTGTAAATGGTGTGATTTTATTTTTTGTTTTCTGTTGAAATCAAATATGATGAATCATATACTTTAATATGAGTAAGGTCTATTTTTTATGTATGCACACGGATCGCAAAAACGGTTTGAATGATTTTCTTCAAACTTTGAGAATAACTTAGTTCTGGAATAGAAATAATACAAGTGCAGGTCACTATACCAGGAAAAATCTTATTTCATATTGATATATTTATATAATAAAAAAAATCTTACAGTGTTTTGCTTGTCTTGAGATTGTGTTTCAAGATCAAGATGAAGTCGAGAGCTTTGAAACAGTTGAGAGTAGGCAAAACGTTGTGTGATATTTTTCATCACACTACACTGTGCAATGTTGCAACAAATTAAGTGAGAATTAAGTGCCTAATGTGAATCTAACGATGATGTGGGATCTAAAATTAAAAAACATCAAAAGCAGAATTTTTTTAGACATTTATTTTTGAGGAATTGCATTGACAGTGAGTGGATATCCCCAAGTTTTCTGAATGTGGTTTCTTATTTTAAACAGAGAGTCCTCATAAAAATTGGTTGCATTTACTGTGAATATCGGTGGATCGGTGTATCTGTCAAAGGCCGTTACTATCCTGTAGAAAACAAGGTTTTGTAAAAGAAAAACATTGAAAACACTTAAACTTAAATCAGAGCTTCAGCTTGGTATTACAATATTCCAACACACTCGGTAGTCGATAACTCGGCCACCATCTGACAGGAAAGAAAATTCTATTCAGTCAGGGTTACAGCGGAAAGCAGCTTTGACAGTCGTACCATGCACTGTTTTAACTTTGCTAAGTAACTAAAGCTCTGTAAGGAGAAAGGATTCAGCTAGCTTACCTGAAAAGATTGTGTTTAGGCAGCATATAAATACACATAAAAATACACATTTTTATGTGTATCTATATGCTGCCTGAACACAATCTTCTCAGGTAATCTAGCTGAATCCTTTCTCCTGTTTTGTCTACCCAATCAGCCAAAAGGCTCTTCCTTACAAAGTAAAGCTCTGTAAGGCCACCTTTTGATCCACATAAAGTCAAGATGCGTTAAGCTTTTTGGACCCAACATTACTGTAATAGGCTAATTGGTCCTTTTTTAAATGAACAGCAAGTAGGGATCATGATGCCGTAAAATTTTGAGAGAGGTGCAATTGACAACCTTGATGTTGAGTATAAATTGGTGCATTTCTTGTTGCAGTACTGTGCTGATATGTAGTATATTTACTGGGATCGGAATGTTTAACTAAAATAAAATGCTCACCCTAAAATTTAAACATATAAAAAAAGAATTTCATACAAAGAGCAACGGTTTGATTTGAAGACCAATCCAAGAGAGGATACTTTCCTTTTCTTGTCTTATTTTTTGTAATGTCTATCTTTAATAAGACTGAAACTTCCCAAAAGGTTGAATATGTTGGAAATTGTTGCATTACTTTTGGTAATATGTAGTTCAGTTTTAAACTGCCTGCCTTTTTCTGGTAAGGACTTCTATTTGAGGTCGTGTTTGAGCACTGTTTTCTGTTATCATTGTTATAATGTTTTTTGAGTTAAACTAGACCTTTACCATTGAGGTTTTCTTTTATGGTAACTCTTCATTTTCTGTCGCAAAAAAATGCGAAACATTATGAATTTGAACCCTAACTGCTAAAGGCCATAAAAATTAAAATCAAATCTTTAAAGTTTAAAGAATCAGCTTAACAGAGAACAATGCCACAATCCCGAACTCAAATGGACATTTGAGCCTGAAATGGCAGGCAGTCAAACAAGCATATTACGGAAAATAAGTTCTTGGTAATAATTTGTATAGCCTATATGCAATTAATTACGATTTAGTAATTATCGTACAAAAGTCTAAATAGTACTGACTTGCGTTGGAATATGTAGTTCTCCTTGGTGGTGGAGATGCGGTTGCGGATGGAGTGATGAGCGTTGAGCAGAACTGTGAGATCTGGCACCAGCAAGTCCTGCGGCCACTGGTAGATGTTGGAGGTGGCGGGGGGAAGGTCGCCCGGGGTGGCGTGGCCCCAGGCCATGTTGAATGACAACTGGTCATAGTAATACCTGACGTAGTCAGACTCATTAGTAATATTTACCCTGGACATCCTACTACAACAGAGAAAGTTCATTTCTCTGTGT
Organism: Neoaliturus tenellus; assembly: GCA_030545055.2. NCBI lineage: Eukaryota > Metazoa > Arthropoda > Insecta > Hemiptera > Cicadellidae > Neoaliturus > Neoaliturus tenellus. The sequence continues at coordinate 64,363,056 of CM061532.1, forward strand.
TACTACAGAATCCTTAATTCATATTTGTTAAGCATGTACTGCAATACCTCTTGTACTCGTACCACAGTCTAATATTGGGAGACAGTCGTGACTCTCTTAACTGGGGCCCGGAAGTCACTAGCGATTCCTGGTGCCCTGACCCAACAACAATCTTAAGCGCAAGCGATCCTGGTGCTCGAGAACGTCATTTAGGAACATTGGCGCCAAACTTAGAACTGTTCAAACATTACGACCCAGGAAAACCAGTGTTTATCCAAATCTACATTCTGCTTTAGAAAATTTTCAGATATAGGACACACTTCTATTAATTTTAATAGATGTACAGATTAAATATATAAATTTATTTCAAAATTAAAAATGACATAAATTTCCTTGTTATATTTTTTTGTTGCAGTCACTAAAGACTTGTAAAACGCTTAAAAAAAATTAATTTCAATAAAGATAAACGTGACAGCTATTAATTTTAGGTTATCTTGTTTTATCCTTTTGTTGAACAAAATACAGCGTAGGTTTAGTATGAATCAGCTCATGCTACACCTCAGCGGCAGCGCAAGTCTGACTGTTACGTCAGCTGACTAGGCACCAGGAAATGCTAGCAACTTTCGGGACCCACCCTAACCGGCCAATTGTCTCGACTGTCTCCCAATACCTACGTATTAGACTGTGCTCTAACTGTAATCTAAAATATGAATTGACACTTAGTCTCTAAAACATTCACTATTTACATGCTAATGAGTTTTGATAGTTGAATATTGAAATTATAGTCAACTTAAAATAACAATTTAAGCTTTCATCAAATTTTACTAATATTTTAACCCCAATGAATGATAAATCCCTCATACAGACAAATACTTTATTTTTCCCAAAATAATATTTTGAAGAGTCAGTGCGGCAATTCATAGTTACATAAAAATAACACTCATTACATAAAAGGATATCTTTAAGAATTCAGTCGAAAAGTGGTTTATTAACATAATTCTACTATTCCCCACTTTCAAACTTATTTCTTTGGTGATGTCAGTAATCTTAAGCCTAACTGTATTATTTAAAAATACAAACTAATCTCATGAGACACCACTTTGCTACATAAGAAGAATATGTACTCACGAAGACATAAAGACAGGATGTAAATGCCATACGCTTTGTATGTCAAACGCAGATGCATAATTGCTCAAGGCAAGGTAGACCTTTCGTTCAAACTTGGTACCAAGGAACTTGGACTTGAGGTGAGCTAAGCAGCGAGGGGGGTTGGTCAGAGCGTAGCCTTGGTACGTCTGAGCAAGTCTGCGGAGCATGTTGTTCCTGCCTGAACCAGAAATACATAAGTATAACATTAAAATGCAAAATTGTAGCTTTATTATTTGATAAAAAGTTTATTTCCTTATTTACCACTTAACAGGTATGTTCATTTTTACAAATATACTCTGGATAGTGACACATTTGTTGAGAAAATTACCTTATTAGGTAACCTTCATGCCATCTTACCATGGACTTGACAACCAAAGCAGAACATTTAATCAATATCTTAGTGAACCTGGCCCAACCACATTCAGCGCAGATTTTCAAAACCATATCATAATTCGGTGCTTCTCTGTAATACTAAAAAGAAAATTAGTGATCAACCAGAATAGTTAAAAAATCCAAAAACTAATGGTAAGTCAGTATTATATAAAGCGCACCACTAAGTCGTACTTATGTTTCATTCACTTGAAGATTTAGTGCTGAATTGTGCTCTCAGAATATATAAGTTTAAAAATTTGTTTACATCGTTAACCCATCCTAAAACATAATCGTTTAATGAAGTGACGAAGTCATCAGAACCGCCAACCCAAGTAAATCAGTTAAAAACTGTGTTGATGTTTAATGCTGAATTTGTGCTCTTCGAATGTATAATTTATTTTATTTAATGTTCATTAATAACAATATTCTAAAACGTAATTATTTTATTACTATTATTTAGCACTCAATTCTAATCTATATATTAATAGTCAAGCATGTTTATTTTCCTGCATGTTTTTTTTTTTTTTTTTTCTCAGCTAGTGTGTATCGTAGGAGAAATCAGTATACAGTATATCACATGAAAAAGCAATAAACAGTTTTACCCAGAACCTTTTAAATGAATTGTTAAGAGTGTTTTCAGTAATTTATTGTAGCAACAGCTGCTTCGATCCGGTTTCTTATTTCAGGGAGGTCAGCTGGTAGCGCAGGCACGTACATACGATCCTTGATAAAGCCCCAAAGGTAAAAATCACATGGTGTTAGGTCGGAAGAACGTGGAATCCATGCACAGCAAGCTCTGACATTAGGGTCCTAGCACTCGGATACAGTAAAATTCAACCTATCGCGTACTTTGTAGATGGTCGAATGTGTAGTGTGATCCTATATGTGTGTGTTTTATCACTAGGAGGATTACAACCAAACATAATGCGGAATGCATGTTGCCCAGTAACTACCCAGATAGCAAGAAGCTTGAATCAAGCCTTGCCTTTTCCTCGATTTTTAATTGCAGCGTAAGCCTTGAATTTGAGCATCTATTCGAGTCCGATTCGAAATAACCAAAGATAATCAAGGCTTGAATTTGTTTCTCCCTTTAATGTCAATGTAAGCCTTGAATTTAATCATCTAATCGATTCCGATTCGAAAGCACCAAAAAGTTAAAGAAGGCTTGAACTTACCTCTCCCTTCAATTGCAATGTAAGCCTTGAATTTGATTATCCAACTAAACTCAATTCACGTTTACGAATCGAACTCCAATTGATACCGATTCACGGCACGACGTCCCGACCAATCACAAGCCGTCCAACGCTGTCCCACAATGCAGTGCGCGGCTCCCGAGGATCGATTTCTCATCGATTTTGTATAGATTTTTCGGGACGAGACGGGCCAACGCCATTACTTTCTTACCAGACTCCGAAGTTATCGGATGTGTATTTTACTGTTCCGAATTTCAGTAAGTTTTTTGTCTTGTGTTTATTCAAGCCTTTATACATGTTTTATCCTCGTTCAAATCTCTTTTAAGTCTTTTTGTTCTTCTGCAGCTGATATTACACATTAAAGTGGAATAATACATCACGTGGTTAGTGTAATTTATTTAGTTTAGTTTAAAACAGAAATTAGTTAAGTACAAATTAGTTAAGTACAAATTAGTTAGATTAACTACTTAAGTAGGGGGAGTATCTCGATTTTTAAATTATTTGTAGGAATAATTTGTGAAATTGAGTTAGGCCATATGTAGGCTAAAAGTGTATTCCATATTCTCAGTAAAATTTAAAAGTAATTTTTTTTAGTAAATTTTTGATTATGTACTCAGAACCCCCGTTTTAAAACCTCCGTTTTAAAAAGTATGAAATGTATATATGACTCAAACACATACATACCTTTTAAAATGGTGGTTTTAAAAAGGGGGTTCTGAGTACATAATCAAAAGTTAACTAAACAAAGAACTTATAAAAAAATTACTTTCAAATTTTACTGAGAATATGGAATAAACTTACATATGCCTAACTCAATTTCACAAATTAGGCCTACAAATCATTTAAAAATCGAGATACTCTCCCTACTTAAGTAGTTAATCTAATTAATTTGTACTTAACTAATTTGTACTTAACTAATTTCTGTTTTAAACTAAACTAAATAAATTACACTAACCACGTGATGTATTATTCCACTTTAATGTGTAATATCAGCTGCAGAAGAACAAAAAAAGACTTAAAAGATATTTGAACGAGGCTAAAAAATGTATAAAGGTTTGAAAAAGAATCGAAAGACTTGCAAAAGACTTGAAAAACAATTAAAACATTTTCGAGAGAGGCTTTAAAAGGCTCGACAGAGCCTTGAAAAGTACTTGAAAGAGGCTTGAAAAAGGCTCGACACACACTTGAAAAATGCTCGAAAGGCCCTTGAAAAAGACTTAAAAAGAGCTTGAAAATATTTAAAGGCTTGAAAAAGACTTCAAAATCCATTGAAAAAGGCTCAAAAGAGACTCGAAAAAGACTTGAAAGAGGCTCGAAAAACACTTGAAAAGAGCTCGAAAGATGCTTGAAAAAGACTTGAAAAGATTAGGCAAGACTTTAAGGCTTGAAAGTGACTTGAAAAAGACTTGAATGAAACACTTGATTCAAGTTGAAATCGATTTCACATCACGGTGACTAACAGCCTTGAATCAAGTTTGAATCAAGTTTTCAGGCTCGATTGGTAAGGTTTGAATCAAACATTCAAGCCTCCAAAATCAAGCTTGAATCAAGTTCGAATCAAGCTTTTTTTGCTATGTGGGTAAGGATTTGGTCTTTACATACTGCAAAACACAAATCGTTTTGTGCATTTTCGTCACTTTAATAAGTGGATGTAATCCTTTTGCATAATTTAATGTACCATTTAATATTCATTTTAGATATGAAATCAAATCCTTACTAACATTATAGGCCTAAATGTGAAAGTGTGTGTTGGAATATATGCGGATATGTTTGTTACGCTTTCACGCAAAAACTACTCGACAAATCATCATGAAACTTGGTACACATATTCTGGGAGGTTTCAGAAGTAACATAAGATACTTTTTATTTTAAAAAAAATAATTTTTTATGAAATATTAAAATAAAATTTATGAAATATTTAAAAATTTATTTTATTTTTTTATTGGTTGCTAAGAAACGAATTCAATGACAATTTTTAATTTTAGGTATCAAGCGATTTCTTATACAGTAGACTCCCTCTTAACCGGCCACCTTTTAACCGGCCTACCCTGACACAAAATAACATCTTTTTAACCGGCCATTTTTTTATCTCAACACCGCTTTAACCGGCCACGTTTTGCCGGAAACGTAGTTTTCTTATCTAATCTATCATTCAATTCAACTTTATTTCATATTGACGTTCTCAAAACAATTAAAATGTAACGTCCTGGATGGAAGTGAATGCCACCGGAAGTCAATGCATTTTGGACCTACTATCCAGTAGACCACAGTAAATAAACAAATTATTAATGGTGTAGGTTTGTTATGGATTTCATGGGTGGTGGATGTTAGCTATAAATCATATACAGTAATGTATTTAAGGTTGTTTTTCCAGTAATAATTATATTTAGGGCATATGAAATTGTGGGTTGGCGTTCTTAAATGAACATCGGTTTAACCGGCCAATTCATTATCCAGCCGCGGCTTGGTCCCGAGGTGGCCGGTTAAGAGGGAGTCTACTGTACATAGGGTGAGCGTGACAACGAGTGAGCGTAGCGATCGAGCTAATTATTACTGTGGGCGAGCATGACGGCAGGCGATTGTGATGGCGAGTGAGCGTAGCGAACGAGCTAAACCTGACGTTGAGTAGCGCAAGCGAAGCCGTGGGAAAAAGCTAGTATTACATAATTGTAATACAGAAATAAATTTAAATCCTGGGCAAAGGAACAAGGCCAAGGCAAACCTTAAAAGGCAAAGGGGCGCTGTTTACCGTCAATTAGGGGAATATTTACTGCTGGTCGGGGGCGCTCTTTACAGGGCACAGGCGCTATTGGCGGACCTTACACGGTCAATATGAATTGCGATATTTTGATTGTGATCCAGGACCCCGATCCAAATAACGCCATCCATATTGAGCGTGTAAGATCCATCCAGATAGCCAAGCTACTTTAAAAGCACTAGACTCGTTCATGATAGACTCACGGACAGTGCAAGGCTGCAAGAGCGCTCTAAAAGCGCTGGCGGAGCACAACCAGGTACAGCTAGGCTGGATACCGGGACACTTTGGGCATGGAGGCAACAAATAAAGGGCCGATGCTCTGGCAAGAAAGGGCTCAGACGAACAGCTAATAGGACCGGAGCCCTTCTGTGGTGTCCCTCTGTGCGTAGGACAAAACAAAATCCTATCCTGGGAGAAAGGTCGAAAACAGAAAGCCTGGAACAACTTCCCAGGTGGGAGACAATCCAAAATACTGATTGATCCTTTTAATAAGAAGTGGAAGGAGCTACTTAGCCTAAACAAAAGGGTCTAAACATCTCAAGATAGGCCTTTTAGGTCGAGTTAGATAAAGGTATCACTACCTGAAAAAAAGATCCATCCTTCTATGCGTATTGGGGGCACTTTTTACCACCGGTCGGGGGTGTGATTTAACTCTGATCAAGGGTGCTATTTACTGTCGATTACAGGGTGATGTTTACCGCCAGTTGGAGGTGATGCTCTTGACCGCTTATCAGGGACACTTTACAGCATATCAGAGGCACTCGTCCCCGCCCCGTAGGAGTCCCTCGGCCCTCGTGTCTCGGCACTGGTCTTCTTTCTCATTTACTGAATATTCTATTTACTCTTGTTATTAAAGAATTTAATTGAAACAAATTGTAAAAAACCGAATTAAATATTTGCGGTTAAATATTTTGTTACTAAAACGTAGTACAAAAAAGGCCCAGTTGACGACCCCCCTGGCTGACGCTCTAGGCCATGGCCTAGGTTGGCCTAGTGGATAATCCGGGCATGGACAAATAAGAGGGCGACATGATTCCTAAACTTGAAGTTTGTAAGTCCTTGGTATAAATCCAACTAACCAACATATAGTAATTATTTGACTGTATGGGAATTACTTGGAGCTTGCCTGAGTTATGGGTGCCCTCGATGCAGATGAAGACCTTGCGCACGGTGGGCTGCGGCGGCGGCTGGGGGGGGATGCACTGCGCCTGGAACACCTGGATCAGGTGCTGCACCAGCGACGAGTTGGCGAACTGCAACACACTGTGTGCACTATAACATAAATGCTTGTTACAAACCAGACTATTCCACACAATATATTGAAACAAAAATGTTAGAAGCGCTAACGTAATTAACCATAATTTTAGAAAAATCATTTCATTGAAGAGATGGTTATTTGTAAGTTATTCATGTTTGTAGCCCCAAAAAAGTGGCTGCCTTTTAAATTTTACAGCAGTGCAAGTAGATCATTCAAGGTAACAAAGTTAAAATCTTTTTAATGGTTCGAAACTGGACCCAGCAGCCTCTGTTAACTGAGCTATTAATTACGGTAATGAACCTGACAATAAATCAGCTAGTCTTTGCAAGTATGTGAGGTCCATGTTTCAAAATAGTGATATAGTTATATATAGTGAAGTAACAAAGCTACGCCTCACCAGATTCATCACATTCACCTTTCAATCATATTCACCTTAAAATATACCATAGAGTGCTCAGTGTCTTAAGTAATCTATATCTAATGTATGTGAAAAGTTGGTTTGCATCTGTTATGGGGAAAGATAGAATTCCATTTAGAAAGTAACATTGGAATAAAGTCAATCCTTATATTGAACAAAAGAAGTTGCTCGATACAACCAAATAGAAGAAAAGTAAAATAAGATTATAAAACATTTTGTAGAATTGCCCAGGCCCGCCGAGAGGAGGGGGGGCAGAGGGGGCAGTTTGCCCCGGGCCTCAAAAGACAGGAGGCTTCAGGTGTTTTTTTTTTTTTTTTTTTTTTACTGTAACAAAATTGTTACTGCTTTATAGCTTTTAAATTGTTAATATTATTATGAATCACTAAAGAGAGGAAAGCAGATAGTGTGCATTAATACAAAATAAATGTTCAAAGGAATGTGTATATTGTACGTGGTTCGACGGCGGGTAGGGATGTGGGCCGACCGTTGGGGGGGGGGGGGGGGCTTCACACCGGAACTCTGCCCCGGGCCCCAAAAATTCTCTCGGCGACCCTGGACAGTTTGTCTGAGTCTTCTACTGGGCCGATTTATATGCTGGTTGTACCAAAACAAAATCTTTTTACGGTACAACGGTACGGTACGGTTACGGTTACAGTACGGTACGGTTACAGTACGGTACGGTTTTACGGTACGGTAATCTATTACGGTACGGTAATCTATTACGGTACGGTAATCTATTACGGTACGGTAATCTATTACGGTAGTAGTCATGGTAAGACCTAAGCCCAGGACCATGATACTTTTTCGTTTTGAGGTCCCTAGAAGCCAAAAACACCGTTCAAATTGATCTATATGTATATATATGTGTGTGTGTGTGTGTGTGTGTGTGTGTGTGTGTGTGTGTCCGTTAACACGATAACTTTCGAACGGAACCTCCGATTTCAATGAAATTTTGTACAGGGGTGTAAGATAACATTTACTTGAATGAGTTCATGAACCAGAATGATCGGACAATGGGAACGGGGTTTTATGGGGTTTTAAAAGGTAAAAAATGAAAAAATGGGTTTGGCTTTTTTACTTTTATTTATAAAATTCAACAATTTTAACTTAAAACATTTAAAAGAGCTTAAAAAATCTAGTATATTTTGAATTTTTTACCTACCTTGAATGGTTATGGAGAAAATCCAAAAAACTATGTTTTCCATGTTATTCTTGTGGGAAATCAACAAAACCTTCTATCTTGCTTATTTATTGACATATCTTGATAAAATTTGGTATGTACATTCATTAGGAAGCGTTTAACTTATATTTGCTTACAGAACCAAATATGGCGGCAAACATACCTACTCACCCCTATGGGGTTTATGGGGAAAATAAAAAGATCACCATAACCTGATAAAATTTGGTATGCACATTCACTAGGTAGGGTTTAACTTATATTTATCAACAAAACCCATATATGGCGGCAAACCTACATACTCTCATCCCAATGGATTTTATGGGGAAAAAGAAAATATACCGAAATTCCATTGGAAATTCGCTGAGTATGCAGGTCTGCTGTGACGGGGGTATTGTAATATTAGCAGGTTTTATTTGTATTTAGAAAAGATTTACATTAAATCAGTCAAAAATGAAAAATAAACCTTTCTTATGGAGATTTAACATTGGGAAAAAAGTCAACTTTTTCAATCCTTTGGAGAGTTCCACTGGACCGATTTACACACAGTTTGTACAGAATAAAACCTAAACTTTTCTATATTAGCAAGTTTTGTTTACTTTGACGTTTTCTTACTGTCTTAAATTACAAAAAGTGTCATTTCATAATCTTCGAAATTAATTTATTTAAAGCAATGAATATAAAAACGTAAAGAAAGTCAGATGCCATGTCAAAAATTGGCCAACAATTTTTTTCGCTAGGAGCATATTTTGCATCATATGCCTAGCGCTCCACTCAATCACCATAGATGGAGCTGTATCCGTCAAATATTGATGGGTAACAACTTGTACAATTCAATAATTTTCGTTTAAAAACAAAAGAACTAACAAAAATTATCAAACCAGCTCTTAACCATAGAGGTAAAACCCAAGTTTTATGGTTTCAACAAACTTATACCTGAGTGTAGCGTTCTTACTCCTAGTATTTATAGACAATGGTCCTACATCAAAACATCCTGAAAGGCGAGTAAGCGAAGCGAACGAGTTCGTTGTTAAGGAGAGTTAGCAGGGCTTTACGACACATTTTGAAAGAAACTAGAATTTTGGGCTTAGAATTTTATTGGACAATCTGACTGATATTACTATGACTACAAAGAATTGTTTACGATGACCGAGAAAATGCTCTCCCCCCAGGTACTGGTCAGTAAAATATGAAACTCACTCTGGGTCCAGTGATATCTTCCATCAAATCTTTGTAGGATTTATATATTCCTAACTGAGCCATTTCTTCCTTGGTATAATCTGTAAATAAAAGTCAAGGAGTTAGGTATTACAATTGCGGTAGAGTCAACAGCTGGAGTAATCTGCTCCAGTAGCAATAGATGATTTATTTCTAATGTTAATTCAGAGTGAAATCATATCATGTTACCGATAAATTTTACCAAATTTTATGTAAGTTGGACAACATTCAATTCAAATGCTGTAGCAGTCACTTCCTACTATTCGCCCACACAATTTGAATGATGTCTAAATTATATAAAATTTTGTATAAAATTTTATCAGTGAAATGACACGGATTGTATGATGTCCATTCTTACATGACATTAGAAACAAACAATATTTAACATGTATCTATCTCCTAGTGCTAAACCACGCACCACTTCAGGTGGTGAGAGTTTTATGGTTGGGCAGAGGTAACATTTGAATAAAAGTTATTTGAATTTGAACAGGGCAGATTATATCGAGTCACTTTTTCTGCCCAGTGTTAACATGACACAAACTATACAAACATTACTTTTGGAGTAGACAAAACTTTTGGAGTTCTACTTAATGGTTGAATTTTCTCCAACTTGAATGTAAGGGATGAAAACCCCTTTATTTGACCTCATAGTAATTACAAAAGACACAGAGAAAAATATTAACTTTAAGTGCTGAATTTAGTCCATGTACACTCTACATACCAGTTTTGCCGGTAAACATAACATCCTCTCCATGTGACAACACTGACACCAGAGTTAACTGCACAATAATTGACAGCATTTCCATAAACTTGACTCAGATTGAAACAATTAATAAAGTTTGCCCACAATGAGCATAACACTGTTACAAGTAATGGAATTTAAAATTAAGTGCCTGTTGTTTAATTGTTCCAAGATATGAAAACAAAAGCAATTAAGATAAAGAATATATGCTTTCAGCAAAACAGTTGTTAATTTGCTCCAGACAAACTTTAAATGAGTAAACCACTAATGCAAATCATGATCACATTTGTAGTATTAAGAAAATTTTGTTAAATCCATTCATAGGCTATAGTGAAAATTCACAGTGGTCTAAAAAAATGCAAAACAACTCGTATGAAGAACATATTAATATAAGTTTGAGTCATTTCTTAATCTCCAGAGCTGATCATATTAATCTTGATGATAGCAGAACGTAGACCAACATAAAAATGAAATGTTTTCCCTTTACTTCTTTCCAGTAATATCAGTAATATGGGGTGAAATTGTAGGTGTTCAGTTAGGTAAGCTTCAAGAAAATAACTCACATCAATTAGAATATGAATAATTTATTTTTATTGTGTTAAAAAGCTAATGTTTTATTTTAATTTTTTGCACTTTTAGACACTGAACGTTTTATAAAAAATGAAGGAGGGAATAATGAAACGGTTATGGAATACCCATCACCACTTAGTAAGCAGTTTACAAATGTAACAACACCAGATAGAAATGAAGTCGAGGAACAAGTTAATGCAAACAGATGGAATACAACAACGCTTGAAAAGTTCAGATGTCGTGGAATATTTCTGTCACTTCAGTCAATCCTGGATTATTTGAGGCAACCTGAAGTAAGTAGAATTGAGTTATTAAAGTTCAGGAAAATTTTCCTGTGGGATAGTATCTATCTATATCTATATATACAATACGTGAAGCCGTTTTTTGTGAACACTACTCCTCCCTTATTTCTGGACCAATTTTAACGTTTGATGTATCAAAAGAATGGTCTCAGTTCGTATTTTTGCAATAAGGTTTTAGATTTTTGATATTTTTATTCTGAAGGGCACGGGAAGCCCTTAAAGTTCATTTTTTGTCCATAAGATTAACATGGGGAATAATTTGTATTGAATTTCACAATAAAACACCTGTTGATAGTATAACAGACAAACACATGTTAAAAGCTAAATAGAACTTTGAATTTTTTATGCAAAGGCGCAAGGTTTTATTTCCAGGTACACGGGTAAATGCAGCACAGGTACCCCTAGTTGTTTCCCTATTACCTGTGAGATAGCATTCATTTACTTTTTCTTGACAGCCATGCCCTGGAAATAGCCCTGCTGCTGCTTTGGGGGGGGGGGGCAGTGTTGCATTTACATATGAATTAAATTGATGATGACGTTGAAATAGCATTTACTGAACTGATTTGCAGTAAATATAAATTAATAAATAACCCTTACCCACTTCTTTCACTTATTACCATAGTGTTATCCGATAATTTCACTAACACTGGTAAGAAAGTAGGGAGGTGAGTACCTTCAACTTACCTGCTGCTTCCTCTGCATCAGTATCAGTCCTTGGTGAGAGCTTTTGTTGACAACAGGGCAGCGGCTGAGTTCGCTAGTCAGACGGGGGCATCGCTAACAACTCCCAATCATACGCATTCACCAAATGATTTGAAACATTAAAAAAAATATATAAAAAGAATCCACACACTTTTATTATTTATTGCTTTAAATTTAACATAACCGACTGGCAGAACACAGATATTCAGTAATGTGGGTACTAGTTAAGCCTTTATGGTAGCTCAGAGTAAAACGGCCTGAAAGTAAGCCATTTCTTTTTAACATAAACCTTTTTTTAGGAAACTCAAATAATAATTATGAAGTGATTAAGAAAAGTGAGTTAACAGGCCTTAATTTATTTCCTCCTGGTGTAGTTTACATTATTAGAATTTTTAAAACAGAAAATTGATAAAAATATAGCTCTAAATTAAACCGGCAGAGAACCAACTCTAGAGTCACAAGTGCATGTATCTTATGTTGGAGAAATCTTGTAAAAATAGTTACAATAAAAGGCCTGTGCTTCTTTTATATTAATAATAATGAACAAATCTTAGTGAGTCAGGTAAAATTGTATAAGTACCGTTTTCTGTATAAGATACGTTACATACGTTTCAACACATTTAACAGACTCAAATTAAAATTTGCACATTAAATACATTCAGTATCGGTCGACCCCTGCAATGAAAGAAATTTTGAAGAAGTACAAGAGAGCACTGAATTCTGTTGGAGGGAAACAGTTGACAGACTTCCTGCCAGGACCTCGGCGACGATTTATTGTCATTGAGGGCCTTTACACATCAAGTAAGTCATGTAAGTTAAAATAACCAATTAGTAAACCTATTTATAAAAAATGATAGTTTAAGTAACAATCCTTGCAGGAACACAATGACCAACACCTAGTTGAGGAAGATATTTGTTACTTTTTTATATGGGGAAACTTGATATGTTAATAAATATTAACATAATAATGTACATAATTAACTAAATATTTAAAAAGATATTTGAGCTGGAATAACCATACCATTATTGAAACTAATAGGCCTAATTAATTAATTTAGACAATTGAATCATAACAACAATAATAACTGAATAATATTGAAATGATCCAACTCGTACTAGATTACTCAAAATACTTGATCGACTCCGATGAAACCTTATTTTACGTAATCATAAACAGATAATTTTGGAAATGTCAACAAGAAAAAAAAGCACTTTTGTAGTTTAATTTTATATAATTTTTTGAAGTTTGCTTATCTCAGAAAAATGCTTCCTATGCTCTAGTCTACAGTAAATGGAAAGATTTATTTGCATAAGTCGCTCCTTTAACCAATGAATGTTTAGGATTCAGTAAGTCAATGGTAATTATTTGTTTTAGAAAAGTCCGCCTGAGGGAGAAATCAGCTCTTAAGAGCACGATTTCCAGCCATACATTGGCTGATCCTATACGATCAATACGGATCATGATCTGGATCGTGAAAAATATTGACAATAGTGTTTGCTGGGCTTGACGTTATACACAGTCAATATATTATAAATCAATATTTGACTTTAGATACTCAATCCGATCGTGATCCAGGATCACGGTCCAAATATCGTGTAAGGTATTGAGCGTCTAAGGTTCGCTATTGACAACAAGGCAGACAAGGATTGTACTACATGTATTTTCTTAGCAAGTTTTGTTTAAGAAAGGAGTACAGTGGCACAGCTGGTAGCGAAGACTCTTCGGGCCAAGTACATATTGAATCCCCATGGGAAGCTGTCCGGGGTGTCCAAGATGCCCATGACCTTTGACACTCGCCGCGCCTACTACTGCCTGACCAAGTACTCTGTTGCCAACATCGCAGCCAAAACACTGCGCACTGACACTGTGGTTATGGAGAGGTTGGTAACTCTTAACATGTCCCTTAGGACCTTAGGATCAACACTTTGGTGGAATTAAGCATGCCTTATCATGTTGTTTTTAGTGTAATATACTCCCTCAGCCGCTCCCCCAATCTCTGTCACTAAGTTATCGTTATTTATATTTTCTTTATCTTGTGTTCAATTCATTTCCTTAATTACTAACTATTAAATTAATTAAAAGACAAAAAGTTTATTATGGTTACTCCTAAAAAAATTAATTTGTTAAAGTGTTTTATTTTTAAATTTTAGGTTTAGGATCAGGTCTATTTTCATGACTTTGCAAACCAGCATTATCAAGTTATGGGAACGGGGTTTTATGGGGTTTTCAAGAGGGTTCAAAATGGGTTTTTCGCATTTTTGGACGTAAGTTTTCAAAATTCAACAATTTTAACTTAAACCATTTAAAAGAGCTTAAAAATACCAAACAATTTAGTATTTTGAATTTTTAACAGGTTACAGGGAAAATCCAAAAATAGATTTTCCATGTTATTCTCATGGGGCATTAACAAAACCCTGTATCTCACTTATTTATTGACATAACTTAATCAGATTTGGTAAGTACATTCACTAGGTAGGGTTAAACTTATATTTACTTTCAGCACCAATATGGCGGCAAACCTACCTACCCAACCCCAAGACCCCTATGGGGTTTATGGGGAAAATTAAAAATTTCAAAATTTGATGCAATTTAGTTACATGCACTGTTAATGGATTTTCCTATATCTACTTGCAATACCCCCAACGCAGCAAACCTATATCCTCGTTCCCATGGTGTTTATGGGAGAAGTTAAAAAAAAATTAAATCCTGTTGGAAATTCGCTGAGTACGCAGGTCTGCTGCGACAGGGGTATTGTTTTATATGAGGTGTTTTATATTGTAATTTGGAACATTTTCAGAAATGTAGATATTTTGAATCTGAATTAAATTTGAATTTTTAAAATTAAAAAATACCTCTTTTATATTTCTATCTTAAAGCAATAAGCACCTTTACAGTTTGCATTTATAACCTTGCCTGAAAACAGTAACTACTGTATTAGGGTAAGCTTTTAAAGTGAAACCAATCCGTTCATGATGTTAAACACATTTGAATGCATTAGGTTCTGTGTTTTCAGCTGAGTATGTATGTTAACAAAAAGGCTTATTGACATATTTTTTCCTCTCTTTGCTTTTTTTGGCTCAAAACTTCTTATAGTATTCTCATATTAAAATAAACATTAAATAAATAAATGAATTATATATAATATTTGTTTTTATTGCGTTTGAACGGTTTCACAGAGAAAGGTTGGAGTAAAAGGCATCCTTTTACCTCTGTGATGTAAATCCTTCGCTCGATAACTATCTAATGCTTCTTGCTTATCTTGCTTGTACACTCAGGTACTGGCTGGACCAGATTACATTTGCCCTGGCCAAGACCTTCCACAGTCAGCTTCCACCAATCGACTCCGGGCTCTATGATTGGCCCAGAGATTTGCTCAAACCTGACCTAACATTTTTTATAAATGCTGACAACAAATCAGAAGAAGATTATTACCAGCCAAATGAAATCAACAACTTTACTATCAAGTAAGTCTAAATAAAATCATTTATAGTCAAAATTTTAGTTGAATTATATAGTTTGAATGTCCATGATACAATAGATGTCCCCTAATCTGGTCACCTCAGGAGCAGAACCCAGGTGGATTTCTGGATCACCAAATCAACCGGTGGTTTATGAAACGAGTAAAAAAAATTAAATGTTAAGTTGTTTTAACTACATACTAAGGTTAGCGTACTCTCTGGATGAATGCTTTGTTATCACATTGATATTAAATAATTCCTGCTGTTTTTTTTGACAAGACTTCGGTTGCCCACAGTTACGATTGCCCTGAGGAAAAACGACCTAGCATACGTGTAGCATTGTGGAAGAGAATGTCTTCATTA
>CM061532.1:64978815-65234221 GCA_030545055.2 Neoaliturus tenellus
TACTTTAGAAGCCTCTGTAATTTTGTGTTATTTGCATGAATGGGGTACCATTTATGTGGTTATATGTGCCTGACTCCAATAAGTTGTAAACAATGAGTGCAATGAGTAGTCGACACAAAACAAGAGCCACGATAACTACAAGAAACTAAACGAATATAGAAATATAAACGTTACAGCATAACAAATAACAAGGTTTATACATTAAGTCAACTAATTGGGCAGTTAAACATAAAGGATAACCTTCATAGGTTATATGATATAACAATATTGTTTTTAGAAATAACTACCGGTATTAAAACAGTTTTAATTACTGTTAAGTAATTTAAAAACTAAATTTGTAAACTACTTGAATCTCATGGAACTTCCGTATCGGTACTCGAAATGCGAAAATATGCAGTCTTCATACCAAATTTCATAAAAATCAAGACACTCCTCATAAGTGCTGGAAAGAGTAATTAATTTTAAACTATATGTTGGGAATTTGGGTACCCCAAAATAAAATACTATCATATTCCAGAAGTAAAAAGTTGTTTATTTGCTGATTACTTAAACATAAACTAAAATGTTTGCGATATATTTTACCAATGCAGCTGGCCTGTATATGTCATTATTCAAGTTCACTTAATCAAAATTGTTGTATTGAAAGCATGCCCACCTTTTACCCAACCACTCCCCATACGAGAGAGTCCCTCCCCCCTCCCTTCCGTTATTTCCGTCCGTCCAGAGAGGAGATGATGCAAAGAAGTTGCGTCAATCCCTCTCTCATATTTATACATTCGGAATTATTGCTCTCACTTATAGGATGTTGCTAAATTAAAATTACGCAAACAATGTCACATCTCATTCTGCTTCATTTTCTACATTTGCCCCCAACTGTGTAATTTACTTACAGAAAATATTTTTCAAGGAGAGGCAGAAGACCCCGAAATTAAGCTCTTGAGCTTGCAATTTCTTGTAAGAGAAAAATTATACATTACATAATTACATCATCATACCATTACTTAATTAAACTCAAAATTTATTTTAACACCACTAATTGATTTTAAATAATATACCATGGAAAATAGATTGTTATTTTTGACTGCTTCAAACGATTTCTTTTAAATTTTAAACACATATTCCCAACGGTAGAGTAGCAGTCCTTACTATTGTTGTTACCAAAGAATAACTACTGCCGTCTATTTTAACCAGTAGCATATCATATTATTTGATGGGACTCTAGGTGTTGAGTGTTACTATTGCAAAGAATTAAAGTACAATTTGTAATCTTCCTCTATCCTATGGAATAGTGATGAATCATGGCGAACCTAAAGGTAGAATTGAAATAAAGATGCCATGGTATTAGTTCAAATTCCTAAGAAGTAAATGCATGGAGCAGTAAAACACAATTTTGTGCTCATAAAATAACTCCATAAAAATTAACTTTTGGTCATTTTCCGAACCAGTTTGCCTATAACAGCTAGTTTTCAGTATAAGTTAGAGAGTATTTACAGTACTAATGTGTATCAGAGAATCAATGAACTCATCTACATTTACATGAATGGTGGGTAAATCTTTAAATTAATTATGTCTAGAGAAACCAGAATGTGAAAAATCTGTTGTCAATACATTCTAGTTAAAATAAATTAAATATAGTTAACGAACATAAAAATGATAAGCGTAGTAAGTCTTTTACCAATAACTTCAAAACTGTAGCTTTACAGGAATACTAATGTGGTTTACCTCAAATAGTCTGCCAAGAGAGAACTTGGGATCGGAATTTGATTTCGACATCGCACGTTGTCAAAAATAAATAAACAGCCGACCGGAGAGTTGTTATCGGGCTGCAATTTATGGCAGGGCATGCCTGATTCATGGCGTTGTATATCAGAGGAGACAGGAGCAGACTGCGTTCTACAATACAACTTTTAGCTGTGAAAACAATCTATTTGAATGTAAAAAATTAATGAATTATAGTATCATTTGTTCTTTACAACGTTTTGTCAATTTCCCTATAGGTTTTACATACTTGATTTTTTCTTGTAATTTGTGTTGTAAATAAATATTGTATCATAACATCGGGTTTCAAGGCTCAAATTACTCAACATTACTTTGAATTACTTCTTGATTCAGCATGAAAACACTTGTTTAAACTATATATTTATTTATTTACACAAGTAAAGTTTTCCTACTTCTTGACCGTCTAGCGTACTTCGGTAATTATTTGAAAACCCTAACCCCCTTATTTAGGTTGGGTTCCTATGGCATATTACGAGTAATGGGTGAAAAGGTTTAACATTAGCCTAATGTGTAATTAATGGTGAAAATGTTGAAAAAATTAAGCCTTTTATTAGTATCGCTTCTATATTGCCCAAGATATAACGAGAATACTAAAATATGTATGTTGGCTTTTGGTTCATTCGTTATTGTTTGTATAAATTTGAGCTACCCCCCCCCCCCCCCCACGCCACTTTAAAGAAATTATGAACTTCGTTGGTCCTGGGCTTATAAATAATCAACGGGCAGTCGTTCAATGTACAACTTATTTCCTGTAGAAAAATTCACTTTAAACTAAAAGACTTGAAAATATGTAGGCTTTTGTATTTTTATATAGTAGGAAAAATTAAATGGAATAAATTCAATCAACCCTGCATGTACAGATTTTTCAATTTATGGGTTGACATGGGTTTCCCATAGTGTGCAAAACTTTCCGTGCACATTCGTTTCAATCGTGTAAAGTAGAGAAGCAAACAACGACTAAATTAAAGACTGTTCAATATACAACCTTTATATAAGTACACCCCGTTATTTTCCGAGTGGTGATTAACCTTGGTACAAACTACCTCGAGTACCGGACGACAATTTCATCCAAGGATGTGTTAAAACGAGCAGTGTTAGTGAACGCGAGAAGTTGCGCCGTGAGAGCTGGTGCTGTGACCCGCACGGCGTCAGTGTGTTGCGGGCTGCCGAGTGGGCCGGTCAGGCGTCACTACACCGCGCTCGCCGGGGGATGAGACCATGACGGCGTTCACCAAGGCACAGTCCAGGTACGCGCCCATCACTCACTGCGCGCGCTCTAGTCGCGTGCCACCCTGTAACGCCGCTTTAACGTTATTTAGGGGCAGTTGGTAAGCCTGACTGGCTGTCAGTTTTATGTTGGTACCACTGCCCCACTGCTCTACCTTTGTTGACAAATTTAGGCACGCTACTGTGTAGAAGTTCCTTGTTCTTTGCGCATAAACAAATACGAATTGTGTTTTGGTTTAGCTTAAATATAACGTCCTAATGTTTAGAAAAAAATATTGATGGATTTTTTGGGAATATTTCGTCATATCCATAAAAATATTCAACTGTATTTAAATGCTACTAAATAATAATAAAACTCATGAGGTGATTTTCTTTATACAGCAAATGATTATTATCAAAACATGGGATACATAATAATATTTCTATAAAAAGCCTGCAAAAAATCACTAAGCAATCGTCTAACTTTTCATGTTGCATATTAACATAATCTTAATTCCATCCCATTTCAATTCAATACATAGTATGTAACTTTTATGCCTGTCAAACAAGTACAAAATCACTATAAATAAACTAATTCAATTGAGTTTTCAATATCAAACATTGTGAGTTGTATTGGTTTTGCTGGTGGCGTCACCCTACCTCCTAACTCCTGGTTATAAAGCGAGGTAGTGTCTAGGAGCTAGCAGCCGTGTGTTGGCCCCTCGCCTCCTATCCCAGCTGGTTCATCTCAGGGAGGGGTTTTATATTTACCATCTCTCAATCTTAAGTCCCGCGAGGTGGCACGAATTGCTAAAAACTAATAGGAAGTTTATTCATCACAAATTAAACCGGTAGTATTCTAGCTATTGTCGTTTTCAAATCTAGGCCTACGTTAAGGAGCGATATGCTTTAATTTGAAAAACATTCTCTTTCCCAATAAAAGTTTTGGAAGCAGTGTCTTCAGTCGAATCCCAGTTGTAAAAGAGTTTTGCCAACGGTTTGGTAATTAAAATTTTGATACATATAGCAAATGTTTTTAAAGGCCCATTAGCCCCATCAATAGTAGAGGGTGATTGAAAAAGAATGACCTGATTTCAGAAATTTATAATTGTTCCAAGAAATAGTGCACACAAACAAATGTTACATAAAATTACTCACAGAAACCTCAAGATTATGATTATGTACTACAAATGTTCTATGTGCCCTCCAATGGAGGCTCGGGCGACATCTAGACGATAGTTGAACTCATACCAAACTGTCCGCAAGATGTCTTCTTGGGCTGTAGCTACTGCATCTTATATCCTGGTTTTAAGCTCCTCGATGTCACGAGCTAAGAAAGGAACATAAACATGTTATTTTACGTATCCCCACAAGAAAAAGTCGTACAGTGTTGTCAGGTGATCTTCAAGGCCAAGAATGCAAAGCCGTGCCACGCGGTCCTGTGCGCCCTATCCAACGTCTGTGGCAAGTGGTATTGAGGAAACCGCGAACCATCCTTCTGCCAGAGTGGCGGTGCTTTTCGATAGATGATATCATCTTGTTGACGGATGAAGGTGTCAGAATCGGCAGTAAGTTTTGGAAATAGCCTGTGTCGTAGCATTTCTAGGTAAGATGCACAATTCACTGTGTTTTCTTGAAAAACTAGGGCCATCAAACCTTGATTTGTGAATAAAGTTTGTGACTGTCGCCACACCCACAGTTAGGGCTTGATTAGACATCTAGTGGCGATTTTCTAAAATTATTCTCAACCACTGTTTTTTTTTCAATAATGCAGGTGCAGTGGCGTTAATGCTCTAGTATTAAAAATATCATAAGTTAAAATAAGGTCATTTTTTTTTAATCACCCTGTAAAGCGAGTTTAGTTTTAAGGAATTACCATAACGTTAGTTCAAATAAAAATAAAAAATTGTGAAGATTTAGTTAGTTATAACCTGTTAGTTATGTATTTAAAATAACTATAAATGTAGTTAGTGGGAGTGATATTCTAACTTAATTGAGTAAATATTGTAGGAAATATAACATCAATTTAGAAAAATATATAAACGAAACCCTTACAATTTATCAATTATTGGTTTTAGTAAAACAAACATAACATTAAGCCAATATTATTTAGTATTGGTATTAAATAATATTGATATATATATCACCGATAGATAATATTCATATTGTAAAACTCTAATCCTGAAATTATTGTAAATCGCGTAGAAAACTGTCGAGGAAGTATAGATACTGACGGGATTGCGCCTGCTGTGTTCAAGATGCAATACGAGCACTGCGTTCAGTTTGCCTACCAAAGCCGTTTAAGGGGCGACGGGCACTGAGTTGATTACACGATATACGTAAGGGTAATATTACAAGGACAGGTGATTTTCCCTCTTTGATTTTTATCTTCTTGTGTATGTGTATTTTATACAATAGACTAATTATATTCAGTCGTATGCGTATACCATTTCTAAGTAATTTTTGTGCAGTGTTGTATTTAGATGTCACCCACATAATTCTTTCTCTATAGATTACTTGAAAGAATTTAATGTTAGAATCCATGTTGAGCTACGTCAAACCCGTCCTCAGAAAAAATAACCTGATTGACTTATATCTTATATCAAACCGTACTTAAAATCACTCTAGGCAAGACGAAACGAGTATCTGTGACCACGAAGCGCGTATACAGAGGACCTCAGCTCAGCAGAGGAGATGTCTACGCATACGACAGCTATAGACGTATAGACGAAGGGCGAGGAGCTGCAAATAGAAATGCGACGCGCCAACGCAAACATCGCCGCTGAAACAGATGATTTGTGTCCCGAGCCGCCGCGCCGCCGCGTGCTGCTGTGCGGACCTTCCAGGGTCCAGGGGAGTCTTTATCATCATGCTGGGGGATGCGAAATGAAAAAAAAAATACTTTTCCGATTTTTTAACAAAATATAATATGTGAACCAAAAATGAGGGATTTAGAGAGCAGCTCAAAATCTTCAAAAGTAAACTCATACTAAGTTACCCCTCTTTTTAGGCCTCGGAACGCTATAATTAATTATATATGAAAAATTAAATAAAAATCTGTTGACTAAACGAAATGATTGCCAAAACTATATGTATTATGCAGTTTCTCACATGTATAGTTTACCCATAATTGAAGAATGGCCGCCATTTTGGCTACAGTTATGATAAAAACCTCTAGCTTTCGCCATTTGTCTACTTTTTAAGCTGTGTAAAATGAAGGTTCACTAAAGAAAGGTATCCTAAAACACAACCTTCTTTGGGGAGCTTACAAAATTGATTTCAAAAGGCGAGGAGGTTACTATTACAGCTAATTCCTCAAACAGATTTTTCTAACTGATTCGGTTTTTAAAAATAAATGTGGTTTCTTTACTTAATTTACACACTGTATGTAATTTAAATGTACAAAACTCCCTAAACGAATTAGTAGAAGGGATTTGCCGGTTCTGGCACAGGTCAAGGTCAGCGGTTGTAACTGGCAGGTGTGTGTTGTTGATTTGGGGGTTTTTTGGGGGGTTTGGGGAGGGGTTGGTAAGTGTGTCAAGGTCATTTGGAGGGGGTTTTAAAAAAGGTGGGGAGTGTGGGGACGAGTGGGGCAGGCGGGAGTGTGGCGGGAGCGGATGGGGGCTGTGGGGCTGTGGGAATTAATAATTTATTTTAGGAAAGCCAAGTAGAAATTTTATTGGAAGTGGTGTCCAAGCGATGTTTGGTGGTGACGGTCTGGTAAATGCCGATGGTGATGGCGATAAGCAGATAGAGGCATACCAACCACAGTACGCATTTGAAGAGCTTTTACAGCCGGATCATTTCTTCCTGATTTTGTGCTTCCAATTGTATTCTGTTAATTTCGAGTTTTAATTTATCGTCTTCCAATTGTGATGTGATTGAAAAGCCGTCCATCATGTTTGTGTACAGGTTAGAGAGGAGCGGTGTAGATGGTGTAAAAGTAGGCGATGAAATGAGGAGAGCAAATAAGGGGAGGATATATATTTAATGTAAAGTGGTGGGGGGATTGAAAAAGAATATTTGTGTAGGACTAGCTTTAATCATCTGGTGTTGAATCGTGGGCGGATGAAGGACTGTTGTTTGGCATTTCTAATTCTTCAACATTATCGCTTTCCATTCTTTCACATTCTGGACAATTGTAGGTAATTTCAACAGTAATAGTTACTGTGTTGTTTGGCGTGTTTACAACATCGGTTAAAGTTTGAAAAATATCTTGTAAATCTTGTTGCGATGTCACTGCAAAAGTAGTAGTATTCTTTGCTAATTGAGGCTGGCTCATCGTTCGGCGGTAGGCAAACAAATGGTGAGCGACGGTAAGGCGGTCGCTTATATGGAAACGGGGAATAGTGGTGGGGGAAGAAAAAGAGTGGGGGTAATTGAAAACGAGAAGCGAGAGAACTTCGGTTACCGCAGTTGGCCGCGAAACGCCGTCCGGGTAGGTTGTGGGAAGTGTATAGAAATAAAATAATGATAGCTTCAATATAGAATAGAAATACCAATCACTTTTGTAAACTAAATATTAAGTTTATTTATAATTTGAATTTGATTGTCTTGTTCCTCGCTGTTTAATTCAATAATTGTAATACCATAAGTTGGTTCTTCTTCTTCCCCTGCACTGTTGGAAGATGATGATGATGATGATGATGAAAATATTTTGGTAGGATTTACATATTTTACTTTGATGTTGATCCATCTTAAAGGATACCTATCCATAAGTGTGAGTAAGTTGTGAAATAGAGTTTCCATCTCATCTCTTTCGGTAATTAAATGTTCAAAAGAAATAAATCCGTCACCCATGTTGGTGTTAGTCCAAGCAATGTAGTGTAAATGAGAAGTATGTTAAAGGGTATATAGAATATATATTGTAAAATAAGTGGTGGGGATAATCTCAAGGTCAACCAAATAAAATTTTAAAAAAGAGCTGCAATCAGTGACTACAGCTATATATCTGAAGCTTGAATAGGATCAGAAGACCAATCTGATCTATATTTGCACAAATTTTTGATGCATGTACAAAAGTCGTCTTTATAATATGCATCACACTTTCGGCAATTAAAAAGTCTTTCTGGGTGAAATTTAAAACATCTCTGGGGACAGCAAGTGTGGAAGTATCTTGATTTATAAATTTTGAAGGTTTGCAATTCTGGTGGTGGTAGTTGTTTTGTTTTGCATTTGCAGTAACAGGATCCGAAGAATTCACATTTTCTACAAGCTAATCCGTCTACCATCCATCTTCCTATATCGGTACATTTTTGTTCACAACAGTAGCGTGGTTTGTAGTCTTCTTTTTTCTTTTCCATGTTGACGGTTCTAAGTGGAGTTGGGAAATGAAGGTGTATAGTATAGAATAGAGAGTTTTATTAAAAGAAAAAAGTGGTGGGGGTAATTTCAAGGTCAACCAAATGGAGTTTTAAAAAAGAATGGGGTACAAATATTAAAAAGTTGCACACTTAAGATATAGGTTCGTCTTTTTTTTCTTCTTTCTCTTTTTTAATATTTACTTCATGTTCTTGTTTTTTTGCTCTAGCCATTGCGACGAGATCTTCAGTGGATAGTGGATGTACTTCTGGAAATTTTAGAATTAACTTTGGTTGGAAGCCTTCTTTAGTTAATACATCAAGATCGGAGCTCATCTCTTCTACCGTTTGATAGTCCTTTCCAAATATTTTACCATTAAATTCAATCATCATTCGGTACAGCATAGTAGTTGTAGTTGTTATCGCTGCGGTTGTCAAAAAGCAAATGATGATTTAGTCTGGGTTGAATAGCCTTTTTATAGCGAAGCCTCAAGTTGATGGAGTATTGTTATTGTAATTTAACATTAGTAGTATTTGTGGAATTTAACATTATTTTGAGTAGAAGGGCTAGATGTTGTTGCCGTTTGTGTAGAAAAGTACACTTCATCATCGCAGTAGTTTTGTTTTGAAAACATCTTCTTATTTGTAACGTAAACATCGGCATTTAAGTGATAACCGCCTGCAAGAAGTACTCGCAATTCATTAGTGAAATTGTCGAGTTGTTCAAAAGTTGTGATGGTGGAGGTATCGTATGATGCGCATTTGATTTTGAGAGACATGTTGTCGTTTAAATAATTGGACAACCAAGGGAGATGTGTACAGCATGGAAGTCAATTGTAGACTGAGGAAATCCCCTTGAAAATTACTCCATTTATATATTTTTTGTAACTAGGTCAAGGTCATCTAAAATTATTTTTTTAAAAAGCAATATATCACCATGTGCAAAGACACATAGTGATATATTGCTTTTTATTTTTTTATTTTTTCATCTTTATTTATTTTCAAAATAATTCACAAAGGTGTACAAAAGTATTACAAAAAATAAATTAGTTGTTGGCAGTAGGCATGACGTGAAGTGTAAGTTCCGTTGAATTGCTTCCGCTTGGACCGTGGGATGCCAAGTACAGAGAGCCGGGGTGGATAAGGCGTAGATCTTCGTTTTGCAGGAGGTGCACGAAGCGCTTAGGAAGAAATGTTTGAAATTTTGGTTCATCACCGGGCGTGTAGGGCGCTTCACTCAGTGTAACGTTGATGGCGTCCCCAACACTAGTTTCCATCTTCTTAATGGTGTGGATAACATAATGTTTTTCTTCTTTTAATTCTGAACATCTTTTAGTCGGTAAGACGGTAGATTTTGAATGTTTGTTAAATTGATCGACAAGAGATTGTAAAAATGTTTGTGACGTCATCTTTACTTTTTCTTCTTCTTATTTATTGTTAATATTATTCTTAGTCTTGCGAATCTGTGTGGGAGGTGTTGACTGTTCGGAGGCTAGAGTAATACTCATGCTGGGTCATGGTTGCGTTGTCGCTTTTATATCCTTCCCACCCCCCACCATTCTGTTGTAGATATGCATTCAAACGATAAGCGTTCTTTAAAGCGCATTGGGACTGCCGATGTTTAAAGTTTTTGGTAGAGATACAAATGTTGGCAAAGTGACACTGAAAATCTCTATCCACTTGCACATTTATCACTTCATGGTTTGTAAATGCTTGTATCCAAGCGGTTTTCTCCAATCCCTTTGTGTAGATAATTTTAAATTCCTTACAGTAATGATTCATAATGTGCGGCACCATACTGTAGTGGATAAAACCTTCATCCCATCTCAGGTTGTGAAAATGTTTCATCAACCATTTGTTTGTCACTCTTGCTTTAGTAGTTAATCTGTTGAACGGTATAGGAGGTTGGAATAAATAGTGATAAACGACAGATGTGTTCATGTCTAGAATAACTAACTCTTTAATGATAAAATGTCCGTCGTTACCGCGAAACGCTTGAAATTCAATTATACCTCGTTTTACCTCCATTATTTGGTATTGGTTTGAAAATGAAACTTGTTTATTCATGACAAAGGTCGGTATGGGACTGTTTGTAAAATTATGGAGGGCGTCTTTTTATACTGCGGGTTGGTTGCTGCAAGATGCTTCTTCATTCATTTCTTGTGCTTCTTCATCTATACCGAAGTTAGTCTGATAGTTGTGCAACTGTCTCCACATATCAACTTCGTGAGGTATTCTATTGAAAATGGAAGTATCTACGGGACCGTATAGGATTGGTACATATGGTTGTCTATCCAATGTATCGGTTAAATATTCTTTTATGATTGCGCTTGAAAATATTAGTTGTTTTAGATATCTTGTGATAGGACCTGTAGCACAGCTGAGGGTGTAGAATTCATCTTTTGTAAGGTGTATTTTTATGTCATGTTTAGTTAAATCTCTAAAACGAACAATTTGTCCTCCCCGATGTTTTACTATATCGATTTCAATATTTGATTCTAGCAAACTTAATTTCGTTCTTCTTCCATATGTATTGTTACTTAAATAACATTCTAAAAGATGTATATGCTTCATAAACGATTCCCAGGAAATTTCAGAGAAAAACACCATTTTAGATCCATGATTCAAAATAATAGTTGGTGAATACTCCAATGATTTTATTACTCCGGCAGATACGCTTTTTGTCATACATGATGAGATGGGATAGTAGATTCTAAGAAATACCTCTGCTAAAATATTGGTGGAAATAATGTCATCGACTTTTCTTTTTTTAATTCCTTTTTCAACTTCCTCTTCTCTTTTCTTATGTTTAAACTTGAGGAACTCATCCATTTCTTGTTCAATTTGTTTTTCTATATCGGAACTGTTGTCGGCTATAAGCGGTGTAGTTTCTTCTTCGTTAGTATTTGCATTAAGTGAACTCATTTTGCTAACGATGTTTCCCATAGGATGGTCAAACAAATAATGAAATTTTTACTTCGTTTTCCTCCTTTTATAACAATCGCCCCCACCTAAAAACAGTTTTTTATAACACATTTTTAACTATTCCAGTTAGTGGAGTATATGTTACTATTTTGTCATGTAAAATGAGACAATATGCCGAAGTACCTTCTGGTATTTTATCTTCAAATTCCATTTCGATTTTTATATCCACACTTGACGATTTTACTGATTCATTTTGCTTTGAGCAATCGATAACGATTATTGGGGCTTTTGAATAATACTGTTCAGGTGATAACAGTGGTGTATTAGTTTTTCCATAATATGACGATTGAAATCTTGCATACATATCGTATAAGATGGAATAACGCTTTTTGCTAAACATGACATTTAAATTGTCATAAGGAAAGAATTGAGAGTTTAGAAAAACTTTGCAATTCTTTATATTGCAATGGTCAAATTGACCTGCGTGTGCGGTTATAACATCTTTTCGATTGGTTTGAAACCCTAGTATTATGTACCTTGCTCGTTCCAAATAAGTAGATGTTTTAACAGTCCATGTTTGTCGTTCTGTTTGAGGTAATATGGGGTATTCATGGAATTCCCAACTTCTAAACGGCATTACAATATCACGGTCAGATTTTAACTTTCTTAACAATACGATTCTATGTTCATCGGCTAATCTTACATGAGGTACTCTCCACACGATTTTATTTAATTGTAGCTGCCATTCTAGTTTACTTTCTTCAGTGCCACTTGCTGCTAGTATCAAGTCTTTGTTAGTTGAAGATCTGAGTAATACCAATTCTTGTTTGACATTTATTATTATTCTTTTGTAATCTTCAGCGAATCCCAAAAGCAATCGTAAAGGTATGTGAAAATCAAAATGACCATTGGAATTTGGTGTTATGCTGTCTTTATCGGGGGTAACCCATCCGGCGGTGACTATTGAATTCTTCTCATGTGGTGTTAATGATGTTAATCCTTTTAGTGTTGTTGTTATACCAACCTTTTTTGTTGAATCAACTGTCACTCCTGATATTTCATATCTTATTTCGTCAAAAAGATATGCCATTGGGTTATTTATAAAAGGAACAGACGAACCAGTTTTTCCATCCAATTTTAATACTTGTCCCTCAATATATAAATAACTCTCACAGGGTAATGTGTAAATATCTTGTTGTTGAATGGGAATCCTTATTTCATCATTATTGTTTAATTTTGATGAAGTGTAAGGGTTGTGCGTGTGATATTCCTTCTCCCATAGGGTTTCGTCGAACGTCGGACCTTGAGATATATCCAGAATGTCCATTGTAATTTAGTTTTAACCCAATTTTTTGTAGGAAATGTATGTTGTCCGGTGTTAACTCGTCCAATGTTGAAGAGCTACTGAGCTCCCGGCTTTTCCGTTGTGGTTTAAATGTTAACCCCATGTTATACTTAAGTTACCGCTTTTATGTGTAACCGTATTGTAATTGTTTCTTTTCTAAAGTCAACACTATTACCGTCCTGATCTGATATGTTCAGTACGATGTCTGAAATAAAACTGGTGTTTAACGGTAGGTATATAAGGTTTTGTGGCTTCTCAACTATTTTAAACCCAGGAGCTACTGTTGGATAAAATGTATGTAAAATATGTTGGTTTACCCCATCTCTATACGATCCGTGTATAATATTGCATGTTATATCAATACTATTAACCTTTAATATTGTTACTGTGGTATCACCCGTATGAGTAGTTCCGGGATCTAAGATTTTTTTTTTCTTATCTGAAAATCCGAGTAAACTACCGATTGAATTTCTTAAACTCAAATCTATATAATATTTTGAGGTAATTTCCGCTTTTAAAGTATTGTTGTTTCCTTTTATACAGATATTTTCTTCTCCTAGCTGCTTCTGTAATAGCTGGTTTATATCATCTATTTCATATGCTCCTGTAGACAAGGTGATTATTTTTAATTCTGAATAGTTTCCTTTTTTATCTTTACTTTCATAATAATGTAGTAAATTGTTTTTACCCTCTGTAATGTTGGGAATTGAATTGTATGTAGTGAAATCTAATAATGCTGCTTCCCATAATCTATCTTTAGATAGACGCAGTGCTGGGAAAAGAGTACTTTTTAATGTAGATGAATTTCCGCTCAGTGACACTGTGTACGATGACATCTTAAAGCTGACTGACGCTTTTTGCTAAAAACTCCAAACATAAATGTCCGCATATTTCTGTATTGTTAGGTTGTTCTCTTTTATAATTGTAAAATATATTCTTAGAGTTTCTAAAGTAGTGTTGAAGTTCTTTAGGTGGTGGTAGATTGCCAAAACTGTCAAAATAATAAACGCTTTGTCCGAGTTTTTTATAGCATACCCAATGTGTTCCTGGACCATAGGAGGAATCTAAATTTACTATTCCAGTTTCATTTTTCCATATGTTTTTTGGTAATGCGTCTTTCATAAAAACTCCCCTAAAAAATGGTATCTTCAAACATTTTACATAATTTGATAATTGATAATTTGTTAAGGCTTTATTTGGAATTATCAATTGATTTTTCTTATTTAGTACACACGGTACGGTCTTAGGTATAGACCTGCTCCGTTTTTTACCATTGACCAAACGGAAGTCTTTTTTGTCTTTGTTTTACGAGTTCTACGACGTCTCTTTTTAATGTTTCCACCTCTTTTAGGAGCTCTTTTCTTTGCAGGTCTTCCTCTCCGACGTTTTCCGCCACCAAATTTTGTTTTCGCCTTCATAGCTGTAGTTACTGCCCAAGCGGCTGCTTTTTCTGCAATACTTGCGTCACTTGATTTAACTCTTTGCCAAGCTTTTTCTGCTAGCGCTTTATCCGCTATTGATCTATTTGTTGAATCAGCAAACTTGGAATACGCTATATCGTGTTCTTTGCAAGCTTGATCCAATTTATTAATTCCAGGATCCCCTCTTGCTAAACGTTTTGCCAATTTAGTTCCGGGTCCGCAATATTGATAACCTCCGGGCAGATGAAATTCGTATGGTAGAGCGTCTATTGCCCGATTTACAACAGCACCAACAGGAATTCGTTTGAGAAGGGATAACGCAGCCGATGTTATACCACGTCCTTTCTTGCCGCTGACTTGACGACGACTGAGCTGTGCGATCTTCATTATATTGTTTTATATATAACCGGCGTGTTTACTCAACGAGATGCTTTATATAAATGAATAACTTATGCACAATTTTTATATTTAAATAATTAATTATTCAAATTAATTATATATTGATTTATGATTCTATTTTTAATCCATGCTTCTCGTTCATCGGGTTGAATCATCACATGACTTGTTGTACTAGCTATATGATTGTGGGTATCAATAAGTAAATTGCCCACTATTCTTATTAAACAATCTAAAGTTACAGCATCTTTCGGATGTTGAGGATCGTGTAACTGCATAATACGTTTATCATTACATGTGTAAGCGTTTGAATCACTTTTTGACATTGTTATAACTTGTCCTATAGTAGCAGCATCATTTAAATCTTCTCCTGGTAAAATATTAATTATTTTCTTCATCTTTGCATCATATTTGGTCCCAAAGTGTTTATCCCAAGTTATTGTTTGTCTCAATGTAACACAATCATCATCTTCATAACCAGGATAAATATTTTTTATTCTTCTATTACGACCATTGTATGTATCTAATCTACCACCACTCGCAATTAATGTTTGTACCATCAAAGGTACATCTGAATCTTTTATACCAAATCTTCCATTTGTTATTGTTTTATGTCCTGCATCCCATTCATCATTTTTTCCTTGCATTAAATCAAACTTTTCATTTCCATGTATAAATGTATCTCCTCGCTTTAGCACGGCATCTTCATGTTTTACAAAATTCGATGTTCCCCTTTTTAATTCTTTAGATAGTTGTTCCATAGTAACAGCGTCTTTTGGTTGAGAACCGAACTTTACATTTGACAACACTTTCCCATAACAATCGATTTCATCACCATCTTGTAAAATACAGTTGTCCTTGATGTATTTCAGGTTTACAGCATCGCCGTCTTCCTTTGGGTATCCAATGTCATTTATAATAAACTTATAAAAAGAAAATCCTCGTTGAGTCTTTTCCGGTATTATAGAATGTAAATATTCTTTATTAACTGAATCTTTATCATTTTTTGGATTTGCCACATTGGTTATCCTATGATTTCCAGCATCATATGTTTGTCCATCTTTTAAATTGTTACCCCACTGCAATTTTAAAGTGTTTGAAAGTTCAGATGATAAATACTCTTTAGTAATTGCATCAGAACTGTCAGTTGGTTTACCAACATTAATTATTCTATGTGATTTAACATCGTAAGTATCCTTAAGTAATTTTAATGATGTTGAAGTAGCTTCTTTTACTGTCTTTAAATTTGCTCCATCAGTATCTTCTTCTGGATCTTTAACTAGTTTTAAACGTTTATTACTTATGCTATAGTCACCTTCAGGTGTTTGCGGCAATCCACTTCTTTTTCTGTCTTCTCCAACTTGCACTCCTAACGCGGAGTACCGTCCAAACTTGTCGACGCTCATGTTAAAAATGATACATTATATGCTTGCCGTTCTTTTATATCTGCGGACAATTATACGACGACACCTCGACTTCTAAGTTCATCAACTAGAGCCACCCATTCATTATTTAAACCTGTATGACCGGCTTCCATAGCTTCATGTAATAGTCTCATTCTGTCAACTAATTTATTAATGTCTTTGTAATAAATTACATTGGTATTGTACAGATTTTTCATCAGTCCTTTGCCAGATGTTGAAGTATCTCCTTTACTCTTTTTACCATGTTGTTCAAGAAGTGATAAATCCATAAGTGATAAAGATTTTCTTTTTAGCGGTTGTTTCACTACTGGTGCGGTACGTAATGTTGGTAGTTTTCGTGGGGGAAACAACTTTTTTATAACAATGTTATATTTTGTTGCGCGTGAACGATTAATTATTGCATCCTTTGAGTAATTCCTTTTATGTGCATTAGTATTTTGTAAAATTTCCTTAAAAGTATTTAAATCTTTGGTCGAATATCTCAATGGTATGTTTTTAAAAATTAATTCATATAATCCTTTTGTTCCCTTATATTTATGCTCACCAATAATGATATAATCGTCTTCAGTTATTTTAAGTTTTGAATCACCTATTTTTAATTCATTCCCATCAATTCTTGCTCCGTATATGTGTGATTTACTTAAATTGGGGTTTGATTTTATATCATGTAGCATTTTCAATATATATTTTCTTCCGAGAGGTCCGTGTTGTAATATATCGCTACTCAATTGAGTTAAATTTGGAATAGATTGTTCTGCTTCAGGTATTGGCTGTTCTTCTTCCTTTTCAACAATAGGTTCTTCTTCTTCTTTTGTTTCTTCTTGGTCACTAGCGCTTGTATATGAATCATCATTGTCTTCTTTTTTTAATGCTTGTACTTCTTGTTTAGAAACTGGTAGTAAAACATCTCCTTCATAACGAGGTTTACTAATGGTTTCTGATATTTGTTTTAAAGGTTCTGTAATAGGTTTAAATGTAGTCTCTAAAAATTCTTCTCTTTCGCTTATACCCATCCTTAATGCACGGTTTTTTATCCTAATAGAATCACTGAGTGATTTTATTTCTTTCAATAGTTTTTCTTGATTTACCATGTTTACACTATGAAGTCTCATTCATTACTAGACATACTGCTATTCATTTAATGGATTAATACAAATTTATCTAACCCTATTCGATACCTTCCATCTTTTATAGCTTCATCTTTCATAATAACAAGAAATCCATACTTTTCAGCCCATGCTTTGCCGCACATCTCTTTAAATTTATCAAATGTCATGTCGGCATTCACATGATCGTTATATATATGTTTCAAATTTGTTTCATCTTGCTTGAATATTATCAACAAATTTGCATTATCTCTTATAAGTTGTTTTGGAATTTTACTATAGGTTTGACCAATGTAAATACTGTCAATATTATGATGTCTCCCCATTGCGAAATAACTTCTTATTGTATCATGATTCTCACATGACACATCGTCAAATATAAATATAGAAAATGGTTTAGCTTCATTTGGTTGCATAATAGTTTCACTAGCATTAAACTTGTAGAAATTTACTTCTGGTACATTTGCTAATATCTTATCTAACAACTGGTATTTAGGTTGTTGCAAAGATTTTGAAAAAATGTATATGTTATTAAAACGTAGCCCTTTTGGATTAGTTATAAGGTTAAAAACAACATTTGTTTTTCCACAATTAGAAGGGCCAGTTATTAAACATCTTATAGAGTTTGGTAGTAATTCACCATGTTTACCATGGTTTAAATTGTTATTATCCACTGTCAATTCATCTATATTATTAATATTAAATCGTTCTTTTTGCTGTACAATATCCATCTTGTTTAAAGGTTAAACACATAATGAGTTATTAAAGTATTACACCAAGTCTTTTGTAGGAATCCAAGAATCTTCACTCCTATCAAATCCCAACCAACGGACTTTAACTTTATCCTTTTTTCTTTGTAAAACTTTTTCAACAAGATATACATCACCTACTGTCGATTTTAATAATTCATGACCATAGAAACCGCCTTGAAGTAGTTCACCTTTGTTATCCTTTAAAATGTAGGTTTCTGGTATTGTCGGTTGCACTTTGTAGATTGTAAATATTTCGTTAGTCCAATTTGGTAAATATTTTTTACTAAAAACTCCTTTATATTTACTTATACGTACTTTGTCGTTAATTTTAAACTTTTTAGGTTTTAATTTTTCAATTTTAGGAGTAGTAATTTTCTTAATACGCTCCAAAACAAGCTTAGCATTATTGCTATTTACTTCAATAGGTTTCATACCAATAGTGCGATGAAACTTGTTATTGTATTCTTTTATAAGCTTCGGTAATATATCGTACCACACGTATGATCCTCGTTTAGAAAATGTTTTATACATTGCTCCTTTTAATGTTCTGTTGAATCGTTCAATTATGGAAGCTTTAACTTCCGAATTTGTAGAATAATGATTTATGTTATATTTTTTCATTAATGCTGTAAATTCTTTGTTAAAATATTCTTTTCCATCATCAGTTTGTAAATGTTTTATAACAAATTTATTTTTCTTTATAGCTGCTTCCATAGCTTTTGTTACACTTTTCCCAGTCTTATCCTTGAGTGGTATAGCGTCAGCAAGCTTACTAAAACAATCTATAATTGCTAATATATATTTAAATCCCTTATTTAATTTACTATGCGGTATCATCTCAATAAGATCGGCTTGGTAAAGATCGTTCATTCCTTTAATAATTGTATTTCTTCTTGGAAACTTTCTTCTTGCCGGCTTATGAAGTTCGTTTACAATTTTATCCTTTAATCCTTCCATCTTCAGATGTTGTTTGTACACCGCTTGAGAAAATACTAATCCTCAAAATGGTTTATCACCTTTTATATTATTAACAAATATGGGTCAAGGCCATATTATATTTGTGTAAAAAAGAGGGAACATGGCATTGAACTTGCCATGCTCCCTCTTTTTTACGGAAAGGAAAAGGAAACAGGTGGAAGGACGAAGAATAGGTTTTATTGGTCGATAGGAGTTAAAGAATAATGTCCAAAAGGTAGAGTGTGTATATTGTCTTCCTGGATATGTCTCTTATCATCCTTGTAGCTGAGTCCCCACTTAGTTTGCTTGACACTGTAGACTTGATGATTAAAGCTTCTTATTGTATTAAAAGTTGCAGTTGTTTCCATGCTTTCAAATAAACATCTTTTAAAATGTTCAAACTGTACATTCTTCTTTAAATATGATGTTTTTATACCTTTTGCCTTCTTTACAACTTGATGTTCTTCTTTTTCACTAATGTACAATTGAAAAGAATACAGTTTGGACATTAATGCCACAATTTCTTCCATAGGTGCACCATTTGTTTCATCTTTAAATTTTCCTAAAACCTTCTTGTTTATTCCATTGTCGTAATTAGGGTGATGTTGTGGGTAGTCAGAAAAATCAAAGTCATTTTTATAAACAAATGTGCGTAAATCTTTGTACATATCATTGGTTATAATCCAATAGATGAATGCATCGGTATCCATGTATGCTATTCCGATATTATCTCTACCATAAAATTTCACCATTTTATTATAATGAAAATCATACATGTGAGTTTTTGATATGTCTAAAATGGACATTCCAACATATATGGGTCGATCCATCTTAATTGAAATTTTATTCATAGAAACGGCTACAAGGTTTTCATTAATAATTATAGAAGATGCAAAGTTTGGTTTTTGCACCAATTTCTGTAATTTTGTTGGATCAACAACCAATCTTAAGTCTTTGTGATTTCTTTTGTTTTCTAATGTTTTACCGAATATCGCATTGTTCATTAATTTAAAGAAATCTTTTTGAAAATTGGATGTTGCTGCAGTTCTTCTTCTTGTGTTGTTATCTATATAAGATTTTAACCAACAGGATTGTGAAAATTGCAGTACTTTATTAATTTTCGTAATTTTCAATCCCATTTCTAGCGCTTGCTGTACTGTCCAATAATGAGCTACATACCTAGTCTTATTGTTAAGTGTCATCATCAATTTTGGCCATCTACCAGTGGGAGATATTTCTGTTTTTGCTAATAGTGGTAGATCATAATGATGGTCGTGGAGATGTTCTGGGTATTCAAAATCAAAGTCAAAAATGTAGCCAATATCCCCATATTTAGGGATATCAGCGATGTTATTGATTGAATTTGGATCAACCCATTTAAAATTGTCATATGGAAGAGGGTTCGACATGGCCCATCCGTACAGATTATTTGCATCAAAATAACCTATAAATGTGCTAGGTTGTGATGCGTCGTAATTTGGAAGATATTTATTGTTTGCTTTTACATATCTAGTTACACTTTGGGTTAATCCTCCTCGAATACCGGATTCAATCATCAACACCATGTCTATGTCAGTTAATAGTTGAAGTTTGCATTTTGTTTCTTTTAACATAGCCTGCCATGCCAATCCGGGAGCTGTGTACGAATGAAGTGGGTCTAATCCATATGCTGTAAAACAGGTGTTTCTAAATTCTTCCATTATGTCGCAGAGTAAAGTCACATCTAATTTAACATAAAAATCTGAATATTCGCCTAAGGTTCTTATTTCTAATTCATTCCATACTCTACAAGCGTGTTGATAATCCTCTTCACTGATGTCCTCTTCATGTAATTTATTCTTAAAAGCTTCTTTAGGTGGAAGTGACGTTTCTTCAAATTTTTCCAAATTGTCAATGTAATCATAAGGAAAAACGCCTTTACGAAGAACTAAATCTAATTTATCATTGTTTACAATTTTTTTTGTTTCTATTAAATCTTCTTTTCTAAGATTTTCAGAAAGTTTTGATAAGCTGCACGGCATAAACCGGTACGAATCTACAAATTGCAACTTCATATTTCCAATTTTTTTACTAAAGGTTATAAACTTTTCAGTTGTTTCTGCAAGAACATCAATTGCACCATCATCTCTCCCCAATTCTGGTATTATAAAATGACCATCATAACCGCTAAGGTTATGCAATATTACAGGAATTCTTCTGGTAATCTTATAGTTTATGTTGCATGCATTGCATGCTGCACCCCTATAATATCCTGTAAGATGATCGTGATCTTTAACTTTATAGTTATTTAAAGTAAATTCATTTTTACATAGAAAACAGTGGGTAGCATTTTCATGTTGAATTTCCTCTTCTTCCTCCATTGGTATCATTGGTACTATATTATTATACAAATTTTCAACATGGCCAGCTATTTCATATAGATGATTTAAAAATGTTCTGGCAACATCTTCACCACGATACACCACGGGTTTTGATGACAATCCATATGCATTCAAATGTTCTTCAACCAATGTGGATTTAACCAATAAACAAAAACTGTTAGGCTTGTGCATTTGATATTTTATACTCTTCCTTGCTTCAATGTTTTCATCTTCAATTGGAACAAGTGTTGATTCAAAATCGGCATATATTACTATAGGAATGCGATACTGATGGAAAACTTTTTCAAACTGTAAATATGATTTATTTAATGGTGGTAGAATAATCTTAGCTTCAAAATTTTCATTACACAGTTGTTTGTGCTCCAGTAACCAATTTTGTCCTCCATTTCTAAGTTCTTTAAAACAAAAACATCTTTTACAAATTATTTTTCTATGTTCATTTCTTGATAATTGTTTATTGACAAGTCTTTCAAATGATTTTATCCATACATAGTGTGATACTTCATCCTTTGTAATTAATAACAAATCCGTATGGTCTGCAAGTTCGTTTTTTACCACTTTCAAAGGATACACCTTGTTAGAACTGTCCAAACCAAATACATTTACAGATATTCCAGGGTTTTGTTTTCAAATTTAGAAATATCCTTCAAGGCTACCGGATAAGACACACCTTGAAAGTTATATCTGTATCTATAGTTCTCATATTCTTCGCTGGGTCTTTGTGCATTGCTTAATATAAATTTTGATGTCATTGCATATCGGAAACATTCTGTATCATGATTTTGAACATTTACACATGATTTTGTTTCTTCAATCCTTTTTGGAAGAGCTATATAACTGCTCCCCATTACCCCATATCCATGCTTGTGAACTCTAATATCCATACTTACTACACTAACTAAACTCCAACCTGATCCTCGTCCTTCATGTTCTTGGATTTTATTGATGATCTCATCAAAACATTCTTCTACTATTGAATTAATATCTGAACTACTCATGATGGTTCTGTTTTTAGTTATAAATCCTCTTGGTGACAATTCTTCTTCAACGTTTATAAACATAGCATCCAATAACAAGCCGAATTTAATAAAATTTAATCGTTTTAATTCTTCTTTTAAAAGTTTAACTACAATGGTTTTTGCTTCGGCAAGAAATTTGTCTAATTCTAAATTTTCATTTTGGATTTTGTGATGTGTTACTACTCTTCCGGGCAATGCATGAATACTTAAATTAGGTAGTGCATTAGATGGTCCCGCTGTTTCTTCTTCTTCTGCAGATGCATTTTTATTTTCATTTTGTGTTAAATTTTCATTTATATTATGATATAACTCCTTATGAATGTCTAGCAATATTTCATCTTCATAAGTTTCTAAACATATATCACAACGATGCATTTTAGTGATGTTTATCCTATGAAATTCGGCATATAAATGAAATGCATCTTTTTCATACCTCCTTTTTATGCTGTATTACCCCACCACTTTTTACCCCCACCACTATTTTTAATCTTCTTCTTCTTCATCTTCTTCTTCTTCATATGGAAATAATTGTCTTGCACAAAAAATTAATCTTCCACGTATTGATTCCAAATCTGGATCGTGACTGGATGTTGGAGTTTCATTATGAATATTTTCAAATTCCAATGATGGTGTGTATTCATTCTCTGTTAACTCCATTTCTACATTTTCACTCCCTTCATTTATTAATTCTTCTTCCATACTGTTAACACTATCTGTTTCTGAACTGTCATTATCCACATCTTCCACATCAAACTCCTCTTGTAGAATTTTACACAATATTTCTGCAATAGGTTTACTTGGATAGTCGGTGGTATCCACAGGAGCCATGTCGATTAAATGAAAGAGCTTCTTTCTCGTAGCTGCTTTTATATAAATTATTTTATTAGGTCAAGGTCAACAACACTTAAAGCGAGAATGGGGAATAGAGCACTAAGTGGTATGTTAGTCCATTACCACAAAGTGATCTATTCCCCACTCTCTAATGCAAGTCCAATTAATAACCAATTTATATTCAATATTTTTAGTAATTTTGCAGTTTCCTTTGTTTAACTTTTCTTTATTGATTGTCTTTAATCACACAGTTCATAGGTTCTTCTTTTTCTTGGTGAAACAATTGTTTACGTTCATATTCCAATTGACGTATTCTTTCATTTTTTATAGTCAACTCTATAAGAAGTTGGTTGATGTAGTCAGCAGCCATGTCGATTGTTCTGGTTCTTACTTCTCCCAATTTCACTCCTGGTATTAGCCTCTGTAGTTTATAATATTTTAGTTTTATTCTTGTTTCTCTTGCCTTTGCCATTTCTTTCATCTTCATTTTTCGAGAGTCCGCATATTGTTTTTTATTCTTTTCACTTAATGAAAGATCCAAAATGATGTTTTCACTATTCATGTTGTCTTTTCTTATGTTATGTTA
Organism: Neoaliturus tenellus; assembly: GCA_030545055.2. Taxonomy (NCBI): domain Eukaryota; kingdom Metazoa; phylum Arthropoda; class Insecta; order Hemiptera; family Cicadellidae; genus Neoaliturus; species Neoaliturus tenellus. The sequence goes on from CM061532.1 coordinate 65,002,244, forward strand.
GTAAACGCCTGTTTAGGATAAGAATGACTCCAACCGAGCGTTGGACTTCTTTTATCTAGTTTCCCCCACTCAATTACCTTCCCCCACCATGTTTATTTAGGTCAAGGTCAAACATAATTAATGCGAGAACGGGGAATAGAGCACTAAGTGACATGTTATTCCATTGCCACAGAGTGATCTATTCCCCGCTCTCTATTCTACAACTAATTTTTTTTCCATTTATATTTTATTATTTTTTTGTATTTTTTTTTACCCATCATTTTTTACACAGCAGGAGGTTGGTACTTCACAGGAGAGTCTCTATCAATATCATTAAATGCGTTCCATGCATAAGTAGCAGGAAGATCGTTTGGCTCCATCTGCAGAACAGGGAGTTCATTTGCTGGATTCCATACATTTAGATTTTGCAACTCCTTTAGTTTATTTTCCAATACTTCAATTTTACCCAACAGTTCTATTATGTACTTGTTTGCAGTCCTCAATGTATGTGCTCTTGTACAGCCTACGTCCAATGAAGGTACTAAAAGCTGCATTTGATACAATTCAGTTTTCTCTTTTATATGACGTTCCTTAGCTAAAATGCTCAATTCCGGATGTGTTATAGGTTTACCTTTTCTTGACAAATTTACAATCTTCTTTGACAAATTTAATGGTTTTCTTTCACTTGTTGAAGGAGTTGAATAGTCCCGAGATTCAGCCATTTTGTTCTATGATGTTCTTCTTTTAAATGGTAGTAAGCGAATAACTCCTGCTGCGTATAAACCTTGTTTTATACACAATTCCCCCACCATTTTTATTCTCCCTCTACCAAGTTCTTTAAACATAAAACCAAACTTCTAATTCCGCGTTAACATTGTTGTCTTTTAAAAATTTAACAAAGTCCGAGCTGGAAGTTGACATATCTCTATTTCTTAAATAGTCTCTTACTATGTCTTCATCCCCTTCCTCTAAAATGTAACAAAATACCTTCATTAGAGTTCCATTATCTTGTTTTGAATGAATAAAATTTGAAACTGTTGTCCACTCCTCTTCAACTATTTTAAAGCTTGTCACTTCTAGTTCAAAATTCATTTTTTTTTTTTTTTTTTACTAAATTACAAGTTACTTTTTCAAACAATATTACAAGACTAAAGAAATTGGTGAACATCGAGCAACATATATAACCAATACCCCCCACTTCTATTTTCCCCCACCATTCAATAAATTTCCCCACCATAGTGTTACATTAAACAGTTTTTTTTTTAATATGATCTACATCTAATAAATCTAAATAACAGTTGTGCACAGATTGTACATTTTTCATTCATGATTTCAAACCTTATTAGTGGTGCCTTAACACGATGGTCTACATATCCTCCTTCAAGATCAAATTCATCCCAATCATCTATAGCTGCTCGTGCACAATCTTGACAAAGAGTCGTCCCATCTGCAAATTTATAAGCAACAATAATGCCAAACCCATAATTTTGTCTTCGGTATTCATGAATAGCTTCTCTAATGCTGTTTGGAATAACACATTCTCCTGATCTTATTATATGGTTAAATAAAAAACCATCACAAATAATTTTCCTCAAGCAAAGTTCAAATAGAGTATCCACCATGTTTTATAAAAGAGATCAATATTTCAACTGAAGTGTTTACACATGTTACATCCGTCTTAAATACTTTATCCCCACCATATTTTATATATGTCAAGGTCAAATTATATTAATGCGAGAACGGGGAATAGAGCACTAAGTGACATGTTATTCCATTGCCACAAAGTGATCTATTCCCCGCTCTCTATTCTAAATCTAATTTTTTTAATATTTTTTTTATTTTATTAATTTTTTTATTATTTTTGTTTTTTATAAGTTTATACAGATGTTTAAACTTCTTTCTTCAAATTCCCAATATTTCATTTCCTTCTTCTGCACCCTCTTCAACTACGACTTCATTATTTCCATTTTTCAAAAGCAATAGTTCATTTTTCAATTTCTTCATTTCATCTTCTAATTTTGTAATTTTAGACTCTCTATCTTCCAATAATAATTTCAAATACTTAATATAACTACCAGCCGCATGTACAGTCTTTACTCTGTTTTCTCCAAGATGCATACCCGGGATTTGGATTTGTAGCCTATAATACTCCATATTAATATTAGACTGAATTTGTCTTGCTTGTTCGCTTTTCTTCCTTCTAGCTTCAGCTTCTTCATGAGATGCAGCCAAATCAGATAAAATTGGACGATACATTGTTGGTGAATGATTTTACAAGAGTGAGAGACTATCCGGTTAAACAACACATTTATTTACTTTCCCCCACCACTATCCCCAGTAGGCCAAAAATGTTGAATACATATTTCAATAGTTACACTGGCACCATTTTCAACTAAAAATTTATAAAGAAAATATGGATACTCACTGGGTTTAATATTCATATTGTCCATCATAAAGTTAAACGCCAATCTTTCCGAATATTCATTGTGATATTTTTCAGTGACACCAATTAACATTCCTTGTTTTTGAAATTTAAAACCAATGTCTGGAATTTTTTTACAATCCTCCATGTCTAAAAGTGGGAAATAATATGTAAAGGAATTTACCGGTGGAACCCAGGGTTCTTCCTTACAAAAAGCTTTAAACATTGCTTCTCGGTCCTCCATTATGAAATGATTTTTAAACTGTTTTCTTTCCTGCTTAAATAATCAACCCCCCACCATTTTATTCAGATTCTTCTTCTTCAGATTCGGTTAACTCTTCCGGTTGATGCATCATTGATATATTTCCAGTTTCATTAGTTGTTTCTTGGTTTAAATTTATAAATTCTTCTACTATTTCTTCTATTAACTCTCCAAATGTAACATTCATCTCTTGTTCTAGTTCTTCTTGTTCTTGTATCTGACGATGTGTAATAATTTCAGTAATGTATATAAAGGTAGTAGCTCTTGGAGACATAGTTTAATAAAGTGTATGACTTTACTAACAACACAGCATATAATGAATAAAAAACCTGATCAACTCTTGCTTTTATAGCAAATATGGGGAAGGGGAAAGAAAGGGGGGGGGGGATCAGTAAGAAAAACACCAACATATCATTAGTCCGATTCAGAGTCTGAAGATTGTATAGGGGATATCAATGTATCAATTGACGAATCTAAAATGAATGTTTCAATTGCTTCTTTAACAATTTCTTCATCACTATCATTTATTAGCTCTTCAAATATTTCTTGTTCAAAGGACGAAATTTCTTCTTCCAATATAGAATCATCCAGACTATTATTCAATTCTTCTTCCGAACCTTCATTTGTCTCTTCTATCCAAGTTATATTTTCATTTGTATTAAACTGATTTTTTACTTCAAAATAATTTAAAAAAGGTGTATCCTTAAAAACCATTATTAACCTTTTCTCTTCACACCAAAGTAATATCTTATAACAAAGTGATACTGAGTATGAAGTTGCTGTCTTATATATATTCTATTTTCCCCCACTATATTTCATATAGTTAAACATTTGTAACATAGTATAATTACTCTTCTTTATCAAGCTTATAATACATTGCGGCTACTTCCAACTGAAACTCCATTTCTTCTACAAAATTACGTAATTGCACCATCCAAGGAAATAAATTATTTAAATTTTCAATTCTGACTGTACATGAACACAATAATTTGTAATCACCTCGACGATATACAAGCACTTTAACCCCTACACCCATATCTTTCAAAATTGTTTCTTCAATCTTTCTATGTAATCCATATAATAGTGGCCAAAGTTCTGTATGTTTAGCAAAGAATGAATCCAATCTTTTGGACATGTTCACTATATAGCAACTGGTTAAGTTCTGAGCAAATATGTGAGCTGCGGGCTTTTATAATGCAACTAATAGAAGGCAGGAGGGGGGGGGGTCAAGTTCAAGGTCAAGGTCAACAAACTTTAACTTATGTAGTAACCAGTAACTATTAACTCTCACACATGAGTTAAAAAACTCATATGCTTAATTGGTGTATTAGGTGGCTCTGAAAAGAGCCTTTTTGGGTTTAAAAAACCCTGCTTATCTTAAACAAATATTAAACCAATTATTGTACTCCTCATTTCCCCTAAAATCCTCAAACAACTCCGCCCATTGCCAAATGTATTCGGCGTTGTCTGCAGTCACATACAAAATTGGGCTACCAAGAAACAACACTGGTGATATAATTACTATTGTTCTGCCCAACTGCAACCAGTCCAATGCTTCCCACATGTATGGGTCAAGACTTTCTTCCAGGTCCAAAGTTACACAACGCAAATATTCAAATATCAATTGTTCATCTTCCTCAACTTCTTCCATTTCCTCTTGCTCAGATTCATCTTCCTCAACTTCTTCCATTTCCTCTAGCTCAGATTCATCTTCCTCCACTTCTTCCATTTTCTTTAGCTCAAATCGCCTGTTGTAAAAGTTTGAACCATCCAGCGGAGCCATGTTCACTGTACACCAGGTTAGCGGCCAATATCCCATACCCAGTTGCATAGCGGCTACTTATATAAGGCAAGAGAAAATTAAGGAAAGGGAAAGGGAAGGGTGAGGGGGGGGGTTTAATTTTTATTGGGGGGGGGTTAATTTTTATTTGGGGGGGGGGGGGTAAAGTTCAAGGTCATGTGAAAGTAGGTCATGGGACTTAGAGTGACCAAAAAATAATGGGAGAGAAACGCAGCGCACTGTTATATAGCGCTGGTTTCTCTCCCATTATTTTTCTAACAAAATTTGGAAAAAGCTAATTCTTATCACTCTTTACTACGACCCCAGCGAGTCCAACCATCCGCACCTTTGTAGAGATAGTCTTTCGCATCAAGTGTTTTGATCGCTTTTTGGTTTCTCATAGGTACAGAGAGCTTAATTACCCATTTGTAGCCGTTACACCCTATTATAATTCTATTGCTCTTTTCTGTTCTACTTACAAAAAAGTACCTTAAACCTTCTCGCAATCTCTTCAACTTAGTAGCGGGGTAGGACTTGCTGGAAATCACAGTCGGTTGTGGCACAGAAATATGTTTTACAAGATGTACACGGCAATACTTTTCATTAAAAACACATTTCCTACCACAGACCGATCCTTTTTTAGAACCCCTAAGCAGCTTCTCAGTGCATTTACGAGGATTTTTAAATGCCCTGCGACGCTCTGCTTTTAATAATTGAAAACGCTCTGAAGGAGCAATTTTGAAAAAAGACTTTTTAACTTTAGAACTAGGAATGATAGGATTAATGGACTTTGGTTCAGGAATTGGTGTTATTAGTGGTGGTAATGAGGTGAAATTATGAATAGATTCTAGAATTGAAGGAGTATCAGAACGAACAGGAAGCTCCATCTGTGGTGACGTTGTAGGTGTAGGTTGGGGTTGTAGTGGTGGAGTTGCCGTAGGGTGTGTTGGTGATGGAGGTGGAGAAAAAATACTCCCAAGAACCGCCATGGCTTGGAGAAGAATATTTCCCGGAGCAGTTGTAGCAGATGTAGATGGTGGTGTATCCATCTGCCGCAGCATCGACTCCGGGACGTTCTTCAACTTCAGTCTCTTTGCCGGTTTCTTGTTAGCAGCTGGTATGTTCATAGTAGGAGCAGGCACAGAAGTGGCAGCAGGAGCAGCAGGCGTAGTGATAGTAGTAGCAGAAGTTGTTGATAGAGACATGGTTCTGAAGTGGCAGCGTTAGCGGCTGGAATCAGAATAAACAGACATGTTAACTAGCCCCGCTTATATAGGGATGCTGAGTGAAAGTGACCTCGGGGGGGGGGGGGGGGCTAATTGTAATTTTTTTGGGGGGGGGGGGGTTAATTACTTTAATTTAGGTCAAGGTCACCAAAAAATAATAATGATCCAAAGTGATGGAGGCGGCCACGGCCGTCTCCACCACTCTGTATTCCTCAAACACTCCCAATCCCAACCCTATAGTTACGTCTTGCAAGGGATCCCAATTTTTTGCCCGCACGCACGTGGCGATCCAGTTTGGTGGGCTGTGATACGGGCGGTCGGCCTCGGGCCTGGGCACTGGACCTGACCATTCCAATTGTACAATAGGGAATCTGGAACAGTTAATGCAAAACGCAACTCTAACCTCCCACCCTTAATCTAAACCCACCCAAATATAATTATTTCCTAACAAAAAATTAAAAATTTAAAAAAATAAAAATATGCGCTGCCTATGGCACAACACGCATGTCCCACCCATATTTAATGAAGTTCAACAGAACTTCTATAATTTAAATTTAAATTTAATCTACCCTCCTAACAGCTAGCTGTGAAAGGTTATTAGTACACACACACACATGCACACAAATACACAATAATTACATCAACACTCAACATTAAATGCATAAACACATTTTTTAAACATTAGCAATAATATAACACACCTTAATACTAACATCGCAATGCGCAAATTAAAACTTAAAAATAACACAACTTAAAACTAAAAAATAAATAACATTTTATACACACACACAGTCACACACAACAAATATTAATATTAGAACCCTAACAGCAAGAATAACTCAAATATATATCGGCCGCCTATATATTTAAGTTACCCTTTGAGTTCGTCCCGAAGCTTCGCGTCCGGAGTTTCGGTACGAACTGATTCTAAAATTCTCAACAGAATATTCGTAAACTTTCAAGATGGTGGGGGGAACTCGTAGGGGTTTGAGGGGCTTACAACGTTCGAAGTACAACTTCAATAGGAAATTTCCAAGCAACACTGTTTCATACACGTAGCGGCGATTATTACGAGTAGGTCATCGATAATTTAAGTGTAGTGTTGCGGCTTTCAATAATGTTGGCCAACATTTAATTATAATCTCCACCTAATCGAACCACAATTTTCCTTATAGCATTACACCATAGTTGTTCACTGCTATTAACTTAATAACAGTAGGAAATTATGTGTTCCCTTTCGCCGCTCAACTATGATTCTTATCTATTGCCAACAGCAGACCTAAATTACCGTTACTCTATCAGTTTAATTTATCTTAAGTATATGTTGTATTATCTTAACCACAATAGTTACCGTTTGGTAACACCAAATTAGTATTACACAAGCTTAACTACTATTACCATTTCAACATAAAATAAAAGTGAAGGAGGGGGGGGGGATTAATTACCTATTGGGGGGGGGGGGGTCACTTTCATAATAATTACCACCTGCTGTTATAAATACCGTTACACGAGCAGCTGCGCCTCTTTTCACTCGCGGGACCCACAGCTGACACAACACCTCGGTAAGTCGCTACCGTCTAATAATATTATATATGCTTTCTTTTAACTTACTCCAATTAGGTCTACTTGTTTTTAACACCCCATGCATAACTTAGTTTTCAACTATTTCTTTTTTATTTACTATAAACACATATTACTCTCCCATTACCAATTTTTTTATTACTGCATAAATTAACGTCACATCAATATTATTTTTTGTTATTATTTAATATTTATATTCACCTGCTGCTAATTATTCATATTCACATCTGCTTTTTTTTTAAACTCTTAATTATATTTAATCCTTTTAAACATTTATAGTATTACATTACTGTTAGTCTTATCCATGGTGTTAACTTACCATTTTTCACATTAATAACACATATAATTATTGCTGAACTATAATGTTTGTACAAATACTAGTTCTTACCGCATCAACTTATTAACAGATTGTTGTTTGCACTTGTGCAGCTCATAGCCAATTCATACAGAGTAACAAATTCCTTTTTTTTTTCAACTAGATGTTATCTTAATATTTTTAACAAAATAGTTTTAAAGTATTTCCCTCTCCCTTTAATACAAACTATCGCAACTCTACCGAACAAATAACCGGGGTGACCGCAATAACACCCTTTTTATCCCATCGGCTGAGGGGGGAGGGTAGAGGAGGGGTTGTTCATGACTCACAAATTGCTTAAATACGGGGTCGGTACCGCGAGCGTCTCATTTATTCGCCGGGTTTCGTAGGGTAAACTTCGGTCTTTACTTTTCTAACAATTTTCTAATTTACATTTCTTACTCTAAAACATGTGTTCGCGGTTAATATGCTAATCACTCTTTATATATTCAAACACATTTACAGACACTAACCATTTATCAGTTTTTTTTTTTTTTTTACGCAGTGCACATTTAGTCACCACTATTACAATGGCTTCCCACACTTTACAGCTGAAACTTTTACGCACCAAACATATTTTACAAAAACAGTCTAACTACACAGTTTCAAGACCTCGTAATACATTCGCTAAACTTAAGAAACAGTTCAGCTTTCACCCCTTGTATTTTACAAGATCCAACCTTCGCAACAGTTATTCTACTGACACTATTTTGCAAACAGTCTTAACTGATATGCTGAAATATCAACATTACAATCTTGTCACACCTATTGATGATGTTATCCAGTTATTCTTATTCACTATATTACCGGGTTTATATAACCGTTCTTCATCACACACATCTCTCATTCTACTCTATCAACTCACAATATAACCATCTAGCAGCTCTTATTTCTTCAAATTATGGACACACGGCAGGGTGCACCCATACAATCTCCAATAGTGACATCCACTACTAACGATAACAATGGTGGTGTTCCCACACAAAATTCGCCTACATACACTACCTCCACCGACTCCCGACCCGTGCAGAGCAATGAAATCAACAGTACGGCTGCAAACGATGTAGAAGCCATCCTACGATCACTGGTAGGCTTTGATGAATGAATAAATTTATTTCCCGGAGCCCCACCCGTCCCCAGACTCCCCACCTTTTTTAAAACCCCCTCCGGATGACCTTGACACACTTACCAACCCCTCCCCAAACCCCCCAAAAAACCCCCAAATCAACAACACACACCTGCCAGTTACAACCGCTGACCTTGACCTGTGCCAGAACCGGCAAATCCCTTCTACTCGAATTCAGCAGGAAAAAAGCATGCAGTACCGATTTTGCATTCTTATCACTGCATTCGTAAACCAATAATAATTCAATACTTCTTTATAACTTTGGAGTTTTTTAATAATTGTTATTTTATTAGACATGATAAATGCCACTAAGTTCCCAAACTTCAAATCAAATAGCTTATTGAACTTGTATACATTAAATTCCTGCTTAACCATGTCAGTCAGTCCCTTTTGGGTGAAAAATGTGTAAATTTCCAGACAGTCGATTAGTAATTGACCTACAGCCCCGGATCACAGGGGGTCCCAGTCCCAGGTGAACGATCAGCGCGGAGCGGCCGGAGTCAGTCACCCCGGGCCAGTAATGGCCATCGATTCACGGACAGGCGCTCCTATCTACAGAGGGGCTAATTGCTGTCAATGATAAGTGCTGCTGATAACAAACGCAATGTTATTACCTTCGATTTCATTTCAATGAATTTACATAAAAATCCTTTTAAAGTGTATTATTTATTCCCAATAACTGCACACCGACTTTGATGAATTCGATTCATACAATTCATTGGAGTATCCAATAAAGAATTATGAAATTAGTAAGTACGAATGAAAACTCCATAAGATGTTTTATTTAATGTTTTATTTGAAAAAAAAAAATAGGACAAAAAATAAGCAATGTAGGACCTAATTCAAAATTTTGCCTTCGGAACGGTAGTTGCGTATTGTTATTGATTTCAGTGTCGAATAATATACAGCCCAATTACACAGCAAAACTAATAGCTTGAAACTCAACGCTTTTATCAACTAAATGTAGACGGAGTTTAACATGGTCTACCACTCGAACGTTGCGGGGAGCGTTGCGATTTATGACCTCCTAATCCGGTGGCACTCCGGCTCCTCTCCTCAATCTCCCCGGAGTCCCTCAGGACGCCGCGTGGTGGGACGACAGGAATATCTCCGGGGAACCTGACGACGGGTAATCCAGGGATTAGACAGGAAAGTGCAGCCCGTCGGCGCCTCCGTCCTCCCATTCCATCTCCACTCCTTCAATAATAGAGCTAGTTTTATTTCATTCTGTGTTTTTTATTTTCACATTTTGGTATCTACATAACTGAGTGTAATAAAAATTATAAGGACTTATACTAAACCTTCAGTATGGAACATGACCAGCTCATTCGTTTTTATTTAGTTTTTAGGTCTAAGAATTTCAAGCTGATTGCCTTTAGATCCGCAATGAAAGGAAATAAATGAACGTACACGAATTATACTTAAGCAGAGATGAGTTGTTTCGGTTATTAATAAACGGTAGTCAGTTTATATATGAATAGCATTTTAATCATTTGTGCCTTAAATGGAATATTAAAAGTTTAAAAAATCTCCATTCTCAGATTTTTTTCAGTCGGTCATTTAAAAAGCTTATTTTTTCAAATTTACAGGTCAATTTGTTAATTAGTTGTTACTTAGTTAATCCTATGCTTGGAAACACTTACCAACCAATGAACATCTTTAAACGCAAATTATAATTACGTGTGGTTCAATTTAGTTATATTTTTACATTCATTGTTTTCCAATATATAAAAGTATGTTTTTAGATTAAATTCTTAAAGTGATATTTAACCACATTTACAAATTTAAAACGCATAAAAAGACTCCTATAGAAAATACAGTTAGGATTTAAGCCCTAAATTACTCAGTGCCTTTGTCTCAGTAATTCAACGAATATAATTAGAGGTACGGACCATTTTGTAACATCAAAGCACCGTCGTCGGCGGTGGTGGTGGTGAGGGGGTGGGAGGGGGTTGTGATAAGATCGACGGTGGTCGACCTTGAAGGCGCACGACACTGTTATTTGGGTTACTGATAACGCTCGGACCTCCCAAGGGCGGTGTCTGATAACGGCAGTGAAAAATGGAAGATGTTCGTTTGAAGAATGATATCTCCAAATGTATAATTTGGCCTTCAATATTCTTGCAGAATTGCCTTCTTAAGTGCGCAAAGAAATACTATGTGATTGTAAAAATTCTTGTTGTTGAAATAAATTATCTAAAAAAAACGTATATATGAATGAATAGTCTTATACATAGTAATACAGTAACACTGATAAACTATGCTTACAATTCATAAATTTAAGGTACAACACATCACGAAATTTGAGAAATCAAGAAAATGAATAGAACCCATTTATATAAATTTTTTAAAACAATTCGAATAGAACTAGGGGGCCCATGCAGCGCAATGCGCTGCATTAATCAGAGTACCGGTGATCAAACTTTGCTCCAGGTAATTTACCAAATTACTTTGAATGAAAATTAAATTGCAGTGAAAATCAGATTACATCATATAGGTATTTCATCCATCGATCTTCATCAATAATTCTCCAACTTCACAGTGTGATAGTGTTTAGATTTGGTAGTTGTTCTTTTAGTCCAAATTAGATAGAATTACGTGATGGTTCTTTTGCCTATCTGTCTTAGAAACTCTGCCTAAAAACTCCTAAAAATTTAGAATAAATTCACAGGTGTTGGATTTAGATAGTTCATGACAGAAAAAACGTAACAGACAACAAACGAAAAATCTATATATTAATAGGCAAGCATGTTTCATTTCCTCCTTTTTTCTCAGCATGTGTGCATCGTAGGAGAAATCCGCGCATACCGTTAGAAAGGTATTGTGCTGTAGATGAGCAGAATCACGTTTTAATTCACATTGTCCCTTGGGGCTACGACCTACAAGCTTTCAAAGTTTCAATATTAATCTCATGGTAGAAGGATAATTGATTGATTCATAAGACAGCTGTTGTAATAACAAATAAGGAAGAACAGATGTTTCGTTTATAAAACATTTTAAAATTATTTTCCTCAAGATCAACTGAATTTTTGGTCGAATTTCGACCAGTGGGCGATCTCTAGTCTATCTATATACTAGGAATACGCTCCGATGTCCGTCCCGTACGAGAATTTATACTCACTTTTTAAGTTATTAGGTGACGCTTTTTATGATTGTTTTTTGTTTTTTTTTTTTAAGGGAGAGGTGAGAAAAATGCATTACGCACACAGGTGGCAAGCCTGTAGTGGGGGGCTCCCCTAAAAACGGGTTTACCCACTAAAAAACCTCCTCTACTCTTTAGGATTCTAACCTGGAATTGTTTATCACATTACGTCAGGCTAGGCCTAAATTTGGCTAACGCCGGTGGGGCTCACTCCTTATCCAGCCACTCGATCAAGGGATCTGGGCCACTTCGCGGTCCAGATCGGGTTTCTTTTCCAGGAGGATGCCCCGGACAAACTGTGACAAACAGTCCCAGTTGCCCTCATCCTCCAAGATCTTTTGGCAGACCGAGTCCACCGAAAATGCACCAAAAATTTGTGTGGCCTTCAGGCGGGACCCTTCCCAACGGGGGCAGCGAAAGAATGTGTGTTCCGCATCGTCGGGAACGCCCGGGCAATAAATGCAGTCCGGTGAACCGGTCTTGCCCATCCGGTTCAGGTACGACCGAAAATAGCCGTGAATTGTCAAGAATTGGCCGCCGTTCCACCCATGGTTGGACGTGCTTGATAAGTCGCGCAGTCCATCGTCCTCGGGTGTCGAGCTCCCAGCTGTGTTGCCACTGCTTGGAAGGTTCGGGAGCGCTCTTCTGTTCTTGCCGTGTCCTTGCCAATCTCGCCTTGCCTCTGATAAATTGACTTCCTCTCTCCTGCCAAGAGCTTGACAGGGATAACTCCGGCGACCACCAGGACGGCAGGCTCGGACACTGTCCGGTAGGTGGAACACACCCCGAGTGCCACTCGACGTTGAACTCGGGCGAGTCGCAACCTGTACTACTCTTTATCGAGAGCGTCTGCCCACACCTCTGCTCCATAAAGAAGCACGAACTGAACCGCGGACATCAACAGACGTCTTCTGCTGGATAGTGGAACCCCGACATTGGCCATCAGCCTACTAAGGTAAGGGACTTCACCTTAGCGGCCTTGTCCGCCGTATGGAAGATCTGATCCCTCCAGCTTAACTTGGTGTCCACCATAATCCCGAAGTACTTAGCAGCACGAGTTGATTGGACCACCTCCCTTCCCACTCGGAATAGAACGACGGTGTCTATCCTCTTCTTCGTAAGGATCACAATCTCCGTCTTACGGAGAGGAAGCGAGAGGCCGTGATCGGACATCCATGTGTTGACCACACGCATGACTCGGTTCAACTTTAGTTGGGCCAGCTCAACGTTGAGTGCGACAATGAGAGCTGCAACATCATCGGTGTACCCAAACAAAGTGGTTTCCTCAGGCATCTCCGACCTCAGGAGGCTGTCATAGGCAACGTTCCAGAAATCCTGGCCGAGTATTGAATCTTGCGAAGCACCAGAAGTGACTTCCATCGTCCACGTGCTGTCCCTTGTGTCGTAAATAAGGCTTTGAGAGCGGAGATAATCCTCGATGAGTCGCAACGGATATGCAGGAACGCGAAAGGTGTTGCGAAGCACATCTAACATATTGACCCACCTCGCCGAGTTAAAGGCATTCTTGACATAAGCGTAACAAGTAGCACTGCTCAGCGAGGGAAATGGTTGTGGCTCTCGGCTCTCTTCACAGCTCTCCATGGACTTCGGTGATAGCGTTAATCGTTGACCGTCCCTTTCTGAAGCCATACTGACGGGGGCATGAGTCCCCGGCAGCTTCCACGGCAGAGGTCAGGCGGGAACGGATAAGCTTCTCGAATAGCTTCCCAGCCGTGTCCAACGTGTAGAAAGGTCTGTGGGACAACGACAGCTCGGGATCACCTTTGCCCTTGCTGATCAGTACAAGTCTTGCGGTTTTCCATAAGGAGCCGGAAACACCCCTTCTACCAAACAAGCGTTGTACATTCTCAACAACAAGTCAGCATTAATTGCAAATACTTTCTTTAAAGCCTCGCTGGGAATACCGTCCGGGTCAGGAGCCTTGTTGCTCTTTAGGGAGAGAACGGAGGTTTCCATGTCCACGAATGTGAAGAGTGAAACGTCATCTAACCGTCCAAAGTCAACCGGCGTACATCCTAGGCCTAGCCTACAAATAAATACATACAAAGAAGGATTTTCGCTAAGACCTCAAAACAAGCAAGTAACTTAATAATAATTATGCTTACAATACTAAATGTAAATAGATTGTAGAGAAAAAAAAACAATACAATTTAAAATCCATGATTGCAAATTAATAAAAATCAAGTGATGTAAGTATTGTAGAATTACGCTTACTTAACACTTAATGCATATTTTCTTACCTGAGACATAGGCTACAATGGTACAACACTTTCTAATTATTACTTGTTCCATTTAAATCTTTTTCCAAATATTAGATGTATCCCATAAATTAGTTAATCGCATAATTCCGTTCGATAGCAATTCATTCCACAACATGCCTATCTTTTGGCATAATTTATAACTTCGACAAGTATACATCGGCGTTGATCTATTTAATTTAACAAATAGGTCTGTCAAAATATCAATTAAATTTTATTTAAAAAGGTAACATAACGGCGAGCAGATGTAAACGAATCTGAAGAGGTTATATTGTTTTCAGCATACATAGCGACAACTCAGCTGCGATGGGGGAATATAAACTGATCATAGCAACTACATTTGTCAAATCATGTAGCCTAAACAACAAAAGTTCTGTCAAAAATTCCGGAAAATAAGATTTTTTAATACTTGAAAATAATTGCTCGATTATAGTTTATTACCTAGTTTAAAATACTTAAAATCTAACCTGAGAATTTCATTGAAATCAAATTAGTAATAAAAAAGCCTTTTGGGGGTCTAAAATTCGCCTAAGTGAAATTTAAACTCGATCGTATAGAATTTTATACTCTATGTTCCATAGAGTAAAAAATTCAATTAACATAGTAATAATACCATTAACTAAGTACACTAACGTGAATAGACTTCACATCCAATTCATTTAGTTTGATACCAAAATTTGGAATGTTCGTGTACGCCGCACCAGAGTTGCTGCAATCGATGTTGTTATTATTCAGCTGAATTTACAGTGCTGCAAAAACATTTCATCACAACATAAACAAAAACCTCCATTATAAAATGTTTAATCATTGATTGAGAAGAGTGGTAGTACCTATCATATAATAATAATAACTAGAGATGGCCTCCTGGTTGAAATTCAACCAACATCTTTTCAGTTCGTTTGAACAAAATTAGTTAAAACAATACTGTATGTTATAACTGAAACATCTGTTTTTAACATACATAACACATCAGCCTACTTATATGACGTATCGAATTTCAGTCGTTTGGCCTTCTCTTATTATTTTAGGAGGTATTGCCCACAGGCTTTTAAAGTTCCAATGTTAATCTTATGGAGAAAGGAGAATTGAATGAATCACTAGACAGCTGTTGTAAAAACAACTGCTAGAAAATTAGGAAGAACAGATGTTTTAGTTCTAAAATGTTTTTGAGCTTCTTGGCTCCAGATCAACTGAAATTTTGATCGAATTTCGACCAGGAGGCGATTTCTTAGTTAATATTAACTACAATGCCCCGGTCCTGTATGAGTTATGCAGTACTCACTGCGGCTGTTTTTCTAGTAATGTATGAGTTAGTAGTTGGCATTGTGAATGAACCCACACTATTACTATTTATAACGACTTAAGTTAAATGCTATTTAACTTAACTTTCCATGGCATTACAGTATTTAAATAAAGAAATCACAAAAATTAGGAAAATCTACATCTTTGTTGGTGTGATCAATTTCGGTTTGATGAGGCATTTATATTTTGATTAAAATTTCTGTTTATACAAACCATTTTTACAATAAGCTTATTATCTACACTGGAGGTAAAAACTTTTTAATATTGTCTTTTTAATAAATCAAACAGGTGTTTTAATATATGTAGCATTCTGCATTCAATTTGTTATAGTATCACAGATTATTAAATTTACACCAACTATCCCTTTTCCTAGTTCACAGCAGTTTGAAAACCGATGCGCGAACATTTAAGTGTTCTATTTATTTTTTGTTAACTTTCGTTGTTGTTTCAATACCAATCTTAAATCATATAAGACCCACGTAAAAAAATTTAATTTTCAAACTATTTTTTGTACAGGAAAATGAATTTTTCTGGGGTCAAGTTACTAAAATCATATTTGTGCTCTATAATCCAGTAAATTTGTATTCAAAAGTTCCCCTCGCTAGAAAAAATTGGGGTAGTTTTGATTTCTTTTGTTTCTTATGTTTTTTGGGGTGCTGAATCCGAATCTGAGGTTTGCTAACAAAATTTCTTGACGGCACTTTGTCAAAAATGAAAAAAATGTGAAAAATTTTTATTTTTTTGTAATTTTTTGCTTATAACTCAAGAACTATTAACTTTTCGTAAATAATGTATATTACAAAAATTAAAGTACACAAAATTTGCTACAAAATGCACCCCCTATTTGTTATTCTCCGATGAACCGTTTGGGCTCCAGGGATGTTTGAATATTGGAGTTTTAGCGAATTTACCCATAGGGAATACGCTCTTACGGTAGTAGTCACAGTAAGACCTAAGACCGGGACCATGTTACTTTTTCGTTTTAAGGTCCCCCAAAGCCAAAAACGCCGTTTATTCAAACTGATATATATATGTATATATATATTATACATGTATATATGTATATGTCAGTTAACACGATAACTTTTGAACCAAAACTCCGATTTTGATAAAATTTGGTACAGGGGTGTAAGGCAGCATTTACTTGATCGAGTTCGCAAACCAGAATGATCGGACAACATTAACGGAGTTTTATGGGGTTTTTAATGGGTTACCTTTTGGTTTTTGACTTTTTTTAACCTTAGTTTATAAAATTCAACAAATTTAACCTAAACTATTTAAAAGAGCTCAAAAAAACAAACAATTTGGTATTTTGAATTTTTTATTTAGCTAATATGGTTATGGAGAAAATCCAAATATAAGTTTTCCATAGTTTTCTTATGGGAAATCAACAAAACCCTCTATCTTGCTTATTTATTGACATATATTTATAAAACTGTTTATGTACATTCATTAGAAAAGGTATATCCTTTATTTACTTTCAAAATCCATATGGCGACAGACCTATATACTTTCCCCCATCAGATTGATGGTGAAAATAAAAATAACAGAAATTGATCAAATTTGGTATGCACATTCATTATGCAAGTTTTAACTTATATTTCCTTACAAACCCATATGGTAATACCCTTTGTCGCAGCAGACCTGCGTACTACTTAGCGAATTTCTAAATTAGAAATATTAATTTTGACTAGATGAACCCGTAAACAAAATTTCATTACGTGCTCATAAATAGGGATATAAATGACTATATATTCTCCTAATGATACACATCGTAAAAGAGTATGTAGGTATGCTGCCACTGGGAACACTAAAAGTAGGTTTTTAGCGTAAAAAAAATATTTCGACCATATGAAGATACATACTAAGTTTCATCAATCTCTGTCCATAAGTAAAAGAGTTTTCCTTTTCTCAATATGATTTACATGGGAAAAGAGTATGCAGGTTTGCTGCCATGATAAGAACAAAAACCAAGATTTTTTAACATAAATGGTTGAATCTCAACCTAATGAAGCTAAATACCAAGTTTCTTCCAAAAATATTGGTTAATAAGTGAAATATTAACACATCCTTATTCTCCATAAGATTAATGTTGGAGCCCTAAAATACAATGTACTGTTTTTAGACTTTTTAATATCTCGGTAACCAAATGAGATAGACCAAAGCTTAAAAATACTAAGTTGTGTGTTTTTTTTAGCTAAATCCAATGGTGAAAATAAAAATTAAATATTTTTAAAAATTATTGATGAAAAATGCAAAAAACCCATTTTTGGGGTACAAAACCCCCCAAAACTACCCCTTCCGGTAGGTCGATCATTCTGGTTTGCGAACTCGATCAAGTAAATGCTGCCTTACACCCCTGTACCAAATTTTATCAAAATCGGAGTTTCGGTTCAAAAGTTATCGTGTTCACTGACATATGCATATATACATATATAATATATATATATATATATATATATATATACATATAAATCAGTTTGAATGAACGGTGTTTTTTGCTTTGGGGGACCTCAACACGAAAAATTAACATGGTCCCGGTCTTAGGTCTTACCGTGACTACTACCGTAAGAGCGTATTCCCTATGGGTAAATTCGCTAAAACTCCAATATTCAAACAGCCCTGGAGCCCAAACGGTTCATCGGAGAATAACAAATATGGGGTGTATTTTGTAGCAAATTTTGTGTACTTTAATTTTTATAATATACATTATTTACGAAAAGTTAATAGATCTTGAATTATAAGCAAAAAATTACAAAAAAATAAAAATTTTTCACATTTTTTCCATTTTTGACAATGTTCCGTCAAGAAATTTTGTTAGCAAACCTCAGATTCGGATTCAGCACCCCAAAAAACATAAGAAACAAAAGAAATCAAAACTACCCCAATTATTTCCTATGGTAAACACTAATTGACTGCATTACTAATACACATAAAAACAAAGTTCAAGCAATATATACCTGCTACACTTTGAGAAAAAGGTAAATCACATAATTTGTTCCACGCAATAAACACTCATCGTAATTAATTAACTCCTCGTTCCATAAGATTAACTTCGAATCTTTCAAAGCCTGGAGTTCGTAGCCCTGGGTGCCAAATTGAATTGTGTTGGGATTATGTTCATCCACAGGTCACCTTGCTAACGGTATGCGCTGAATTCTCCTAAGATGCTTACAAGCAGAGAAAATATGCTTGCCTATTAATATATAAATAGTTTCAAATACTTGTATTATCGACATACATACATGAATTAATACATCGAAATTAATGATCAATCCAAAAAGCAAGGTTTTGTAAAACATTTGTTACAATCTTCCGCTTCTTAATCCTTAAGATCCATAATTTTGTTGCAGTATTTTCACTCATTATTAGCTGTAAGAAGTCGGATATAGGTAAACTGAGATCCTCCGACATAAAAAAACAGGGAGTTTCAGCATTTTGAAAATGCGTTGTATAAATACAACTCCCGCTCCTGGTGCCGGTCTTCCTCACAAACGCACACAATTCTCCCTCCATTTTTGCACCACCCTCTGACCCTCTAATAATTACTCAGAAATATTTTTCAAAACTCTTTTATCATTAATATAATGAAAATTACAATATTTTTTTTTTAATTATACTATTTACAACCACACAAACCTACCAAAATGTATATTGTTCATTTATGAATTTTTCAATATAAATCACATATACATAAGTGTAAAAGTATTTTTTTCTCAATAGTAGGATTACATTAAATAAGGGTAAGAAGCATTATTAATTGAAAATAAAATAGAAATATATGAATAAATACACAAATAATAATTATAAAAATGGTAGAAGTCGGAAACTACTACATACGTAGTGCATAAAAGTCATAAAATAGCTTTCCCAAGAGCGACAACAGAAGCAAGCACATCGCCCAACTGCTGGACCGACACTGGTTCCATTTATCAACAATAAAACATCGTTGTACTTTTACAACGCCAGCTCCTGGGCCAACAGCGAACGTTAAGAATTTATCACAAGTAGGTCTAACAATTTACCAACACGACCTATTTTGTTGAAGCAATTACATCAACAAATGTAAAATATGTAAAAGTATTGTCTCCTAATCTAACAGGAGGTAAAACAGTACATATACATAAGTGTATATGTACTGTTTTGTATACATATACATATGTCCATACAGACATAAAAACAAACAGCACCTAATAAACAAAAGTAAAATTAATACATCTCATTAAAAATAATTTAGTTTTTGTTATTTTAAAAGGTCTGTAATACGTTGTACGTAGTAAATTTCAGAAACATTTTTAGCTAGGGCAGTTTTAGATAAGGAAAGTTTCGCAAAGCGAATGAGTCTAAGCTTGACAATGGCGGACGGCGAAGAGAGATGCAATATATGGGGCGGAGGAATGGCGGCCGGAAACGGTTACCGATCGTGACGTCATATCCACGTCTATTTCCGGTACAACTCAATTGTCAATTGTGTTTGTGACTTTGGGACTGCAAAGGTCGGCGTCGGTAAGTGAGCCAACTAAGAAATATATAATTATTTAATTTAAATTATTAATTAATTAATTATTTAAATTATTTAATAATATTTTAATAAATTCAAATAAGTTACTTTCATTAGAATCTAGATATTAATAGGCAAGCATGTTTCTTTCCCTCCTACTATCTCAGCTTGTGTACATCGTAGGAGAAATCCGTGCATACCGTTAGAAAGGTATAGCCCTTTATATGAGCAGAATCCCATTCTAATTCACATCGGACTCCATGGCTACGTCCCACAGGCTTTCAAAGTTAAAATGTTAATCTTTTGGAGAAAGAATAATTAATTGATTTAATCATTAGACAGCTGTTGTAAAAACAACTGATAGAAAAACAGGAGGAACAGATGTTTTAGTTATACCTTTTTTAAAACTTCTTGGGTCCAGATAAACTGAAATTTTCGTCAAATTTCGATCAGGGGGCGATCTCTAGTATATAATCATAGGCAAGCATGTTTTTCCCTCCTTTTATCTCAGCTTGTGTAGCCTACATCGTAGGATGAATCCGCGCATACCGTTAGAAAGGTAGGGTCCTGAATATGAGCAGAATCGCATTATAATTCCACCAGTCGTCAGGGCTTCGCCCTACAGGCTTTTAAATTTTCAATCTGTTAGAAGAAGGGTATTTGACTGAGCTGTTGTAGTATAGCAAAATGTTAGCATATCACAAAAGTACATATGTTTTAGTTATAAAAACTACTATTTAACTGATTTGGTCCAAGTCATACTTGTCGAACTTCCACAAGTGAGCAGTGTCCACTATGTAGAATGTCCACACTAGAACTCCACTACGTACCTTAAATGTGCAGTGTCCATATTTTATTCTTAGATTATATTTCTTACAATGTCGCAATATTAGATACTATCAGAATTGTTATAAAATGACACAATTTTAAAATTGTTGGTGTACCTTGAACTTGTAGTCTTTTAAACTTATTATATTTTAAACTTTCTCAGAAAACAGAAAATTTTATTTCATGACGATTTATGTTGTTTAATTTTTTGCTTAGTGCATTGTAGTACGTAGTTTTGGGTCATACTAAATTCAACTAATAGATTAGTTTTAATTATTGTAATATAGTTTGCTTAGCCTTTAAGTACATAAAAGCAGCCATGCAATCGGCCATGCAGAAAGAATTGCAACTAAACTTCAAAGTAAATCCATATGATAAAGTTTGTACAACTTAGACCACTTTAAATTAAGACGGATCAAAACATTTATTTATCAACATTTCACATTATTACAGTAGATTTCAGTTCCCTTAAACACTGTAATAGTAACAAGAAAAAAATCTTTGAAAACAGGAAGATAGGGGTAGGCAAAAAGTCTTCAGTTTATAAGAAGACGAAAATACTTCGGGGAGGAGTGTTTGAAGGATTAGAGGATATGCTACGAATGCCAGAGCTTCGTCGTCTCTTAACGCAAGAAAAACAAAGTATTCGATATCTAAACATTTTATGGACTTAACATGGCAATTCCAGTGATATTAAACCGGAGATGGCTTGTACAACAACCGTCGTAGTGCAGTGTTTGTTTGTAGCCAAGTGTTTGTTGGTTTGTTTGGCCCCGGGACCGGATTTAGCCTCCGTAGTGAGTCATCTCTCCTCACCCCGTGTATACAGTAAACCTCGGGGCCTTTACACTACAGTGTTACTTCGCATACCAGTCATCTCTCCTCACCCCGTGTATACAGTAAACCTCGGGGCCTTTACACTACAGTGTTACTTCGCATACCAGTCATCTCTCCTCACCCCGTGTATACAGTAAACATCAGGGCCTAAACACTACAGTGTTACTTCGCATACCAGTCATCTCTCCTCACCCCGTGTATACAGTAAACCTCAGGGCCTATACACTACAGTGTTACTTCGCATACCAGTCATCTCTCCTCACCCCGTGTATACAGTAAACCTCGGGGCCTATACACTACAGTGTTACTTCGCATACCAGTCATCTCTCCTCACCCCGTGTATACAGTAAACCTCGGGGCCTATACACTACAGTATGTTACTTCGCATACCAGTCATCTCTCCTCACCCCGTGTATACAGTAAACCTCGGGGCCTATACACTACAGTGTTACTTCGCATACCAGTCATCTCTCCTCACCCCGTGTATACAGTAAACCTCGGGGCCTATACACTACAGTGTTACTTCGCATACCAGTCATCTCTCCTCACCCCGTGTATACAGTAAACCTCAGGGCCTATACACTACAGTGTTACTTCGCATACCAGTCATCTCTCCTCACCCCGTGTATACAGTAAACCTCAGGGCCTATACACTCCAGTGTTACTTCGCATACCAGTCATCTCTCCTCACCCCGTGTATACAGTAAACCTCAGGGCCTATACACTACAGTGTTACTTCGCATACCAGTCATCTCTCCTCACCCCGTGTATACAGTAAACCTCAGGGCCTATACACTACAGTGTTACTTCTCATACCAGTCATCTCTCCTCACCCCGTGTATACAGTAAACCTCAGGATCTATACACTACAGTGTTACTTCGCATACCAGTCATCTCTCCTCACCCCGTGTATACAGTAAACCTCGGGGCCTTTACACTACAGTGTTACTTCGCATACCAGTCATCTCTCCTCAACCCGTGTATACAGTAAACCTCGGGGCCTTTACACTACAGTGTTACTTCGCATACCAGTCATCTCTCCTCACCCCGTGTATACAGTAAACCTCGGGGCCTTTACACTACAGTGTTACTTCGCATACCAGTCATCTCTCCTCACCCCGTGTATACAGTAAACCTCGGGGCCTATACACTACAGTATGTTACTTCGCATACCAGTCATCTCTCCTCACCCCGTGTATACAGTAAACCTCGGGGCCTTTACACTACAGTGTTACTTCGCATACCAGTCATCTCTCCTCACCCCGTGTATACAGTAAACCTCGGGGCCTTTACACTACAGTGTTACTTCGCATACCAGTCATCTCTCCTCACCCCGTGTATACAGTAAACCTCAGGATCTATACACTACAGTGTTACTTCGCATACCAGTCATCTCTCCTCACCCCGTGTATACAGTAAACCTCGGGGCCTTTACACTACAGTGTTACTTCGCATACCAGTCATCTCTCCTCACCCCGTGTATACAGTAAACCTCGGGGCCTTTACACTACAGTGTTACTTCGCATACCAGTCATCTCTCCTCACCCCGTGTATACAGTAAACCTCAGGGCCTATACACTACAGTGTTACTTCGCATACCAGTCATCTCTCCTCACCCCGTGTATACAGTAAACCTCAGGGCCTATACACTCCAGTGTTACTTCGCATACCAGTCATCTCTCCTCACCCCGTGTATACAGTAAACCTCAGGGCCTATACACTACAGTGTTACTTCGCATACCAGTCATCTCTCCTCACCCCGTGTATACAGTAAACCTCAGGGCCTATACACTACAGTGTTACTTCTCATACCAGTCATCTCTCCTCACCCCGTGTATACAGTAAACCTCAGGATCTATACACTACAGTGTTACTTCGCATACCAGTCATCTCTCCTCACCCCGTGTATACAGTAAACCTCGGGGCCTTTACACTACAGTGTTACTTCGCATACCAGTCATCTCTCCTCACCCCGTGTATACAGTAAACCTCGGGGCCTTTACACTACAGTGTTACTTCGCATACCAGTCATCTCTCCTCACCCCGTGTATACAGTAAACCTCGGGGCCTTTACACTACAGTGTTACTTCGCATACCAGTCATCTCTCCTCACCCCGTGTATACAGTAAACCTCGGGGCCTATACACTACAGTATGTTACTTCGCATACCAGTCATCTCTCCTCACCCCGTGTATACAGTAAACCTCGGGGCCTTTACACTACAGTGTTACTTCGCATACCAGTCATCTCTCCTCACCCCGTGTATACAGTAAACCTCGGGGCCTTTACACTACAGTGTTACTTCGCATACCAGTCATCTCTCCTCACCCCGTGTATACAGTAAACCTCAGGATCTATACACTACAGTGTTACTTCGCATACCAGTCATCTCTCCTCACCCCGTGTATACAGTAAACCTCGGGGCCTTTACACTACAGTGTTACTTCGCATACCAGTCATCTCTCCTCACCCCGTGTATACAGTAAACCTCGGGGCCTTTACACTACAGTGTTACTTCGCATACCAGTCATCTCTCCTCACCCCGTGTATACAGTAAACCTCGGGGCCTTTACACTACAGTGTTACTTCGCATACCAGTCATCTCTCCTCACCCCGTGTATACAGTAAACCTCGGGGCCTATACACTACAGTGTTACTTCGCATACCAACAGTCCCCGGCGGATGATCGATTTGACTCATAGTTCTGACCCATTGCTTTGCTCTCAACCTCCTTTGCAATAGCTCTCGGGAATTTTTAACTAAGGACGCTGTTGGAAATTCGTTACAGTTTCAGGCCAAAGTACAAACTTTTATTTCTTAATTTAATAAAAAATTAATCGGTGGATCTGTACACCGATTAACCGGTCACTTCGGACCGATTAATAAAAAATTAATCGGTGGATACCTATGCATTTTACCACAAAACTTTTGTTTTTAAAGGAAATATAACTCTATGTATAAACCAATTTGTAAAAGTAGTGTATAAGTCGCTCGGAATTGAGAAATATGGTTTGGATATTGATAAAATAAGTACCCGACCAATCCAATATTGTGATTATCAGTTATCGTCAGGAACTACCGGTACACTTATTTACAGCTGTTCATTAACAGATGTTTAAAATGTTCAACCCAATGTTTTTCCAATGGAAAAATTAAAAAAAATTAATGATGGATTGCGCTTTTATTTTGAGTCTAATCATCATCATTTTTGCGGAAACAATTACAGACCAAGCCCTTTCCAACGATACAAAAAAACTTAAAAATCGGTTAAGATATGAAGAAGGAGTTCTCATTACAAAACTCGAAGTAACAGCTGTTGGGATTTCTCAGCCCGTTAAAGTCTGATTTAACTGCAGTTGGCCAAACCCAAGGTTTGTATGGACGAACGTTGGGCCAAACCACCCAGATAGCTATGATTTGCAATTGCTGGCCAGCAACCAGAATCAGAACGGATAGCTATCCTAACCAAGTGATGCTATTTCCCCATACTTAAATGGATCAATGTGGTACTAATGAACCAGAAAACTTTGAGTTTCAGTTAAACAAAACAGGAAAAAATTTTATTGCTTTTTTTATAAACTAGAAAAGGAGTCTATTTAGAAACATTGTAAGTATGGCTCATCCCGCAGCTTATAAAAAACTTTTCCAGGCCTTGCTTTCTTCAAGATGCCCCTCAAAACAACAAATTTGAAGTACTTAATTTTTTAAATGCTACGTTGTCAGACTGTCATTGGATTGTTATATGGTCTGTGGGTTCTGATTAGTTAGGTTGCTCAGAGCGTAACGACGCACCGGTCGGCGCGAGCGGTATGTTTAACTAACCGCCACGTTCGCCTGACATTACATGACTTTTGTTTATCTTGAGGGTACGACAAAGACAGAGATTATTACACTCCTAAGCCTAAAAAACTGCAATACCTCAGACAGAATTTAACATTTCAGCAGTATAATCCATAACATGTTGTAGAGTGAAGCAGCAGTGTTAGAATATCTCCTGGGTCTTTCAAAAGTAAATAACAGCACTCATGTTAATTTTTTTTTAGTTCTTATTTAATTTGGCCTTTCTTAATGTAAATTAAAACATACTTTTTAATGTGAGAAATAGTTTTATGCAGCTTTACTGATTTTTTTACTTTTACCAACAAACAAAAAAGGGGACAACCTCGTTTCCCCACCATTCTTCTCGAACGTCCACCAGTACGATCTCCCCCGGACCGGCGCCGGTGTCAACGCCCCGTGTCCCCGGCCCGCGCGAGTGGTCGTGGTCGCGCGTAGGAGTGCCGGGTCACGGGGGCCGCGGCGCCGCCTCCATTGATACCTTTTCAATAGAGCGTAATCGATCACGGAGCCGCGGGGGCAAGGGACAGACGGCTACAGGTGCGCCACTCGTTTACACCTCCACTTCCGGTCTACAGCGTCTTCCTTCCGGTCGGTCACTCTGCAGCATCCGGCCCCACCGAGGTATGATCCGTAGGGGGTGGCGGTAGTTTACGTTAGGCGATGAGCGTCCCTACAGATGGGTAAAAATGTTCTTTATATAGGTATTGCAACATTGCAATTTGTATTTAAATTTTCAACCTTATGGTAAAAAATTACTATAAAAACCTGAAAGTAGGACTTTAAAATATTATTTTTTAATCGTGACAATTTACCTTGGGTAGTATGTTTTTAATGTTGTATATTAAATTCAATAGTCCCGTTAAGTCAAATGGGAAAACATAAAAAATCCTAGGTAAAATAAGTATTTATGTGGGGAAAATTGTGGTTGGAAAAAATAATATACTGTAAAATGAAGTGTTTAGGCTGTTCCCAACAAAACTTAAAAATTAAGAAACTTCAGACGATCTAAAAAAGATCGGCTGAAAAACAGAGAACTGTTGAAATTCGACTGTAAAACAGAAGTTATAGTCATTCTTCTCTTACCCGACCAAAATTGTATGCAGTTATTTTTGGCTTGCACCCCGCCGTTAGAATTTTTAAAGTTCAGAACTGGAAAAATTTGGTTTACTAAAATTGAACATTTGGCTCCTTAACTACTGTTCTAGACTTTTTTCTAAAAAGACTATCAAAGTAATTGAAACTTGACTATATGTTTGATTATTAGTTCACTCTTTACAAAGAAGGAAGCAAGGAAAAAAGGGTATAACATTTTTGTAAGCTAGGTGAGTAAATGAAACGGCGCATTTATGAACATGCCCTCTCTGCAGTACACCGTTTTCCACAGTGAGTTAAAATTGTGAAATTTTTTATAGAGAACGGATTATCCGAATGCATGGTAGAAAGTCAAATGTATACTATTCAGTTGTTTACTTTGAACCATATATAATAATCGTATGAATATTTAACAATCTTACTCCCTCCTTCCTCCTTCCCAAGGTATCTACAATATAATACAAGATCCCATGCTCCTTTCTAAAATATATGACAAAATTTCAGAGTTGAGTTTCTGATGAACATTTAATTTTAAAATTATCTTTAAAAAATGCTGATTTGTTTTATTATTACAAAATCATAGAAATTACTCGACGTTCTAGCAGTATAATAAATAGATAGATTCCCCCAGGAAACTGTGACGTAATTTCCTGTTATTTCAAACCATCATCCATTGCCTGTCAGCTACATTAGTTGCTATTAGCACTTAAAAAACTTTCTAGACAGTTTGACTAATTATGTCACACTACATTACTGGGATTTCCCTGTCATCTAAACATATTAATATTACAAAAATAAATAAATTCAAAAATGATAATTAGGGGTTTATTTAGGGTGATAATTAGGGGTTTATTTAGGGTGATAATTAGGGGTTTATTTAGGTTGATATACTATGTTTGTCTCATAACAATAAATTCTAGATAAGACATAGATCAAGTATACCCCTCAAAGGGGGTGTATTAAGAGATATGGGTAGACAATGGTGATGGTCCGTTGGGTGAAGAAATCCTTTACGCTTGAGGTCTTGTAGTTAGAAAAGTTTTTTATTTTTTTATTTGACAAATAACAGACATCATGTAACAAACTACAAAACGATCTAATCAAATTTATAAATAATACGGAAGTACCCCTAACTACCGTATGCGAGTGTTAAATTCAGAAGGCCTCTGTTTAAATTTCGTATACAAACAGTAGAGTCCCGCTAATAAAAAAATCCGGTTATCCCGAATACGTTCCATAGGAAAAATGCAGATTTCTTCTTAACTTATTAACAGGACAATTCTATTAAAAGTTTTTTGTAAAAAAGAAAGAAATTTATTGTTACAATAAAAATTATTTTGGTTACATAATATAGTTAAATAAAAGAGAAAGCCTAAAGAAATATGAAATGCCTAAAACAAAACTGAAACTACACCAATTGTGAACTAAGTTTTTTACTTGTAATTAGAAGTCCAATAACCTAATGACTCGTGTTTGGAACGTGAAAAGAAAGAGAGATGACGATGACAGGTAGCTGTGGGGTTCCTATTTTTATATCATTGTCTGCAGTCTTATCAAAAGTTCACTGGCTTCTCCTTCCAGTAGCCACTGCACCTGTTTACGAGCCAAACAATACCGTAGGAACCTCAAATGTTCCTAAAATAAATTTCAAGTATCAACATTACTTTATTGCCGAAATTTATGGTGTTTGTACAGTTAGCAATGTTATTACATTACAAGAAAGTCATAAAAATATGTTCTAAACTAAGTAGTACTAATTGTTCTTATAAAAATTTCACAATTACTAAAACAGTAAGATGTAATATCCGCCTAATCCGAAAATTTGCTAGACCGAACATGATCCGGTCCTAATTAGTTCGATTAGCGGCACTCTACTTTATAGATTTTAAATTTTAAATTAGGCTAAGTTTATTTTTACTTATAATTAAAAATATTTTTATTAATATAATATTAGCAATTAACTAGTTGTAAAAATTAAAACTTTAATTTATACACATATTACATTTATTTATAGATTTATTGTCGAGAGCCGCATTTTCCTCCAAAGATGCAGAGTCAAACCACAGAGTCATTCCACTAATACTAACACTTGCATTTACGGTAGTCTTTAAAATTTACTCAATTTCTCATGAAAATATAGACTGCAAGAGACTGAAGAAGAGCTCCAACTTATTTAAACTGTGTACATGGTATGATTTAACATATTTGGCTTTTTGGGGTCTAGCAACACAAAATTTGGTCATAGCCTAACTAAACTAATTTGAAATTAAGGTTTTTGGAATTTTGAAACTTGTTATTTCACTTCGGAATTTTGTAGATGACAACTTTTTATAAGAGATGACAAATTTGGTCTGCTCAGACAAATTCGCTAATCTACATCCTATTTTCCCGTTGATTATCTGTTCTTTTAACATCATTATTAATATAATCATTAGTTGTTTTGAAAATTGTAATATTTTAACCCCACTAACATAAGTGGGAAAATGAGTATGTTTGATGTTACGTCCACAACGACTGGATATAACAAGCTAAATTTGTTCAAGAATAAAGAAGATTTTTTTAAATCTTTACAAGCTTATTTTTCTTTTGAACATGAATCGGCTCTCCGCCCCACTGGATCTTCAAGTTTCCATGTTATTCTTATGGACACAGATTTTATAAGATAGATGGCTATTTAACCCCTAAACAGATAGTTTTTTATTACTCTACTTTTTTATACTCTACCTATAGGATTTTGAGCGTAGCGAATGACCTCGATCAAGTTAGCATCGATAACAGGTAACGGGTAAACCTTGAGGCGAGAGAGTAGAGCGAACGAGCTCGCTCATTGACAGTTAGTTAAATACATCGACGCTACCGAATCTATGTGGGAAAACGATAGTTTAATTACTATTCAGTGGGAAAAAGTGAGTTTTACTTACAATGTGAAGTTCTGAATAAGAACTCAAGAAAGCACACAAATAATGTTTTGTAATCCATAGAAGCATTTGGCAATAACACTATCATTAACAAGCTAAGAGAACACAAAACAATATTTTCTGAAACAAATACAACAACACAACAAAACTATCAACACAGAGTGTCGCTGGCGCGCCAGGCTGCGAGCGACTAGTTGATGAATGTAATTGACAACACCAGAGAACAATGATATCCATCCGTTCCAGAGGGCAATTTATTTTGAAACCGATATAATTGGTCTCATAAAACTCCCAAATTTGTTTTAACAACATCAAGGAAAGATAAATACCCTTGATAATATTTTTGGAAGTATTTATTTATGGCATAAGCAATACTTCCATATACAACCATATACTTACATGTACAACCATATAAAATACTTAGAAAAATCACAGTAAAAATCTCAAAGTGGCATTTCTGGAACGAAACAAAATCAAGATCTCTTAATATATTAGCTTTAATAGGCTTTCGTTGCAATCAAAAACTTTAAGCAGTGATCAAATGATGACCACTTGTATTCAGTGGAACATCTTACACTGTAGTGTAGATTGAAATTACTGTAATAGATGAAATAAAATAACTCAAGAGTAAAATGCCGCAAGCCCAACCTCAAATAGATAACTTGGCCGGTAATGGAAGGTGTCAAACTTTACCTAGAAACTAAATATTAAAATAAGGCTTATAATTTTTAGGTCCAGTTTTTTGCTTATTGCTATGAATTAATAGTATTGTATTTAAAATGGTGAATAATATATCTGAGATTTCTTTGAGATATGAATATCGTAGTGCTTTTATGAGAGATAATATACTTGGGTCATGTTTTGTCTTTATTTTAAACATGCTAGTGCTAAAAGCGATTTCGTTTGGCCCACGAGCTAAAATGATATCCGAGGTCGTGAGTAAACAGTTTACAGGTTGAGGTTGTTTTAGGAACAAACCGACGTTAACCACATCAATGGTCTATCAATAATAGTGTGTTTAGAGTTACTACACGCTTGTGTTCCTGCAGCCACCGGGGCTATACTTGGCAATGATGGCTTCTGCTCCGGCTACTGTTACCACTGGTGAAATTGAAGATACATTGGCTGTTATGGGCGATGACATTTGGTTTATCACTGTTATGTTATTGAATTAAGTAAAACTGAGGCTCCCGCCTACTTACAGCTTTGGGCAAAATCGGGATATGGGTTACCAACCAGATCCCTAGAGTGGTTCAGAGTGTTGTTTTGAATGTCCGTGGATATTTGATATTCGCACCTCTCAGGTTACTGAGATTTATTGGTTATACATTTTGTCACTAATTTATTGGAACGTGTGGTTTATCATAATTAAATTTGAATGGTAAAAACCTGGCTTTAGTTAATCACAATAACCTTTGTTAATTTCGTCACAGCGGTCCTTTTTTAACTATTGAATAAAATGATAGTACTTACCACTATTCATTTGATTTTTTACAGTATTTCTCGAAAGAAACTCTTTTCTATATACACGTGCGTAATTGCAAACTAGATCCAATTCACAGACTGGTTAAAATTTGACCAAAGTTTCAGTTGGTCTGGACCTAATTAGTTTTAAAATATTTTATAACTGAAACATCTGTTCTTCCTGATTTGCTAGTATTTATGTATTTATTATTACGACAGTTGTTTAGTGATTCAAGCAATTACGAACTACCCTTCCTCCATAAGGCTAACACTTTTGAAAGCCTGTAGGGCGTAGCCAAGGTGCTCGATGGCAATTATAATTCTTTATATCTTCAATTCTTCAGTACAATAACCTTTCTAACGGTAAGCGAGGATTTCTCATACGATATACACAAGCTGAAAATCAGAATTTCTGCATGTTGATCGAATAGAAGAATAATCACTGAATTCCGAGAAACCTTTCTTTATTAGGACGGCGCGGCGTGGTGGTCGTCATGGATATTTGAAAAACAGTCTGATAAAATCAGCGCCTTTCACAGTGTCCTGATTTATTAAGGGGTTAACTAAAGCGGCGGCGGCCTCGACCATTGTTGATCAGCTGGTAAATATTTACTTTGTAGTGAATAAGGTCAGCTGATCGGTGCGGTCAGCTGTTCAACACTATCGTTCGTCAACCGTGCGTAGTCGGTCGTGGTGTTTGGTGCGAACTGGGACCCTCTAAGTGTTTGGTGTAGTGCGAAAGTTGAGTGAGCTATACATTTAAGGTCTATCGATAGAGTCCCAAAATGAGTCTTCAATTTCATAATAACACCTATTTAATTTTAAATGCTTAAAAATTATTTTAATTTAAAACTAAAATTGCTAACTTTAATGGCAGTAAGAGAATTCTTTTGACACTTGCATCTTGGACAACGGGAGACCAGCAAAAAAATTTTGTGTCAAGTTGTGCCAAAATGGATTTACATTTTAAATGAATGTATGTGCGTTTTAACCAACTTCTATGGATCCATATGGAGTTAGTGACTACTTCCCTGAAAGACGAAGCACCCGCCTCGTCCACTGGGCAGAATCTGTCCAGGATAACTTCAGGTTAGTCCGAAAAAGTATGATTCGTATTTTGGTGTAATGAGTATACAATGTTAACAACAAAAGTGCCTGAAATTTGATAGATGGAGTTCTCTTATTGATATAATTCAAAAATACTGAATCTATTAAAATTTATTTAAATTA
Organism: Neoaliturus tenellus; assembly: GCA_030545055.2. Classification (NCBI taxonomy): domain Eukaryota; kingdom Metazoa; phylum Arthropoda; class Insecta; order Hemiptera; family Cicadellidae; genus Neoaliturus; species Neoaliturus tenellus. Next base: position 65,034,408 of record CM061532.1, read on the forward strand.
ACATGTTTCTAAACGGGAATTTGTTTTACAACATGTAAGATGAATTTAGAACGAAATAAAATACCTTATACCCACAAAGTGATTTACGCATAGTAGTTAACTCGTTAATGCAGTCTGTAACTAACCCTCGTTAATGTAAACCTTGGATCTATAACTGAATCTCATTATCGTGAACCTCTTAACTGCCAATCAACGCTACGTAACTACAAGGTCCTGCGAGACTTGTGCAACTGAAACCTACTTATTCACGGTTATTTAGTTTTCGATGTTAGTGTCATAAAATCTATACTTATTTAATACGCTAAGGGTTTTTTTGTCTTGAGAACTCCTCCTACAATTTTCAACCGATTTTCAAGTTTTTGGTGTCGTTGGATAGGGCTTGGTCTGTAGTTGTTTCCGCCAAAAACTGATGAGAATCGGACTAAAAATAAAGGCGCTATCCACCATTGAAATCTCAAAATTTCCCATTTAAATAACATTGGGATTGAATAAAGCATTTTAAACATCTGTTAATAATCAGCTGTAAATACGTGTTGTTTTGGTGATTAAAGATATTCACAATAGTGGATTGGCCGAATGTCGTTGATTTTGAGCTAAAAGTAACATTTGTATTGTATTAAAGTAAATTGCTCGATTTCGAGCAACACGTATACTATATAGTGTACAATAAAAGATCCTATAGAATACAACATTAGCTGTTGAAAATTCGAATTATCGAATACTTTAACAACGTGCGAGTACATTACAGCTACTACTCTGAGCTAGATAATTAATGTTATTAATCATATTTCGTGAGGGCTGCTTATTCGGATTGTCAGTAAACAATCGTCATAAGTATGAAAGCGTCCGAATATTCACCATGTATATAGTTGAAGTTTAAATAAATATGGCTTTATTATTCGTTTGTTTCCTTCGGCCAACTACTATATAAAGACATGGGAGCAGCAATATTCTTAACTATAACTCTTCCTTTTCGTCTAAGTTTATTACTGCTGTGTGTATAATATAAGATGTATGGTCTAATGTATCATTTTTATTGAGAAAAAGATTATAAAAAAATCGTTGTTGGTTTATATTATGTTTTAATAACACGAATTGGAAACTTAACATAAAATTGTTACTTAAAATCTAGAAATGCAATACAGATCTTGTTACAATATTTTGTAAAAAAATCATCGAAACACAACGATACCCAGAAGCAAAACACGAATGAAATAAATTCAAATCAGATGCAAATCCTTTGCAAAAGACGTGGATATTCTTCAAAACAGGGTCTAACGCAGCAGTTTAGGAGCACTTGGCTCCGAACGTCCGTGTCCGTGACTCAAGGTATAAACAACATTATGGTAATGTATTCGGTACAACTCGCCCTGCTACTGTGATCCAAGCATTATGGCCCCTCTGGTAGGGGTTAGGCGGCGTTTAATGGTGTTATGGAGTTATAGCGGAATGGAAAGACAAAGAAAAAATGAAAAACGTATTAGTAACTCGTCCGAAAGTGGTATATCGATGCTCGATCGAATTCAAGTACTAGCCTTCGCCTCGTACTTGAAACTCGATCTTGCACCGATAACGACCACTTTCCGGACTAGTGACGAAATATAATCTATACTTATTTAATACGCTAAGGGTTTTTTTGTCCTGAGAACTCCTCCTACAGTTTTCAACCGATTTTCAAGTTTTTGGTGTCGTTGGATAGGGCTTGGTCTGTAGTTGTTTCCGCCAAAAACTGATTAGAATTGGACTGAAAATAAAGGCGCTATCCACCATTGAAATCTCAAATTTTCCCATTTAAATAACATTGGGATTGAATAAAGCATTTTAAACATGTGTCAATAATCAGCTGTAAATACGTGTTGTTTTGGTGATTACAGATACTCACAATATTGGATTGGTCGGATGACATTGATTTAGAGCTAAAAGTAACTTTTGTATTGTATTAAAATAAATTGCTCGATTTTGAGCAACACGTATACTAGTATCGTATAATTCCATTTCAATAATTTAAAAACAAAGCATTAGGCAGAATTGTGAAAACAGCTGTTAACTAAATTATTGGAATCCACGTTACAGATTCAACCTCTCTTTTAATATAAACAAATACACAAAGAGTGCAGACAGCACCCGCAGGCCTAAATTGAAACAGTCTGAAAGGCGAGAGAGTGGAGCGAACTAGCTCGTCTTGAACAATAAAGAAGCCTTTTGCATTGGTTATCTAACCGCACTGTCTGTAACTGATATTATTATAAAGAATACTACTGTTTGAGTTTACAGAACAAATGCTCGGCCCCCAGGTATTTGTGCTTAAATATTGGTATCCTATGATTTATTTAAATTTCATTATTAAGAAAATCAGTAGTAATGCCTAATCCAACAAACACCTATGGATTAGTCCAAAAGCAATTTTTTAAACACCACTTAGCAAAAACTCTCGGAGAAGTATATCTACTTACAGCTCGCTGCAGATGACCATTTTAACAGTCAGTTTATTTTCCGACCAGTAGCCTCCGCAAGGCTGGTTCGTCTTGACGTCAGTCCATCCATGTTCCTGTGCTCATTTACGAGCAGTCCCGATGAAAAGTAGCCCTGTGATTGTGTGAAAATTACCAATTTGTGAAGGGATAGTTGTTGAAAGGAAACTGCGTTTGCATGTTATATTTCAAAGTAGTGCCTACATGATGCGACACCATATATAGAACACTTGCGAGTCAGTGTTTCAGATCATATAGCCATAGAGGGAACGAAAAAAAAACATCGAGGGTTAATTTTTCAGTGTTTTCGTGAACACGATGGCTGGACTGAGAGAATGATAGAGTCTTATACGTACGGCTGATTCAGTCTGACGTTGGTAGGATCTGTCACTTAAATTGACGGATAAAATCTGTCCAGTTTTTGGTCTCCAAGGCCAGTTTTAAATTTTCGTTTTAACTTAAAAATAAACCTGTTTTTTTATTGATGGATATGGAGACCCTGGCCGAACCGTTAAGCAAAAACCGCCCGAAAGGATGGGATACTGAAGGAAGAGAAAGAGTGAGAGACGGGACATCAGACGGCCGTTTGACCATTCAGAGGGCCAATCCCCATGTACTGTAACAACTTAAAATACGCCAAAGTGCGTCGGTGTTTCAAATGAAGTCTCTGAAGTCTCTCTGAAGTCTCAACGGTCCGCTCTGCCCTCTAAACGGCCAACCAACTGACTGTCCACCATAGGCGGCTCTAGACTAGATTTTCTGGGGGGCTAGGGCATTAGAAGTGTTAGCACTAAATGTCTCCGACCCCCCCCCCCCCCCCCGTCATTACCAATGAATGCATTGACGTCACTAATACATCAGCACAACAATCTCAACTTTCTTACCTAAACTGTGGGTATGTAATCCAATGCTGAATGTAAAGTGGTTAAATTTATAGAACAATAAGTTATTGTAAATTACAATACTGCAACAAAAATAAAATTTTGAAGAGACCGATATGTATGTGTTCAGAGCAACAGAATAATGATAACGTCAACCTTATTTAAATTATTTAGTTTTTGATCGAAATCTTAAATTTATGTTTCTGTATTTTTTTATAACTTGAAAATGGGCTAGTTTCATGGAAACATGCACCTTGAAAAATAGTGTACTTAAGTTATTGTTGAATATAATTCAGATACTGTAACTGGAAAAAGAAAAAAAAGCCAAAAAAGTGAGCGTGATCGGGCGTGTTAGACAAATTGTGATCCACTCTGAATTGAGATCATTTGAAATAATGGATATTCAATCTAAAATAATATATTCACTGTTATAATAAAATTAGAGTTTTGTCTGTACGTTGCTTAGAATTTTGAAATTTTTGGTTATTTTTACTTTTTATGCATAACAGAATCCAAAATCGGTGTCATCTAAATTTCTTTCCCTCTGTCTGTCTGTCTCTCTCTCTGTCATTCTGTCTGTAACGCTCATGGGTCCTATTTTGTCCTCTTTTCACTGGATAACGACTTTACCTAGGGGTCTAAATTTTTTTCATGTCATAGACTAGAGTGGTGTGAAGGTTCATTACAACTTTAATTGACTTAGCGACCTTAGGGCTTTGCCCCATAGTATGTCAAAGTAGCCAAGTTGTGCTAAAATACCAATCTTTAATCTCTTTTCACACGACAAGGGCTTTAGTAAATGATATGAAAATTTTTATTATTGTTAAATGTTGAAATTAGAACGATTTTAGCTGCTCTAAAGCATCGTTCGTCAAAAAGGCTCTCCCTCATAGTAAAAGAAATATTCAATGTTAATCTTATGGGAATATTTAATTCTACCTTTTTATCTATGCTCTTTAATCAGCTGGATTAGACAGTTTGTCATTTTCACCACAGATGGCAACACTTAAAATTTTAAATACAGACTCTTTCATATCTAACCCTTTAACTTTTCACTGGCCTAAATACAGTGAATAAAGTCAACTAATTCTTGGTTCTAAATATGAATATTAAAATAATTTATGGAAATTATTACAAAACGAGTTTTGACCCTTAAATCTTAAAATGTTTCTTATTATCATTACAAACTAATTTTAGTTCCCAATTTAGCTTTCATTGCACTTTCTGACAAAAAGAGGTGTATTTTATCAAACACAACATGTAGTTAAAACCAATGAGGTTTATAAATTGCTCAATTTTTCAAGTAGTTCGGGTATAGACGGGGCAATATTAATGTGTAAAAGCTTAATGAGTAGGTCTTATGAAGAAGTGAGAAAGTCGCTCAAAAAACACTCATAGTACCACTGTAATTTTCATTCAAGGATCATGCTGATTGGTTGAATGGAATCAGATGGTTTAAGAACATATTTGCAGAAGTTTGTTATTGTTTTTTATTTTGTGTAAACAAACAAATATACTTATTTTGACATTTAGAAGGTAAAAAGAACGCTTCCCGTGGCAATAAGGAAAAGTAATCCCACCATCAATGCTTAATTTTTCTCCGTTTTTCGACATAACTTTTTAACATGGGATGTCACTATTTATTCGGTTTTGTATACATTGGCAACACATGAGGTTTTAGGTAAATAGGTAAAGTCTAAAGACAAAAAAATTGAATTAAGTAAACCTAATATCTACACTGCGGTGCGGTGGCTATACGTTACTGACAGATGTTGCGTGGTTTTACTTGGTTTGGGAATTAAAATGTTAACTAATTTTGAATTTAGATTTAATATTGTACATGTCTGTACATATCTTTCATGGGTAGAACAAGATGCAGGGGTTCAATACATTGGATTTGACATATAGCTATCGTCACACCCAATCAAGGATTCAATATTAGATTTCATAAGAATCTATAATATTTTTTACAAGTCTGAGTTTTCTTAAATCTTCTATAAGTTTAAACTCATAGAACTATAAAGTAAATCACCATACGAATATAAATGTTTAATCAAACTGCAACAAAACCATTAATAGAAATAACTTCTAGACTAAATGAGAAATGGATTTAACAAGATTTTGACAAATTTGCCTGGTAGCTATTAAGCATAAAACTTGATATCTAGATACGTTAGAATGAACCAACTGAAGGTTATGAATTTGTGAAATCATTAATATCATTCGTTTAATAAACTGTACACACACCCCGTGCGAAGAACGGGTACTCAGCTAGTTCAATCTAAAATAATATATTCACTGTTATGGTCCATAGTTAACGGCTGTCCTCCAAAATATTAAATCTCCTAAATAAGCAAGACAAAAATTACTAAATTTCTATGATCAAAATTGAACTGTAATGTCTGACAAGGGATAATTGATAGGCCTACTTGATTACGAGCATTATTGGCAATACGAAAGCTTTATTTGCAAACATTGTTTATTCACGTAGTTATTTCACTCATTGGTGGGCCTATACAAATTTAAACCTGCACAATAGCCAAGTCCACCATACAGATATGCCATCTATCTGGTTCGTTTTTTAAGGTATAGGCCTAGTAGGCTACCGATGCAGGAGAACGGCAACCTGATGGACACTATAAGAAGCAGACGACAAAATAAATTTGCCTATAGCTGCATTAACCCATATTGGATCAAGCGTTTTATGAGTAAAGAATGCAAAACGAGCCAGATAGCTTGGGAACTTATTATTGAACCATAACATTATCATTATCAGTAATCAGTACTGCTAAAAAGAGATTCCTTGCCCAGAAGGTATAGCCTACCAAAGTGACAGAGAGCAGACGGGACGGGTGGTACACCAACTTGACATCTGAAATTTACAATTGTGTCAGAAAGTGAGAAAACAGTGCTATGGCATGCAGGTAGGGAAGGGTACTGTTGAGGGTGATATATAAGCTTGGGAGGGGAGGGTAATTGTTTGTTATACATAAGCCAAAATCTTTTTTAGATTACTGTATTTTGAATTAGGTCTTTTGGGATCTTAAAGAAGCACATTAATTGAAAGAAGATCATTTACTCGGGATCCTCGCGCTTGGCCAAAGGCGCTTGGTGTCCAGTTTGGAATTTTTAGGGCTAGCCCCCCATTTACTCAACATTGTGTGAAAATTTAATGTTTTTAATTTTGACGGTTTCTTAGTTTTGGTTGCGTAAATTCAGCCATGTCACCGATGATTGCGGCGAACGCATCTCCAGCCGAGGCCGCGACACAACACATACTCAGGTAACTGTACACAGCCCGCTGCGGCGGTTATGTTTTTATTGATATATAGGTCAGAAATACTTTCAATAACTAAAATAAATCATATTTTAGGGTTAAGTCATACGTCCGGCAATCTAGACAGCAATAAATAAACCAAGATCAGGTCGTTGACGGAAGCTTTCGCCGCGACGTATAGCCACGGTTGATTTGCCAAGTGATTACATGTGCTATTTTCACTGTGAATTACGTTTGAAAGTATTTCTGGCCTATATGTCAATAACAAACATAACCTAGCTGCCGCAGGGCTGTAAAATTGGCTTTGTCTGAGTTCGTTTAAGCAGTTTCGCGGCCTCGGACGGAGATGCGTTCGCCACGATCATCGGCGACATGGCTGACTTTAAGGAAGCAGAACTCAAAACCGTAAAACTTAGCAGAATTTAATTTTCATCCAATGTTTAGTTAATAGTATTCTTTCAATTTCTGCGTTTTTAAGACCCTAGCTCAAAATAAGCAAAAATAAATAATTGCTTATGTATATAAGAAACAAATACCGATGTGTGAGTATAGCCCCCCCCCCCCATATTAATTAGCCTAACCTTGAATCTATTGAAATTTGTATTCCAATATTCTATTATTTACACTATAATTTCACACAACTCTATGCAGTCTCTGCTGCCAAATTGAGTTTTGGAAACGTCAGTCAACATATAAATTTATTATTTTAAAATATCAAGTTTTTCCTACAATGCCACGGAAGTCTGGGGGGCTTAGCCCCCCCAAGCCCCCCCCCCCCTTTAGCCGCCTATGCTGTCCACTCATGTTCCAGCTAAGGGTTTCCATGCCGGATGCATTCCTCACCCCCCGCTGTCTTGAACATGAAAGGATTATGAAGGAAGGGAAATTGTCATAGTGGACAGCCAAAAGACTTACCACAGTGTTGTCAACTTCGTTTGCTGTACCCAATGTCAACTTTGTAACTAGTATAAAACACTTTTGAAGTGGTCATTGGAGAATTAAACCTAATCAACCATGTGGAACTCTCGGTTTTGGTTAAATTCATCCCAACTTTACAGTGTTGGAGTTAGGCACGAAATTTTAAGTACTCTTTAAAGTCACCGTGCACCGGGTGCACTCCAGCTTGGTACCAGCCGCTCCCCGCCGGAGATGCACCGCCGCGACAGTTCGCCCCCGGTCCCGATTGACGGGTGCGCCCCGCGGCCCCATGATGGGGTGATTGGGCGGGGGACGCGGCTATTTGTGCCGGAACAGCCAATTAGCACCGAGTGGGTTATTTCTGACACACGCTCTACACTCCGCTCGCAGCCGCCATATTTCTGGAATGTTGACACCTTCACTTGAAATAATATTGGAGTGAGGAGAGACTTAGCACCACTCCTAGGCAGTGACGAACAAACTCAACTCACTGAGCTTTGAGTAAAATAAATTTACCACCATGATATATTACGAAAAGTTGAAATCGTGGTTGTAAATGTCGTGCGGAGTTAACTAAAATTGCGGGGATACGGATTAGTGTACTTCAACTGCTACGTCAGGCACTTGCCTTGTCTATTGAAGCACATTCGAGTTATCTTCTCGCAAGTAAATGCTTCAAATGCATCCTTAAATATTCGCGTATGCATGTGTAGTTTATAAAAAGTGACAGTTGTAAAAAAAACTGCTAGAAAAAGTGGAAGAATAGATGTTTCAGTTATAAAATGTTTTTAAACTTCTTGGGTCCAGAAACTGAAATTTTTGTCGAATTTCGATCAGCAGGCAATCTCTAGTTTTATAAAATTGGCAATCGTATAATAAACAGAATACTTGTTTTCTTATAAAAGCTTAGTCTGAGTTTACATTCTTGATAAAATTTGAAATTGTTTAGCCACAAATCAAATTCAGAAGTGTAGATGCGAACTGTCACTCTATTAAAAAGAATCACCAATATTGTTGACCTATAGAAAACATTTCTGTTTTGACTAAATTCAATTCTTTCAACAGTAAAATAAAACCAAATTTGAATTTTATAATAGTTTTCATTACAACACGAATGAATTCACTGCTAATATGAGTGAGGATAAACTCGCCCAATATTGGCAACAGCTGTACGTAATGTGAATCATGCAACAAAGTGGTGCAAGACGAATAAACGGCAGCAGCTGTCTAAATTTGTCAGTCCAATGACACGGATCGCCGCAGAACGGGCGGGCCCCGCCTGACTGATCACCGCTACAGTATAGCCTACTGTGGACTGGGACCTCCCCCGCGTCGCCACTCGTAAACGTTGTGTCACACACTTGGCAGTTCAAATATGTACAGGTACAGGTAACTTTCATAATGAGCCGTTCGTAAGTTCACTACATCACTATTATTTTGAGACAGGGACATAGTGGGTATTGTGTAGGATGATTGTGGCGCGATCTTGTAGTCTTGTTACTGACTAAGGCCGACATTCTCCTTAGACAGGACGACAGGACTGTTAATTCATAGCCCAACAGCCAAGGTATCTAAGGACCTAAAGTTTAATGTGGGATCCGAACCACAATTTTGACCTCATATATACGAATTGGTCTAATTATAAGGATGGTCTATATGGATGAACTAGTATTGACTAGTGCGGTCGTTAATCCCCACTAGGGAATATCGCATCCACAATCCATCGCTTATAGAACTATCCATAATTCGTGACCTCCAAGTAGCTGGATTACAGGATGTCGACACCGATTTTGATTACTTGCTTCTTGATAGTTTTTTATGAGTATGAAGTAACCTCAGAGTGGCTCATCAAGTGTTGGATTATTTAATCAACAATCATTATTCTTTTCGAATCCTGAAGAACCTTACTGTTAATCGTTTTTTTTATCACAAATTGTTTTATTGTTTGTAATCTTTGTATCGGATAAACAGACTGAACCGCATTTGTCCACGATCTTCTGAGTCAGTACAGTAAAGGATGTTTGATTCGTAGTTTCGTTCACCCTGGCCTTGCCCACAATCAGCTGTTGGGGGCAGATAAGCGTAACTCGCCAGTGGCGTGCAGCGTGCGCCCGTGACCCTACTGTACTTTCTGTGCCGCCCCCGCCCCCGCCCGCCTCCTCACCATCCGATATTGCTATTTTAAGATTGCGTTGCAAAACTTTTCACTGCCAGTCATTCGTCTTTGTAATAACAGTTTCTTCCTAGCAAATAATCCATATATTTAGGCTAAAATCCCTGTAGATATATATACACATTAGTTACCCTTATTGCCTCACTTTACATTTTTTAAATAGAAGCTGATTTTACTTTGTGAAATACATTAACATAACACAGTTGATAAGGATGTCAACTACCTGACGCTAGGCCGGTTAGTTAAGAACATGATTCTCAGCGATTAAAAGTTGACAGCAATGGGAACAATTAATCAATTAGTGGCCAAATTAAACGTGGGAGTATCTCCTGTGTCAATCGCGCATGGTTTAAAACACAGTTTGGTACGGTAGTTATATTCGAATCATAAACATGTTTGTTTTCAACTTTAAAATATTAAATGTAAGGGAATATGAACTTTATTTACAGTAAGCAAAACTGGGGTTCTCAAACAAAACTTATAACAACCGGTCTTGGACTTTTCCTCTGGTGCTAGACCTGGTGCATTAGGTCAATTGTTATTTGATTCAGGAATAAAAAGTAAATTTCTTTATGTATAGACATCTCATTACTTATTAGTCAACAGAAATTTAAATTTTTCTGTTAACTTTATAATTCAGGCAAAACGTGTTTCAAAATTTACTAGCTAACCAAATAGCATTTGCAGTCCCAAAGCCATTCACTGCTCGTTATCCCCCACGACTGTAGTTGTTGTACGGTGCTGTACATAGTCACTGTTACAATTACAGTTCAAGTGTTGTTTCTCTTGTTGTAATCGTACTGATTTCGTGCTCACCTTAGTTACCTCGCTTATCAGACACACTTTAAACTTTGACCTCTTATCTGTAAAGTAGGCCTACCTCGGTGTAGTACATTCCAGCAGAAAATCGTTTTCCCGCCTCACATAGGGTTATTTGACCTAGTCACGCTGCTAAGTTAAATTGTTCCTATTTACAAGCCTGGTTTATTTTCTGTCCCATGTTCTGTTGTCTATGCCGTGTATTGCCCAATTAAAAATATACCAATGCATGTTTGTCAACAATCTGATAATATACGTTTATTATTCAATGGAATTAAAAATCAAAAATGAAAATGTTGTTAATTTATACTGCATAAAAATGTAATCATTGACGACTCTAAATCAGGTAGTCCAGCATCAATAATTTTATCTCCGCAAACATTAGCCTACATACAAAAAAAAAAAAAAAAAAAAAAAATCCACACGAAACATTTTTAAATGCAATCAAATTTTGATGCAGATTCTTTTAAAATATTTTTGTATTACGTCTTTACCTCGTCTTCAACTTCAATAAATAGAGAAAATGAACTTTAAGAGCAAACATTATAGGAAGGCGATAAAAAAAAACAGCGATTTGAATTTTCCAACCATCTATACACATAGACAATGTAAGAAAACTGAGGTAGCTAAGTGGAGAGATAAATAATGGATCTACACGTGAGTATAATCTATTTGAAAATCCATACATAAAAATCTATGCCAGAGAAGACGGTCTTTTTTTTTTTTTTTTTTTTTTTTCTAATATTGACTTCAATTCATTATCGAATGCTGAAAACGAATTTAAAACAGCGATGAAAAAATCAAAGTTGTGTTTATTCTTTTTTTGAATCAAAGCCAAAATATCATAATGTTATACCAACTTCAATCATGTTTCTCACACAGGTGGTTTTTTGGGATTTCTTTCCAGAAACAAGGGGGTTTGCAATCCCTTAAACTTTTAGACATTTCTCAACAGCGAACAGCTACTTTAGCTACCACGATTGGCCCAGATCTCGGCACAGTAAGTGGGTCGCTCTGATCGGCATATTCTCCTCCTGAGATCAATGCGTGGTGCCACGCAGTGCCGTCACTTGTTGCGTCCACACGCGCTACGCACTTTCCCCTCCCTCCCCCCACCCCCTTCGACCCCCACGACACACAATACAGACAATTCTGGCTTGTATCCATTAGGGCTTGAATGGATTTTGAAATGAAATAATTTTTCAAAATAACATTTCAAAAAAGCCTGAAATGAAACACAAACGTCTCCAACACTCATATATTTATACTTACACTGAGTTATGATACAGACCGTAAATATACGAAAAGTTGGAAAATGGCAATCGATTTCAACCAAATTCTCTGATCATCATCAGGTCCAAAGAGAGAAATCAATCCTAAAGTACAAAAATATGTGAAGTATACCGTAGGTTGTGCCACTTGGTTCCCAAATTTACCTGTATTGCGGTTTTTATGAAATTTTCTTAAGTTTCGTCTCGTCTGAGACCCCTTTGCTAGGCCCGAAATAACAGTTAATTATTGTCAATTCGTACCCCCTGTAAGGTTTTTTTATGATGCAGTTTTACAGATTTCTTCCAGTTGAGGCTCCGCAATACATTAAAAACCCCGCAGGACCCGAAGAAATTTGCTTTTGATTCCAAAATCAAATAAAAAATTGACGCTATGTGCCAGCTCTATTACCAGATGATAAGTTTACCTCGACTAAAGTATAAGCCAATATTTTTGTTAGACTTGGCTTAACAAGTCATTGAAATTACATAATTACAAGCCATTCAATTATTATTTAATCCATTCAAAAACTATTATACAAAAAATCAAACTTAAATCAACTTAACAGATTTTTTGTAATGGTCCAATATCTTGAATACCAATATAAACTTTATTTCAAATGATTACTGAACAAATAATTGTCTATAACGGAGTAAAGGACTTATTTCCTTTTAAAGGCAAATGTCATAATGAGCACAGTAGCTATATTACAATAGTTTTAGCATTGACTATAGACAGCTTTTTATAGTCATTGGTTTAAGTATTTCGTGTCCAAAACCTTCATACAAAAGTGAAACCATTGTATTAATCTGGCGTGGCTCCTTTGTACGCTTGTTATTAGCTTTTAGTTTTAGAAGGTAATTATATTCTAAATCCTTTAAAACTTTATTCTCACCTGCAACTCCAAAAAGTGTCGCCCAAAGTCCCAAAATCCACCGAAGTTACGTGACTTCGGCACACGGACATCACCATCCTCGTTGCATTCTTCAAAATTGATTAATGTGAATCATGTACAAATCGAGAAGTGGAGTTAGTTGAAGTGCTAAGATAATTTTTAACGAACTTAATTTCAGCGTTTTTATTGAAAAAATATATTACACAATATTACATAATAGTTACACAATATTGGAAAATGCCCCACCGCTAAATGTGGTTGAAATAGTAAGTATAGGCTACAAAATCAATGTTTAGTTTAATTCCTAGTTATAATTTATTGTTTAAAACTGATTATTGTGCGGCAATTGGGTATTGCCCAATAATCAACAATTGCTAATAATTGATTATTGGGTGCCAACACCCCTCCCTTTCCAATAAATTTGTGCCTCAATGTGGGGCCTCACACTCAAACTCTCCCCCAGGCCACAAGAAGTCTCTCGGCGCCGGCGGCCCTGGTAAAAGATTGTTAGAGTTAAAAGCCCATTAGTTTCTTTATTCGTAACTAGTTTTTATTATTTATTTGAATGTTTGTGTTGAAAAATATTTCAAAGTAATTCAGTTCTCTGCTCCTAAATCAATGTGCATTGCTCATGAGGATATGTGTTAAGTAAGTGTAGGCCTACGTGTAAAATACTAACACGTGTTTACTTCGTCATCAACGGTCAGTAAAAAATAAAACTCGTGATTTTGATTATACTATGCATAACCTACTACGTGAGAGTATACATAAAGTTTGACTTTTTCGAAATATTTCATTGCCAGATTTAATACAATACCATTTAACAAAACGTAAATACTACCAGTAGTTATACAATTTCAAATTATTTTTTAACAGTAGGTAGAAGTCTTTGATAATTTCGGCTATTTTCAAGCATGAATAATGTTCTGAATTTAGTTTAAATACACCTCAAGAGAAAGTTCTGAACTTTTAAAACGACCAATATGGTAAGATAGTAGGCGTTTCATAATTTGACATCAATGATTGCTGGGTGGCAAAACCTAATGAGCGCAGCGAATGACATTTCTCCGGTTAATTAATCATTGTTCTGTTTATCAAACGATCTCAGAGTTACAAATAAACTAAACTACTTTCATTAAACAAACGGATATTGTTGAGACACAAGTCTCCATTTATGTTAGAGGACCTATCTCCACCACCCTTAGCGTAAAAATACCCCAAGGTTACCGTTTGAACTTGTTACATGTTTCTCAGCTCAATAAATAAAGAGCGAATCGATGCAATATACGATGGCAGAATCTTAAATGGACCTGTAGGCCTATCCGATTGCATGCTACATGCAAACGGGAAGTGAAAACCATGTTAATAATTTGTAAATCAATCGCGTCCGGATTGCACACATCTTGTGTTAGGTTACTTTTGATTCTCCCTTTTGTAGTAAACCTCCTTGGATTTTAAATGTAATAATTCATTGTAGTCGTCTATTTTTATGTGGATACGAAGTTGAAAGATAGTTAAACAAAATCAAATAAAAAATTATTTTACTGAAGATTTCGTATTGAAAAGGAACACATGAATATTTTAAAACTTGACGATTATTATTCTTTCTCTGGGGGCATCAAACGGGTCATTGGTGTCTAAAGCTTAAATTATGTAGCTGATATGTCTAATGTTAACACTTCAAGCAAAAGTTGTTCCTTCGAAGGTATTTTGAAAAAAAATCTCTTAAAGTTATCAAGGCTTCTTTAAGATAAGGTTCAATGTCTAATTCCAATATGAACGGACGTATTTGTGTTAGTTTATAGTGTTGAATGGATAATATGTGGTCGGTTTGTTGCAGCCGAGGACCGTACCGCCTGAAGGTGAGCCCGAGGCCCCGCCCCAGCCCCCGGTCCGCCGACTACGACCGCACCCACTACTGGCGGCTGCCCTTCCCCCCGGGCATCACCGTCGACCAGCTCGCGCAGTTCCGCCGACGCCACTTCCAGAAGCCCACCGACAACCTGCGCCCGGGCTCCGGCAAGTTCTGCCTCCTCAAGACTGAGTACAAACGGGCCTTCAAGAACTACTTCGTCGAGCTAGAGCAGGCTCTCCGACGTGCGAAAAAACGACAGGACTATCTCCAGGTAGAGGGTGATTACTCATTCAACCCGGAGTATAGAGAGAAGTATGTTGACCTCCCTCGTCATCGGCCTAGGATAAAGAGACCCGAAGGGCAATTCCCTACGTTGGGGGATGATGATATACAGAGGATATCGGAGATTCACGCTCAGTACATCCGGTATTTAGAATACCATCGAACTGAACTCCTTAGAAGGAAAACCAATCTCGCTCTAGAGGGTGATTTTCTCGTGAGAGTCACCGAACATAAAGAACAGTTTGTACCAAAAGAGGGGAGACGACCTGAGCTACAGAGAAGACTGACCAATCTGCATATGGAAGGAGAGTTTGACGGAACTACCGAGACTACCGAGTCATACGTTGTAAGGCCTGCCGGGACGAGACCTGGTCCACTCAGGAGACAGTCGAACTTGATCGTACACGAAGGTGAAATGACCATGACCACTGAAAAGTCTTCCCAGTACAAAAAACACGAAGGAGTTTCTAAACAAGGGCCACATAAGCCTCCAGGAAATCTCAACATGGAAGGTGGACGGGAGTACTCGCCTGAATATAGAGAAAAGTATATAGAGTATCCTAGAGAGAGGTACATCGCGAAAAGACAAGAAGCTCATCTTAAGCCTGAAGGTGAATTTGAGAAGACTTCTGTTCTCAGATCTGAGTTTACAGATTTTCCGCGGGAAAGGCATATAGCTAAAAGACATGATGCACATTTAAAACCAGAAGGTGATTTTCTAGATGAGACTGAATTGAGATCTGAGTTTAAAGACTTTCCGAGAGAAAGGCAAATAGCCAAAAGACACGACGCGCATTTAAAACCTGAAGGAGAGTTTTTAGACGAGACAGAATTGAGGTCTGAATTTAAAGATTTCCCACGAGAAAGACATATAGCTAAAAGGCATGATGCACATTTAAAACCAGAAGGAGATTTTCTAGATGAGACTGAATTGAGGTCTGAATATAAAGACTTTCCAAGAGAAAGACAGATAGCTAAAAGACACGATGCGCATTTGAAACCGGAGGGAGAATTTCGAGATGCGACCGAAATTAGATCCGAGTATGTTGATTTCCCAAGAGAGAGGCCAGTAGTAAAGAGGCAAAAGGCTACTCTGAAACCTGAGGGGGAGTTCGCCAAAGAGACTGAACTTCGATCCGAGTTTGTCGACTTTCCCCGGGAACGGCCTGTTGTCAAAAGGCAAGAGGCACATCTCAGACAAGAAGGTGAAATGGAAAAGACAACGGTACTGAGATCTGAATACCCCGACTTTCCTAGGGAACGACCTGTTGTAAAGAGACAAGAAGCACATCTTAAACTCGAGGGTGAAATGGAGAAGACTTCTGTTCTGAGATCGGAGTTCCAAGATTTTCCAAGGGAGAGACCCGTTGTGAAGCGTCAAGAAGCGCATTTGAGACCGGAAGGAAATCTGGAGACCAAGACTGAGAGTGGCGAGTATACGAATTTCCCGAGGGGAAGACCCGTACTGCATAGAACGAACACGAATCTCAAGCCTGAGGGAGAGATCGAAAAGGTCACAGAGAAAGCTTTAGAATACAAGGACTTTCCCAGGGATCGCCCCGTTCTTCATAGAACGAATACTAATCTTAAACCGGAGGGGGCGATCGAGATATCGACTGAGAATTCACAATACTTCCAAACCGATGTCCAACGGCCGGCGATACAGCGACCGGAGGACGTCTTGAAGAAGTTTGATGGGAGAATAGAGGCTGACCCCGAGTACAGGTCTTCCTACCTCAACTATCCTCGTGAGAGGCCTGTTTTAAATAAACCAAAGGAACAGATGGACAAACCCCACGGACATATGTCTAAGGTAAGTGTTTAATCTGGGAACGATTATATCTGATTGTGGTTCTAATCTTATAGAGAAAACGCTAAGAATACCACTTTTTTAATTACAAATGTACCGTTTCTCGTAATCGATTAATTTAGTTTAACATTAATAACAACTTCAACTTCATACAAATACATTTCCATGAGTTTAGCTGCTTTAAAAGAGTACAAGGTACAATACCAAAAGAATGTATATTCACAGAATAAACTGTACAATTTAATAGAAAAGTTTTTGTTTTAATTTTATTAGTAGGCTACAAAGAGACGTATGAATGTTTTTGTTCTGAATAATAAATAGATTTTTATTATCTATTTCCACAAGAGGGCAATTTACTAAAATGGTATCTGGCTATTACGAAAAAGTAAGCCTGAATAAACATTTGTAAATTCAAAATTCATGTCAACATAGGATAAGAGAATACTCAAGGCAGTTAAGTTTTTATCTTTTTGAACTGCTGCCATTAATTGTTTCAAGTAGTTAAATTCAAAACATTTCACGACGAAAACAATTGAGCATTTTTTAATAATTAACTTATCTTTAGTTTAACTTGTTTAGCTCCTCCATTGGCTACCTTTTAAGAAAAAAAAAAAAAACTTGCCAAACTACAAAGTGAATAAGTCATGTATATAAATATGTTGGTTCGCCAAGGGGGAGGGATGTCGGTTGAACCATGATCTCTACCTGATTCTGTTGTCGTTGCAGTCTAGCGAGATGCACGAGCAGTACGTCCGCCACGACGCGCGCCCGGCGCCCTCGCGGCGCCCTCACACCAACCTCAAGGTGGAGGGCGCCCAGCAGGCCAAGACCGAGTGCAAGAGCAACTTCGCCGACCCCAAGCAGGCGTTCAAGGTGCTGGCCGTCTCACCTCCCGGCAAGACAGTCACCTTCCCCGGGGAGGACCACAAGAGGTAAAGCAGCGTAAGATATCTGATGCTTCAAGGAAACGATTCATGCATTTTGTCTGTGCTGCATTTGAAGTAAATTATCTTGGTATCCCTCTGCCAGAGTTTTAATAATGTACTCAAAACACCTTTAAGAAAAATAGTCTGAACCTGTGACATATTTGGTATTCCAGGAGTTCCTTTTTAACGGGAGTTCGTTTAGAGGGAACCTTTACAATGAATTTTAAACTCTGCCCGTTAAAAAATCCTAACGGAGCTTCCATCCTTTCTTCTTTGAATACCTTAATTTTAAATACTCTGGTAATGTTTAAGCTTCCTTGCTTTATAGACACATAATTTTGAGTAAAGTGAGTAGTGAGAGCCACTAAGAGTTTGATGAAAGATTTACTGTCCCAACTTGTATTTTATCATGTCTTTTGGCGTGTGAGACCACTTTAGATTAAATTATATAGCATATTGATTAGATGTGGAAGTACAGATACCGTATTTAGTAGTATTGAATCAATGAGCTTGAGCTTTATTCTAAAGTGAAACCCGTATTCATGGACGATTGATGGAGGGGTTGGATGCCCTTGGCCTGGGACAACATCTGTTAAAGCTTAACCGCGTGTCTGACAAGGCCGCCTTATCAGCTTATCAGTGCTTCGTCACTCCCCCCCCCCCCCCACCACCACCACCAACCCCTGCACTGAGTGCACACGCTAGCCTACACCGGCAATAGACGTCAAATGTCTTATTGTTCTGTAATGGTGATCGATCGACCCCTAATGTCTTTGATTAAATTATTTAATGATCTGTTAGAAGCTTGATTTAAACACTTAAATTATTAATTTTGAGTTAAGTCACTGAATATTTTATTTGAGATGGTTTTGGACGAATTTAAACTAAAAAAGATTTAACTAAAATGTAATTGTTTTATGCTTCTGCGTTATAAAAACAGTTTTTACGTTCATTGTCCAGAATTAGGTACCTAAAAATAGTAGCTCAAAATGAAGCTATAAGATTTTTAATGTGGGAAAACAAATAAATGGATATTCTATATGCTGAATAACTGGAAATCAAGGATGAGTTTTATTGTTTATTCCCGTCTCAGAATAGCTTATAGCATGAAAAAGTAATGCCCTTGGTACGAGTTTATGTAACACATTCAATTTTACTGATTGTTAAAGGAAAATAATGAAATTACTGTGTTTCCTCACTGACAACGACAAGTCAATACCTAAATATGTTCCTCATTCCAGCTCTCTCTCCAAAACCCTTACACAATATTCTTGAGTATTATATCATTCATTCGTCCATTTAAGTTTTATAATATTAATACATTCCTTGTAAACTATTTACATCTCCTTATGCATTGTTTGAAAATGATCTTTTAAAATTATTTTTCAGTCGTATTGAGCGATATTTAATACATGGTACTGTAGCAGGGCTCCGCACGGTCGTGGGAAGCACGATGACACGACTAGCGAGACGTCCACGACGACGGAATCCTCCGTACACAACCCGCCCTACCGCCTGACGGTGGAGAACGTGGACGACAACCAGAACAGGTCGTTCGTCGTGCTCAAGGACCCCAACAACAACACGACCGCCGCCGATCAGCTGACCGGCAACCGGTGGATGGCGCGGGCCGCACAAACAGCTGACGACGGCCAAACAGCTGACGGCAAGTGGGTGCCGTCCTGGGCCGAGAATGGCGGGAAGGCGGGCAAATAGTAACCTCAAACTCCAACTATGCATCTTCCAAACAATCAATTGATAAAGTGTTAAATAAGGTAATAAGTATAAAGAGTTAAGAATAAGCGTAGAGTGAAATCTATAACTACAAAAGGCTAAGCCCTCATTGACTCATCAATAATTCCTCTAATAAGTGATTTTTTTTTCTTTTTAAGTAATATGGGCACTGCACTGGTTATCAACCCACACATATAAGCTGTGACATTATACAAATCCTACTGAAAACGAAAACTAAAGCCTTTTAGGCCAGTGTACCAGTTACCATTCTAATGAGGAGATATTTTAGAGGCTACAATTAGTTAATTTATCTTGACACTGTTCTAGAGGGGTATAAAAAGTTTTTCCGAGTTCCTCCTCATATAATATTTTACTCAATCGTTTAAACAATTGACTCAAATCTATTTATTAGTGTTTTTCAGCAAATGATTTCTTGAATGGTTGAAGACTTTACAGCTCTATTAGTTAGGAATATACTTTTAAATTGTTAATGGATGATAAAGTAGTCATTTAACAAATACTTTAAATTGGCTTTTAGTGAGTTAATTTAGTCTTTGTGCACATAAATTACCTGACATAACCTAAAACTAACTGCAGACTTTGAGATTTACTCATAAGAAATGGTTCTCAGTTCAGAAAAATACAAACAATCTACTTATAATAATTAATCATATAAAAATTCTATCTTGGCCATACTTACGCATCCACATGAATATAAAACATTTTAATGGAACTTGAACATGGAAACAAAATTGGTAAAGTATTGATATAATTGAATGATATTTGTGCAAAACACAACTGGTTAGAACAGTGTTTTAAAATGTACATAATATATTTTATATTAACTAACGATTTCATTTCATTTAATTTTATTTCAATTTTTATTTCCCTAACAAATAACGTAGAACTTTTCAGCCTACATATTCAACAGGCAAAGAACTATTGGTCTTTCCACAGAGACGACCAATATATAATGTATTATTTCTCTGCGGTTTTCCTAAATCTTTCACCGATCTATAATAAAAATTTAAGTATAATACTTACAGTATTTAATTTACAGAATGTTGTAAACTCCTATTGTTTCCATATTTTTGTATCAAAATTTCACCATATTTGTAGATGGCCAGTTTATTTATTGTGATTTTTTCATCTTTTGCATTAAATGAGCAATCACATTTGGGAGGTCTATTACAAACAAGACATTAAAACTCTATAAAGTTCAGTATTTCTTTCTTTCTATAATCATGGTTTGGTAACATTAACTTATTCTACTGAATTTTTATTCTACTGAAAGATCCAAAATATATTTATTTGATATTTTATGGACCAAAAGGTTTAAGACAGTAAATTTTATTTTCAAATTGAAACTAATGATTGTTATTAACATTGTAAATATAATGTAGACTGATATTGTTGTAATCTTACAAATAGACAATACTTAAAAAAAATTTGTAAAGTTACATTAAATAATCATTTATAGCGAATGATTGTGGCTTATCTATAGTATGTGAGTGTCCTATGTACAGTATTGATATGTTTCAAATGTATGTTTTAAATAATAATTTTTAAACAATATGTTTTAAATAAAATATATTATGCTATGTACAAGATAATGCAGAATATACACTGTATATTTTTATGGTTTTTAGACATATCCAACCTATTTAAAGAGTAAACTGTAGTTTTCACTTATGTACAATGTGAGTGCTAACAGCACAAAATAGATACTTTTGAATGTATTGTTAGAGATTGTATAAATTTCAAGTTACTTTCAAGTTCCAGGTAATATTTTCAATATTTTTTCTATTTATACTGTTCATATTTTTTTTTATCTTTACGTTAAATAAAAATATAGATTGTAACAAATATTCACTGCCTTAAAATAGTCCTATCAAAATATAGCTAACTTAGACTGCCTTATTTGTAATGTGTTGTCTCTTTATTATGCTTTTAATTTGTGAGAAATATAAAAGATATTACAGTATTACCTCAGCGTCTATTTTTGTGTTTCTTTCACATAGCTAATAAAATTGTGTTTTTACACCATGCCACTTTCATGTTGTTCACGGATTAAATGTGACATACAAATAATTGCCATTTAGCTTAGCTCCATTCTTTGACATCTGCGATGTGTTATTGCTCCTAAACTGTTAATGTACTGTTTTTATTAAGAGTCTGTAGTCGCCTTGAATTTCTATTCCCATAAGATTAATGTTAAATTTGAAACATGTGCTACAAATTTAATATCGGTCTAAAAAGATTCATCTTTATGTCATTTTAAAGGAAATTTTAATACTAGGACACTGTGAAACACAAATCAAGATTATAGAGCAATTTATGAGATTAAATAACCAAAAAATGGTTCATTTTCAAACAAAACATGTCAAGAATACTTTGTTGTTTATTAATCAAACAATCAATAATAGAAAACTTTAGATTTCATATGGTACTAGGTATTAAAATTTCCTTTGAAATAAAATAAAGACAAATTTTTTCCACCAATATTAAAGGCATAGCGGATTTTTAAAATTTAACATTAGTTTCATAGGCATAAAAATCCAAGGCTGCCGGTACTGCAGACTCTAAATGATAGTGTACACAGATCTGAGCAGTTTTTAGTTTGAATATTGCTAAAAAGTTATACTTCAAGCAAATAATTTTCATACGTTCTTTTAATGTTACAAATTCTTTTTACTTTGGTTCTAAATTAATTACACTTGACCAATCCAATATTGTGGTTATCGGTATAATCACCCAAAAGTAAACTTATTTGCAGATATACATTGACAGATGTTTAAAATGCTCAACCCAATCCCAATGTTATTCTAATAGGAAAATTTCAAATTTCAATGTTGTGTTATAGCGCCTTTATTTTAAGTCTGACTCTTATAAATTTTTGGCGGAAACAAGTACACGGCAGGCCCCCATCTAGTTAGATATGAATGAATTTTGCAAAGCTGTTTCTAATTGAGCACCTATAAGCAAAGAAGTACGCACACGCCCATTTTAACATCATAGGTCCTAAAATTTTTCAGATTTGTTGTTTCCAAGATTTGAATATAAAATTGGCCATAAGGAAATATAGAAAATATATTTTTGGTTTTGATTAGATAGACATCTTGAAGTCCTGTGTGGCGGACGCCTGACGAATTTTGCAAAGCCGTTTCTTAGTGAGTACCTATGAACCAGAACGCCCAAGCCAAATTTTAACATCAAAGGTCTTAAAGATTTTCAGACTCGTTGTTTCCTCGATTCTTGTTAAAAATTTGAAGTCCTGTGGGTCCCCCAGAGGGAATTTTGCAAAATGTTTTCTTAGTTAGCATTTTTGAGCAAAGAGGAACAGCTATGGTATGCCCAATTTCAACCCTCTATACCCTATGGTTATGGAGATTCTCTGATACATGAGTGGGTGGAATTTAACAAAATATATGGTAGATAAAAGAGTGCATTTAGGGATCTATAGAGAAAACTACTAAAAGGAACATGGATGTTTCGGTGTCAATGGATTTCTTATGGCAAATAGATAGTAGAAAAAAAAAATGGTAGCCCTCGGAAAATGCCTTGTACCCCTGTAAAATGAAAAAAACCTTATTAAGACCAATCTAAGACGTTATTTTATCTTCACAAAAATTTAATACCACTGCTGATTTATAAAATAGTTTTAGTAAACAAGGCAATAAACAACTCAGTATACTTTTGAAAGGAACCTCCAATTTTCATGAAATTTGGTATGAAGGTGTAAGACCAGGTCTATTTTCATGAGTTTGCAAACTAGCATAATCACATCATGGGAACGGGGTTTTATGAATTTTCAAAAGGGTCAAAAATGGGTTTTGACTTTTTTGACCCATTTTTTTTATAATTTTCATTTACCTATTTCAACATAAACCATTTAAAAGAGTTTACAAAACAAACAAATGTATTTTGAATTTTTAAATTACATTTTTTTAGCAAATTTAGTGAATTTAGGGAATACTCTACTATGTTTCTTTTGTTTTACTTTTATATTTACTACTTTTACTATGTTACCCGGGTCCATGTTACTTTTTAATTTTGAGGTCCCCAGAAGCCAAAAACACCACTCGTTTAGTTTCATATATATATATGTATATATCTATTTACATATATATATACACACACACATATATATATGTATTTATTTATTTATATTTATATATATTTAGAAAACCTACCCAAACAGACCTCATAATACCATCTAAATCCAATCATCCGTGGCAGCACAAAATGGCCACCTTTCACTCATTAGTTAACCGTCTAATTAAAATCCCCATGAACCAAAAAGACTATGATGAAGAAGTAAAGACGATCAAAACCATAGCAAAATGTAATGGTTATCAAACAAAACTTATTGATAACTTAATAAAAAAGAAAAAAGAAAATCTTCAAAAAAACACTCATGGGGAAAACAAAAAATCAGAATACTTATGTGTACCTTATAGTTTGACACTCAATAAAGCAATATGGAAAACGTTCACTAACTCAAATTATAAACTATCTTACAGGACCAGAAATAACTCATTCAGTTTTATAAACAAACTAGCTAACAAAGAAAATAAAATTAAAACTAATGATTACGAAAAATCTGGTATTTATAAAATCAATTGCAGAGAGTGTCCTATAAATACTATATAGGTCAAACAGGTAGAAGTTTCCAGAAGAGGTATAACGAGCATATCCAAGCGATTAAATCAATCAACAAAACTACTCAAAAATCTACCTATGCTGATCATATTCTAAAGACGGACCATACCTATAAAACATGCAAAGAAAACATGACCATACTTGAATCTGAAACAAAAGGTAAAAAGATGGACATAAAAGAAGAATTATACATATATGAAAGTTGCCAAACTGACAAAGACAATATTTTAAATGCAATTCAATTCCCAGCCAGAAATCCTATATTTGAAAAAATATTAGATTTAAAGAAAGATAAAAAAACGATTTTACCCCTGAAGAATTAAAATCAAGAAAAACTAAAAACCATCTGGGATTTATTATTAAAATATTAGTTTGTTATTAGGTTAGGTAGAATGAGCACTTGAAAATCAAGGTGCATAAATGAAAATGACTTAAAAGTTGAAACATGTTGAGCAATAAAAATGAAATTAAAAGGGTACTCATGTTTTATTTTAACATTGATCGTAATGTATATATCTATATAGGTATGTGTATGTGTGTGCCCGTGATACTGATAACTTTTGTAAGGAACGTCTGATATTTCGATGAAATTTGGTATGGAGGTGTAAGACCAGGTATATTTTCATGAGTTTGCGAGCCAGCATGATCGGGTTATGAAAACGGGATCTTATATGGGATTTCACAAGGATCAAAAACGGGTTTTTTGGCATTTTTCGACCTCAATTTTTAAAATTCATCAATTTTAAATGAAACTATTCAAAAAAGCTTGAAAAACAAACAATTTGGTATTTTGAATTTTTATTTTAGTGTAACTGGTTACAGAGAAAACCCAAAAATGTGTTTCCCATGTTATTCTTATGGGAAATAAAGAAACCCCTGTATCTTCCTTATTTATTAACATAACCTAATCAAATTTGGTATGAGATAGGGTTTAACTTATACTTAAATTCCATATGGCCGCAAACCTACATGCTCACCCAAATGGGGTTTATGGTGAAAATAAAAAATTGCCAAATCTTTATAAAACTTTGTGTTTAACTTCACCAGCAATTATTGATTAATTTAGATTTTCTAACAACACCCCATGACAGCATATTATATACTCGATCCTATAGTGTGTTATAGGGAAAGTAAATAATCTGAAATTCCATTGGAAATTCGTTGAGTATGCAAGTATGCTGCGGGAAGGGGGGGGTATTTATTTTTTTTCTTTTTGCTTTAAAAGCGGGACGTGGTTGAACTACTGCAGGGGTCCGTTCATACAGTTAATCTTGATTTTTTTTTACTTTTATGTTATTTTTAACACTTAATGTTTTCTCTTAAAGCACTTCCCCTTTAAATTTTTATTTCACTGACTTTTTATGATTTCTCATCCGTTATTAACTTCCTGCGTGGCTGACCTTCATGGGTGGTTTCTGTAAGAAACAAAAGAGAGATTTCGCGGTTAGTCCTGTACACATACATGTAACTTAGACTTATGTTGTTGGCCCTAGTGTTATATTTTTGTTTGTGTTAATATTAGTCATAATAAAGATTTGGAAATATCTAATAGGAGGGTAATTTGGAAGATATAGGATATCAGGATTAGGTTGGTGTTACAAAAGTACTAGAGGTTTTCACCCCAGGGATCCAAAAAGTTGTGAAAAATTTGAGGGTTGGAAAAAATTTTGTCCAGAGATGAGAAAGTAGTTGTGTTAAAAAAAAAAACAAAAAACTAATACTGTATTGTGTATACATAGATGAATACTTTAAAAGCCAAAAACAACCTTAAGATTGAAGGACAATATTTTCAAATGATATACTATAGTTCTGCCGCATTTTTACGAACAAATTTTGTTTACACATCATTGACTATACAATATGTAAAATCATAGGTGATGGTGATACATTTATAGTCAACGATTATACAGTACTAGCATTGACTATTGATATAGTATCTAAAGTCAATGGTACTAGCATAGATTATGGAAAATCGTTTAGACAGGGCAGTTGGCTGACCGTCTGGCAGGTACCCGAGCAGACAGGGAGTTGATCAGTTGATTTGTTTGATTACCAGCTGTCAGTTGGAGGGAGTCCTCTTGCCTGGGCGCCGCCGGCGCCGGACTGATTCAGTATTAAGTCTTGGTTGGTGTTGCAATTTTTGCCATCAAAATAATATCAGTCTCTAGTTTTAAGGTTATTAATCTGGGCTAGTTACTACAATGAATATCAATTCTTAACCATGAGTGACGACAAATTTACTTACTGCCCAATATGCCAACTACCGCTTAAAGCTATTAGCATTTCACCTGATGCTCATGTTTCTATGTGTATGGGAAGAAATGATGATGGTGATGTTGAAGGTTAGTGATTGTTGTTACATTTGGATATGATTAAAAATTGTTGCTATTATTTTATTCCTGTAATAACTTATATTTCTCGTGTGTTGTTTGATCTGTTACAAGCACAGTACAATTCTGTAAGCTAGCATATTGATAGGCCTCTCAACTTATTAAGCTGAGGATCTTTGATCATTGTGTAAGCGATGGCACTAGGCCTATTTTCATAAAACGGTAAGTTAATGCATTATTAAAATATCAGAATGCTAAATGACAGGAATGTCTGGTAGGGGGCACAGTTCCATATAGCGCCTACATTTATACCGAATGAAGATATGGATCGATAGGAGTGCCACTAACATATTTGCGAAAGTTCTTTAAGGTAGGTTTACACTACCTATGTAGCAGAGCTACATAGCTAGTAGCTCTGCTATAAAAAAGTGATACTGGAGATGGGCTATAGAGCCCAGCTATGTAGCAAATTTAAGCCAATTTTCTCTGATTATAGCCGAAAACTTGCTAGCCTATCAAAAATTTTCGGTAACATCAAAAGGAATCTGAACTGCATCTAGGCCTAGCTCTGCTACATATCACTTTGCTACACGTGCATTTTTGTTTGTAGCAAAGCTAGATTTAGCTGCCCCCCTCACCAGATGCGAGATATGGGCAGGAATTGCATCTCTGTATACCATAGGGCCTATCTTGTTTTGTAATTATGTATCTAATAGCAATAAGCAAATGTTCACAATCACCACTTGTCACGCGGAAAAAGTTTTTAAAACTTCCATCACAATGAATTTCAAAAGTCAAGTCGTCTGTATCATTCTCGTTAAGATCTATCAAAAGATCACTACCAGCGTATCGTTTCCTAGCCCGAAGTTAGGGCTTTCCAATATCTTCTTTGCCTTGAAAATATCACTATAGCTGCGGCAAAAGCAGTGGCTGCTGCAAGAACTACTACCTGGCATCTAGTTCGTCATCTTGCTTGGAATAACTCGCACTCGGATTTTGCCCAAGCCATATGTAGTTCTGCTATACGAAATTAGCATCTAGCTTAATTTTACTCATAGCAGAGCTACATCTAGCAGAGCTATGTCGCTGATGGAGCTATATATAGCTCATTTTTTATATAGCAGAGCTATAAGTTATAGCTCTCTAGCTAAGCTAAGCCTGTAGCCTATTGTGTAAACCAACCAATCTTTATCCTCAGGGGTGCCCATCCCCCCAAAGACCATAATGCGAAACCCCCCAAAAAATTGTAGCCCCCCCCTCCCTCATCAACAACGCACAGGTTGGCTTTTGCGAGCTCTCCTTCCACCACATTGATAACTGTATTTTACTTTAAAATTTTATCAGTTTGTTTAATATAACACGTTTAAATATTACGACAGCATTGACAAATGTTACTGATTAGGCCAATTTTAACTCAACTTTCATTATTTTAAAATAAATTATTTTGACTTAAATGATTTTACCCTGAAGAAACTGTGTATAATTACCGCGTGGTCCTGTGAATATAATCCGCGTAGTCCAGGTCCTCCAACCTGTTATTCAGTCCCCACTGGACAACCCCCCCTTCTATCCCCTTTCACTCTTCTCATAACCGCATCTAGTACCATGAGAAAGAGGGTGGGAGATAAAATGCAGCCTTAACGGACACCAGCTCCAACTGATATGGGCGATGTTTAGCTCCCCTGGTATTGGCACTGAAAACCTTCATACATGTCTCGCATTATATTGATGAGCTTTACCAGTATTCCATAATCTTCAAGAACATTCCACAGCACTTTAAGTGACTCACTGATTCAAAGCCTTCTCAAAATCAATGAAATTCAAATAAATTAAAGCTTAAAACTCTTTGCTCTACAACTATTCTAAGTTTATTTTATTAAGTCAACACAGCTTTGATGTGCTCTGAATCCTGAGCGATGGCTTCTTACGCAGTTGGCTTTCAACTGATTCTTAGTTCTATTTAATACTATTCTTGACAGTATTTTGCTTGGTACAGAGAGTAAGCTTATGCCTCGCCAGTTATTGCAATTTGACGAGTTCCCTTTTTTAGGGAGCTTTACAATTACACCTCTTTTCTATTCTTCTGGGGATTTTTCATCAGTCCATATTTTCTTGATAAGAAGGTAAAATAGTAGTGAAGATGTACCGAGATCTGCTTTGAGCATCTCTGCTGTAATGCTGTCCAATCCTGGGGCTTTATTATTTTTCATTAATCATAACGCTTCTTTAATTTGTTCTAAATTTGGACACTGTAAATCTACTTCTTGATCCTCCTGACCCACTTGCATTCTTCTTCTTCCAAGCTCTATCTGGTTATCTTCTTTATTGAGTAGCTCCCTAAAGTAACCCCCATCTCTTCAACTGTTCGTCATGAGTAAAACTCCATTCTTATCGCGCACGGGACCTGTTTTCTTAAAGTGCTTGTGAGCCAACTTTGCTGTCATGTTATACAGCTCCTTAGTGTCACCTCTCCTCACTGCTTCTTCCGCTGCTTGTGCCTGCTCATCTATCCAACTTCGCCTGTCCTTCCTAACACTCCTCTTAATCCTTCTGCTTGCCTCATTCAACTCTCTGCTTGTGCTTTCTGAGCCCTTGTTACACTTTGATTTAGTTTATGTTTGAGTTCCTTTCTCCTATCAATTTCCTCCAATGTTGCTTCAGACATCCATTCTTTCTTGAGTCTGTTCCTGTGTATTCATAGTCAATGCTGTAGTCAAGAATATTCTTTCCAGCTTCTTGATAGGCTTCCCTGACTTTTTCCCAGACATTTACCACACTTTCCTCCGGATCATCATTTTGAGAAAGGATTTCAAAGCGGTTTTGAAGCTCTAAGACAAAGCTATTCTTTACAATCCTATCTTTCAGTCTATTTGAGTCAAATATTTTTGCCCTCTTCTCAAATTTAAAATTATTTGCTACAATTTTTTATCTGATTCCGGCTACCACCAAGTGATGATCAGTGCCAACATCAGGGCCTCTTTTATTCCTCACATTTAAGAGCGAACTGCTAAATTTTTGGCTTATAGCAATATGATCAATTTGGTTTTCTGCCACTTGATTGGGGAAACCCACGTCACTTTGTGACATTTACGATGTGGGAACAAGCTACCAACAGCAACCAACTCATGAGATGCCCACAGGTCTATGAACCGTTCTCCATTCTCATTTCTGCCTCCTATACCATGTACTCCCATGATGTGTTCAAGCCCTTCATTTTCATGGCCTATCTTGGCATTTAGATCACCCATTATTATTTTTATTTCTCTGCGGTTTGTTCCTTAAACAGCTTGAGTTAACTTGGCGTAGAATTCATCTTTCACTTGTTGGTCTGACACTTAAGTTGGTGCATAGTATTGAAAAATCGTAATGTTTCTTACTGTTGAATGTAATCTTACGAGCATCAACCTCTCATCTATCGGTTTCCATTCCATCACTATATAGGCCTAACTATTTTGAGACGGACCTCACAGCGGTTATTTTAACCTGAATATGAATGAGAGATGAGTGTAGGATGATTGTGGCGCGATCTTGTAGTCTTGTTACTGACTAAGGCCGACATTCTCCTTAGATAGGACTGTTAATTAATAGCCTAACAGCGAATGGTATCTAGGGACCTACAGTTTAACGTGGGATCCAAACCACAATTTCGACCTCATATATACGAATTGGTCTAATTATGAGGATGGTCTTTATGGATAAACTAGTATTCACTAATGCGGACGTTAATCCCCACTAGGGAATATTGCATCCACAAGCCATTGCTTATAACTATCAACAATTCGTGACCTCCAAGTAGCTGGATTACAGGACGACGCCACCGTCCCAGTCGTCAAGCTTTTCCTCGCCTTTTTGGATAGTAATACTCCACATTGACTCACATTGTTTTCAGCTGACTGCCCAGAAAATAAAAAGGTTCCACCATTATGTGTTTTTGTATTCGTCAAGCTTTTCCTTGCCTTTTTGGATAGTAATAAACCACATTGACTCACATTATTTTCAGCTGACTGCCCAGAAAATAAAAAGGTTCCACCATTATGTGTTTGTATTTCTCCAGCCTCTGGCCATCTGACTTCACTCAAGCCTAGAATGTCCAGGCACTAATTTATCATTTCTCTCTCAACCTGCCTTGATCTACCTACTTCTCTCAGTGTCCTAATATTCCAAAATCCAATTCATGTCCTATGTTTCATGCCAATAATCGCATCTAAAGTTTCAGTCCTGGTTGCTCTCCTTTCAGTTTCTAAGGTGATTTAAGGAAAAGCAGGTTATTAGCCCACCTCTCCTGAGCCTGACAGCGGGGCTGCCACCAACGACCTCAGGCTGCCGGTTTTCTGTCAGGGTTATCTCCCTTAGCCTTTGAAATCCAATCTCCACCCACAAAGCAATGGTTCCTAGAATAATAATATAATCCTATCAAAATAATTATACAAGCGTTTATACAAGTAATTATAGAGAAAGTCCCCACATGTGCAGAACCTGTGCGTGGTGACCGATTCCTTAAATATACTTTCTCAGAATAAGGAAATAGGAATTGAGCAAACACATAACATTAAAGCGAAATGAAACTACATACAGTAAATGAAAAATATAAAAAACAATAACAAAAAGAACATGGGTTAAAGTTGTCTAACAATTTTGTGATCACCAAAAAGGAGAACGCAATGCGGAAAGAAGAGTGGGTTATGAACACTGCTAGACGATTATGAAAAAAAAAATTTCTCAAGCTGACGACCTTTGAACTTTCGTCTCCACTCATGCACACACACTTACACATACTTACACACACAAATCACCTCATCCACATACACATTTACTCACGCACGCACATTCGCTTCAGACACTCAGGCACTTAGTCATCTCACCTTCACATGCTTCTACATCATCAGTTTGTCTTCTTTGCGTCGCCAATTGGTTTATGTAATATGTTCACTTTTTACTATATATCAACTAAGCAAAATTTTGTCATAAATAGATAGTATATATCTTTTTCAAAAAGGCTCGAGATTCCATAAAAAGTAGATATTAATTTTTTATATTTTTTAGCGAATTTCTTTATAGTGAATACGCTTTTGGTAGTTGTCACGGTAAGACCTAAGCCCGGGACTATGATATTTTTGTGTTTTGAGGTTCTTAGAATCCAAAAACAACACTGTTTACACGATAACTCTCGAACGGAACCTCCGATTTTGATGAAATTTGATACAGGCAGGATAGCATTTATCAGGTTATGTTAAAAAACCAGTGTGATCGGACCATAGGAACAGGGGTTTATGGGGTTCTAAAAGGGTCAAAAATTGATATAGATTGAAAGAAACTGCCATCTTTAAACTAGAAGTTTATCAGAACAAATTCGATCAAAGTGTCAATATAAACTGCCCAGATGGTAGTATAAATTTTTCCTACACTGTAGTGGCTAGAGACTCGAGATTGTGAGCACTTGTTGTGTAATTTATTGTGAATTCAAGTAAAAATGTCTCCCCGATTAATATGCCTTCTTTGTCCGTCAAGACCAATACATAATTTTTTAATTTTTTTTGTCGCTATAATATTTAAAAATTTTGTGTACAGTACACTATAATTATTTTGTTGTTTCTAACATAATCTATTTGTTACAGATTGTCCTCAGGGTTTACATTGTTTAAGCACTGATGTTTTTCACTATCGAGATTATGGACACAAGTTATTAGCTGCTTATCGGTCTTCATCTGATTTTGTTCCCCCAAATGTTGAAATAAAACCCTCTCCTAAGAAACGCAAAACACCATCAAAGCAACCAAAGAGATCTTCACCTAGGAAACAGAAAACTCCAGGCAAATCTGATAGAAAAACTATGGCTAGTGATAGTGAGTCCGATTCAGAGGTTTTGGTTCAAACAAAAAGACCACGTAGGTGTCTAAAATTAAATGAAGAGCATAAAAAGATAAGTTTAAACAAAAGTACTTCTAACACTGCAAATGCATCTTCTAAGAAAACATTAAGGAATTCATCAAATAAGTCTACTGTCAGTCCATTACTTGAGAAAAACACAAAAACTGCCAAAGAGAACTGTGAAAATGTTTCTAGAAGTCAAAATAAAAATAACATTGACCTTGAAAAATCTTCAGTTGTAAATGTTACTTTAAATGCTGATGAAGAATTAAGATTTACTAAGTCAAGAGCAATTAAATCTCTTTCGAGTTTGAGTGTTTCAACTTCCATGGCAAGTAATCTAGGATCTGACTCTGATTCTGAATCAACATCTGGAAGTAGTAAAAAACATCCTGTGAATCCTGGCACTAAAATAGTGTTAAAAGAACCTGTGTTAACTCTAAATAATTTTGATTCTCAAAATGAAAATTTATCTAATTCTGCAGAAGAACCGTTTGATAGATTAGAACAACTAGAAGTAAGATCAAAAGAACCTGTTTTAACTATTGAAAGACTGAAAATTCACGACAGAAAATTGAATTCACAGTCAAAAATGCGAAATAAAAAAGACTTAGCCAAGAAAGTTTCCAAGTCAGGTGAAATTGAAAGTGATGTCAATGGATCATTCTGCAATACAGACTTTGATGATATAATACCAGGTTCTATGTTAGACAAAGAGCTTATAAAAAATTTAGAGAAAAAATTATACTCTCGAGGTTCTACTTCACATAGTTGCAGTGAATACAATGGGACAAGCCCATTTGCTTCAACAACAACTGAAGACGCACCTACTGATGGAGAAAACGATAGTGTTGAGTCCCTTGATCCCCCTAGTTCCCCTGAAGTTCGAATTCCTCAGCGGAAATCTACAGTATTTTTGAGTTCAAGTTCAGATTCTGATATACCTTTGTCAAAACTAGTTACTAAGAAGCCACATACAGCCTTAAATAAGATTACTGGAATAAAGGGTAAAGTAAAAGGAGGAAAAGTTTTACGAACTCCAAATAAACCTCCTCCATATTTGAATGGCTCATCCTTACTAAAAACTAATGAAAACAATGCGACTTCCGATAAGGAGTCAGACTCTGGCAAGTCTTCGGCTCACACAGATGTTTCATTTGTTCCTAGTGAGAAGTCAGGCTCATCTCAACAATCTGACTCGGCTCTCTCTGCTCAGTCTACAGATCAGTTAACTGCTTCCTCTAAGTCTTCTTCTTATACATCAAGTGAATCATACACAGAATCTAGATCCTCGGACCCTTCATACTCAGAAGAATCTGACGTGGTTTCCAATCATAGATCGAGGAAAACAAGAGATTCTCCTAAACGTAACCGAATTTCGCCTAAAAAGAGGCATCTTGTAAAACCTTTATCATCTCTGAGTGATGAAACCTCTAGTGTTCATAGCAGCTCAAGTAGCAGTGAAATATCAATAAGAGAAAAATTACTATTTGGTAGAAAAAAACAATCACCCAAAAAGTATTTACCTAAATCAGTTAGAAGTCCTGTGAAAATAAAGCAGCCATTTAAAGCCTCGACTCTAGGCCTACTGGATACAACAGATAGTGATGGTAAGTCATACAGACATAGTGTGTATTTTGTAAGCGATATTACCTCTATTCTTTTTAAGTTTTAAAATTTGATATTTTAATAAAATCGTAAAATGATTCAGATTACCTCAAATCCCTCTTGGATAGAGGAGAATTTTAAATCCAATATTTAAGAGTCATCTCCACCTTAGGATTAATAGCGCAGTCGGCTATGTTAACCAAAGAACTTTTTTGCAAACCATGCTATTATTCTCATGTTTTGAACAACGTTTTTTACAGATTTTCATGAAACTTGGTAATTATTTGCTTGAAAAGTTACATTAGAGCAAAATTTTTAAAATATGAAAATAATGCTTAGTGACATTGAAAAATAACTCAGTTTTCCCTACTTTTAAGATTTTTTGTACTAATACAATTAGTTTTTGCCGCTAGCTGATATATCAGGTTATATGAGGACCCCATATCTAAACGTAATCAACTATTAAACATATTTTTTATGATAAATACTGGTATGAAAAAACACTGTCAATACAGGGGAATGCAGAGGTTTTCAGTGTTTTTACAGAGTTAAGATGACTTTTAAAACTCATTAGAATAGGTCCTAATCTAATTTTGTATAAGTTATTAATAATTTTAACAAAATATTCTGAAAATTTTGCCATTATAGTGGTTAACCTCACCTGCATAGTTTGATTGCAAAGTACCCCAAAACCCCATATCAAAAGATATATGAACTTTGTAATCAAAATTTTAATTTTGTGAACCTCAGATTAACTGAAACCTCCCCCATATCACTTGCTTCCTCTACCAAATCATTATAGGTACTAAAATAACATAAAATGATCATTTTTGGACAGTAACTACGGTAGCCTACAACTTTTTTGGCTACATACTTTAGACTCTCAGTTATCCAGCCTTTTGTGGCGGACGGCAAAATATACGGATATCCAATATGGCGTATATCCAAAAGTCAAATAGCTGGAGGCTGAGTTATGGCGTCCTTTTAATATCTCCGAGGCCTGGTTATAGAAATATCAGTGCACATTAAATGTTAATGCAAAATTATATGTCCGTAAAATACCATATAAAGTATGTAAATTACTATTTATTCATTAAAATGTAGTGTATGGCATATGAACTACGACAAAAACAACTCAGGATGACAAAAAATAAAAGTCTCTTGACAAAAACATTTTACAATTTATTCAATTTTATAAATACAGTACAGTACAGTAAAATATGTAGTGCTTGTTACACTTTAAGAATACAACACGTATATTAAGGTTATAGTGAACCAGCACAACTGCGCTGGTTGGATAATTAACAGGTATATTATTAATAGAGAAAATACAAATTTTCTATCTCCATATTATTAACTGGAGTCCTCTTAGCTTACATCACTCGAGCAGTAATTACGGTTTTGATGTGTCAGACAAATCCGAGTGGCAGACGCTTCTGAGCAAGATGCGGAGTGGCTGTTACCCGTCCGACCTTAAGATAGACAGCGAGGACAGCCTGACCATGGTGAGCTCGTGTTCGTCATCGGACACCTCCCACGCTTCGACCATGCTGCAACCTCGGCAGTGTCCCTTCTACAAGAGGATACCAGGTACGGAGTCATTTATTTAACCAACTCTGTTTGATCTGTATATAATTTTTTCTGTCACTGTCCGAGAGAGCAGGTTTTTCCGCACTCTATAAGCGTTGCAAAATATGTAATTTCCGTATTCATTTTACTTTGTGTACTATTGATAAACATTGCACACTCCAGTGTGCAACCTTCAGAACACAAAACTGTCTGCATGAGCCAGCAAGGTAACGTTGTTTAAGCACCAGGAATGAAATTGGCAACACTGGATGTAAACATCTGACCTATTGTCCCTGTCTTCGTTTTCGATCGGGAATCAACATGAACATAACCTGGTATAAACCAGCTAAGGTGAGACTGTGTGTATGTGCACAAAATCATCAATTAATTGTGACGGTGAAATCAAGCTATTTTAGATTTTCTCTAAAAAATTAATAGAAACTGCAGTAAATTACAATCACTAGAAGTTTACAAAAAAAGATGCCACATTTTTTACTAATTCCCTGTTTTTTAGTGTTTAGTAGTAATAAACCTAATTATTTTTTAAAATTATAATAAAGTCTTTCAATGTTGTGCTCAATTTGAATGACATTTTAAGTTAATTTACAGATACACCATTTGCAGTAGATGCTTTCCAGTACTGGAATATTCCCGGAGTGAAGGTATACTTCCTCAGTCATTTTCACTCCGACCATTATATTGGCCTGAAGAAGAGTTTTGCTCAACCCATTTATTGCACTCGAATCACAGGTAATTTACTTTTAACATCTTCTCTTCCCCCACCCTCTTCTTTTTTAGGGCCGCTTTCCCAAAACACTTACCATACACCAAGTTTAATTAAATATTAAACATATGCTTACCTTGGTTTAAACTTGAGTTAAAGTTTAAACTGACTTGGAGAAAGAGCCTATGTGGAATGAACACAAGTCAATAAAACTTCTACATTTCAAAGGAACATGTTTGTTACAACCTATTTTCTTCCTAAACTGTTTCTAGATCGTAACAGCAGCTGCTTCAGCCAGAATCATATAGTAACGGTTACAAACATATTACTATATTGCCAGCTGTTACGTATAGACACAAACTTCTTTCTAACTTGTTGTTAAAACATTAAAAATTGTTTTAATACATTTTATAAGCGATATCTTTTAAAGTTATAGTTTATCATAAACATTTAACTTACAGCCGTATTTTAGTTAGCTTATCTTTAATGTTGCACTTTACGTACCGTACACATCATGCGTCTATGAAATTGGAAGGCGCCTCATTCGTAGGACCACGCTCGAAGAGAAGTGTGAACAAGCCTCGCCCTAATTTCCTAATCTATTCAGACTTGTCTACTAAGACAATTTATTATGATTAATAGAAGCGTTACTAAAAATTACACTGACATGAGAAAAAAAACTGTATTTTAAAACCAGAGTTGAGTTTGGATTGGGAATACTTTTTTTATAATGATACAGTATAAATCCTTAGTGTATAGCCTATTTCTTTTTCATACCCCACACTTGAACTATATAGCCTCTTTCTGCCTTTGTTGGTCTCATTAGACAAACTTTTGTCAGTTTTAGTGAAAGATGAAAATTACAAAACCTTTTTAGGTTACCTTTATCTTATACAACTCATAACACGTTTCCTCACGTTTTTACGTTTCCTATAGCCTACGTTAATGTTTCATTAAATGTTTGTTTAAGGTAAGATAATCCTGTATCTGTATCTGCCCTAATATAATCATTATGGATTCTTCCATCTTTCTCACTTGATAAACAAGCAATAATTAATAAAATTATTCGGCCAAAATAAAAAGTATTTAAAAAAATAGTATAAATGTGCAAGAGAAGCTGATGTTAAAAATGAATAGTTACACACAGTTACATTATGATTCCATTAAAAACAATTACTATTACCTTCTAAAGCAAAAGCAGTTTACTAAGGTAATAGTTGCATCAGCTGATTGACACGCCAGTGAGTCATTCATTCATTCATTCATTCGATGGGGCGGACCTAATCCCAAGGCGCGTCAGCCGCAAGGGCTTTTTGCGCTCCCCGTATGTGTTTCAGAGCTCATCCAAGTCTAGGAACCCGATGAACTTCTGCAACCTGCAGACTAGCTCCTCTTGAGGAAGGAAAGAGCCCCTCCGCAGTCCTCCGAGGGCCCTCTCTCTAGCCTCTTCCAGCTCCATGCAGTCGAACAGCAAGTGATCTGCAGTCTCTTCTGACTGCCCACACTTCCTACATACCAGATCCCCATTAAAGAGACCCATGCGCTTCAGGTGCTTCCTCAAAGAACAATGTCCTGTTAAGAGCCCTGTTACTTGCCTTATTTGCCTCCTTTCTAGCTGCAGAATATTAGAGGCAATTTTCTGAGATGGAGAGTGAAGCGTTAGCTTACTTACCCTCAGTTGTGGTATTCTAGACCAGACCTTACGATGCTCCTCCCTCGCCCATGACGTGACCGCTTGACACGCATACTTACGAGAGACAGCACAGAACGGCTCTGGGCCAGTGAATGCTGAGGACGAAGCTACGTTGGCCAGGGCGTCCGCAGCCTCATTCCCGGGGATCCCCGTGTGACAAGAGACCCAACAAAGCGTCACGCTGTTGCATCTGCCCAACGCAGATACCATGGTGAAGCAGTCCCAGACGATCTTTGACCTGAACTCATAAGAGTCCAGAGCCCTTAGAGCTGCCACGCCAGTGAGTCTGACCTCGACTATAGTTAACTCAGCTTGAAATGAAGAGTTAAATAAACACCTTCAGAAAATTGAAACACAATATTTTGGCTCTTTTTGTAGTATTCTTTGATCACAATGAGTTATATAATTTGTTATCTGCAGCAAATCTAGTTCGGATGAAACTCCGAGTGGACGAAAAGTGGCTGCGGGTGATTGAGCTGGATAAGCCCCAGATCATCTGCGGAGTAGAAGTTACCGCTCTGGATGCGAATCAGTGAGTTGGTCATTCTTTTAAGAAGCATTTCTCGGACTAATAAGATTTGAATCAGTAAAAAAAGTTGAAGAGAAAAATGTTGTACTATGGAGGTTCTTAGGATTGAGTTTAATTTTAAAAAAAATATTGGTAGTACAATAATAATAACTTGTTTCCACTGACAAAATATTACATTGTATTGGAATTCACACTATAGTCTATTAGTGCACAAATGTATACATCTTTTCACTGTTCATGTAACCTCAAATTTTTTCTTTATTTTTAAATGTGCATAGGTTGCATTTCTTTGGTTGTTTTTAGTTTTTTTATAAAATAAACTGACTTCTTTAATTACAACATATTATGCTCAAGAAATTTTGGTGTAACTTGATATTTCAGATGTAGGCCTACTTATGCATACTTCATGTTTGGATAAGCTTAATGAGAAAGCCTCCTACTTCTTTTTGGTTAGTATTACACATTTATTATGTAATTGCTTATTCTAATGGAGTAGCTTCCTTGAGGCTAAAAGTTAATACTTTACAATTCAGTAAAAATCACATTTAAAAATATTGTCCTTATGGTGTCAGGATACACCAGCATTTTAGGAAGGAAAATCAGAAGTTGGTTATTATTTAAAAGTTGTTTACTCTTTGTTGTGTTGACTAAAGCTTTTCTCTGTGTTTGTTGTAGTTGTCCAGGCTCAGTGATGTTTTTGTTCTCTTTGACCAATGGCCAAAATTATCTTCATGTTGGAGACTTCCGTGCTTCCAAAGCCATGACATTTTATCCGTCATTAAGAAATATCTTCATCTCCAAACTTTTCTTGGACACTACGTAAGTACTGTTCACACTTTTCAAGTAGGTGGATCTGACCTTTATAAATAGATTAATGGTGGGTTCTTTGTTAAAAGTTGGCGTACATGGAGAATAGAAGCATCATTAATGTCATTGTGATGTTTAAAAAAACACAGTAAAAAAAAGGCATCTCAGAACAATGTCACTTGTTCTTTATGGTTTCAATTTTGGTGTGTAATTATTTATATGCCGACTTGTTTAGATTTAATATACCAGTACCTGACGAGTTTTAATGATCTACGTATGACCTAGAAAGTGCCTCATTAATGTAGACTGAGGGGTGTTCGGGTTTGTAAAAATCTCGTAGTACAAGGAAAGGAGTAAACATAAGAAAAAAGTATAAATAGTTTACTTTATTCCTATAGATAACAAAAGTTATTTAATGCATAATGTACATACTACAAAAACAAAAAAATAAACCTCATGGGGCCTATGTTGAAACAAACTTAAAGAAAAACCAAAGCACCACCATATTGTACTCAGGTTGGGCCATGGTACTTACCGGTAGTGCCTTGCAACTCACTGCACCTTACTGCGCTGGCAGGCTTTACGAGTTATCCAGAATACAGGGTTATCGAAGTAGGGTTTTTGCGGGACTCTACTATACTATCATTATTAATTAGTGCTAAAATAACAATACCTGTACCATTGTCCATACACTCTAAAGTGGATAGACTTCTCATACTATAGTCATATCTGAAACCGGTATACGTTAACACGGTCTCTTGCGGTGTACATGACCGACAAGTGATATATGATAGGTAAATCAGTTCTACCACTACACCTAGCTGCGCATTAGTTGTATAATTTGATTGCAACCGAATAATTACAACATTGGTTGTAGCACATCTGCAATAGTTAAATGAACTTGTCAAAATTTTGGTTTGATGACAAAGAAATTAATGAATGAGTAATCTAATTTACGTTAGTGTATACTGTGTAGTCAATGCCTGTACTATGCTTTAAATAAGTTATCCCTCGGCTACTGAAAAATCAATGTAATCCTCTAATTTTTTTCTCATTGAGTAACTTTATCTCATTTACAATTGAATGATGATGCTTAGTAAATATTCTTTAACTTGTTGCAGTTACTGCAGCCCCCAGTACTGTTTCCCCACCCAAGAAGAGGTTATTGCCAAAGTAGTGGAAATTGTGAGGAATCACGTTAAAACCCATCCCCGAACATTGGTTGTGTGTGGCTCATACACAATTGGTAGGTTGCCTAAGAGTTGTTTGTATTTTGGAGAAAGAGATATTTGTAAGATATGTGCATGAACACAAAAAAGTTAAAAAAAAAAAAATATCCCTGGGTGGATAAAGATTTATGATTTTTATTTGTCACACTCTGCACAACAATTTAAGCATTGAACATTGACAAGATGTATGAGTTTATGGAAGTCACGGATTCACGGAAGTCAGTCAAACGGTGAATCACACCAGGAAATGATTCATAAAATAAAAATAAAAATCAGCTGTTTGTCTCATTTAATGCGAGTTGTCCCAACACCACCTAGAACACAAAGCCGGAGTGCTGCAATTTTTATTTGCCTTTTAGCATCAGCTGATACCGAAAACAATAACATTTTCCGCTCAACCCTAAAACTAACCTAGAGATGTACCACAATGTATTTACTTCCAATATTTTATTTTTAAAAAAGGTCTAGACCTAAATACTATGACTTGTTTGCTTTCACTTCGTGAAAACATTTTGTATGTAACTCAAATGATTTTATATTTTAAAATAATGTTTTCGTACACAAAGTGATACAAATTTTTGCAGTAATTAAAAAATAAACTAGTTGGCTAGCGGTTACTATTATTTGGCCTCTAATGAAATTGTTCGCAATACCAATTATTTAGCCTGCATACGGTACGGTACTTTCCTAAACTATGAGTATATATGAAATGTGTACAAATATTCAACCACAACGATTCAAACATTTTACTTGAAAATAACATATTAACTGGTAGGCTATTCGTTATATTCAAAGAAATATAGTAATGTAATTAATTAACTTGTGCTGCTTCAATTGAAAAATGTCTGTCTTTGCTCTACTATTTCGTCACTTCTAAGTAAGTTTATTGGCGTGTCATCTTCATTCTTCACAGCGACATCATTGATTGTAGTTTCTTCATTCAAAACTACAAATCAGCGCCTGATACTTTCAATTAATTTTAATGAGTAGGTTAGAAATGAATCTTTTACACGCTCAATCTCGGTACTCATGATAGTTTCATGGTTTTTTTCAAAGAAAAGTTGCTGGCAGGCAACCATGGCTTCGTTGTTAAGAATAACGTTTAGCCTAACCATCTATAGGCTACTCTGATTATAAGGTAAATTAAATACGCTATTTTATTTCTCAGGGTTGTCAGTATAATCTTTCTAATCTTCCGAAGTAAAAACTGTCTAGCTTGGTCATAATACAACACACAAAACTATTTAAACACTCAGATATTTAAAGTTAGTGAACTTCGAGACAATAAGCTTATATTGACATAACCACATTTTTATGGACAAACTTGTTCTTGAATTGAGTTTTTAAAAGTCATACACTACATTGAGAATTTTATAAACAAAACACGAGTAAATTTTATTGAAGTTTACGAAAGACAGCAAAATGTTAACAAAATAAATTATTGTTTTGACATTGCCTTTTAGGTGACGTCACAAGGCATTTGACGTCACAGCACTCCGGCTTTGTCTTAGTAGCAGGTGTTGGTTGTCCACAAAAGGTGTGGCTTCACCACCTGTAGTGTTGGTGGGTTATGAGTGTCCGCTCTATTTCTATTCTATGCTCGGTGGTTAATACACATCTAGTAGTAAAGGGTTACATTAGAGAAAAAAATTAAAACATACAAATTAAATAAAACTTCAGAACTCAATCTTCTTTCAGTGTTTAACCTAAAAGTAGGTTATAAAAAACAAATATAAAAAATTATTACAAAATATTGGTGGTATTAATTTTAAATTATATTCAATCCAATATTACAGCTCTTACATTATTTAGACCTAAAAGTAGGGTTTTGTCGCTTAGAACCTTTTTCAGTAGAGCCATTCAATTGGTTTAATAATTATAAATAATAGTTCAAATATCATAACGCAACACCCAATTTAACACTTGGTTTAGTTGCATTAAATTTAAAATATTTTGGATTTTCTTAATATAGATTATTAATTATTTTTAAATATAGGTATAAATTTGTTCAAAGGTAAAGAGAAGGTGTTCTTGGGAGTTGCCGAGGCCCTGGACTGGCGAGTGTGGGCCCGGCCAGAGAAGCAGAGAGTGTTCAGTTGCCTCAACGATCCGCGCATCAATGCTCGGCTCATCAAGGACTGCCGTGCCGCCAATGTCCATGTACTGTCTATGGCCAGCTTACAGATAAGGGTAAGCTGACAATGTATACAAAACAAATTAACAGTTTTGAAATAAAAATTTTAATTAACTAAAAATAATAGTGCCTGGCTTCGAGCATTAGCTTGGTAAACGTTAACAATTCTTTGTAGTAATATCAGTAAAAGATGGTGCGCTAAAATGCCAAATGCAAAAAGGCTTGATTCTATTCAAGAAGAGCTCGTCCGCTTCGCTCACTTGCCTTCACGATGAGCTTGTTTGCTCCGCTCACTTGCCTTCACAATGAGCTTGTTTGCTTCGCTCACTTGCCTATCACACTGTTTTAATGTAGGCCAACGGGTGCTACTCTCTGGTGAATATTTTTGAACCAAATATTGAATCTGTAACACCTGGATTCTACTTCTATCGTCACCACCTGATTTCATCATTGTTACTGAATCTTTAGTTTTTAAATTCAATAGCAACTCTACAAAGTAATTTTTTTTTAAATTTACTTTTGTTTTTTGAAACCTTCATAATTAACAGTATAAAGTACGGTATGTTTTAAAGACTGTTGAATTGTTTTTATTATAAATTATAGTATCATTCAGTAATTCAGTAACTGGTTTTGATTATTAACTCCAATGTTAATATTTTTTAATTCAATATTAACAGTTATAATTTTTTTCATTCCATTTAAATATTATAAAAAAGTATAATTTTTCCTGGCGTAGAGACCTGTACATACATTATTTGTATCCCAGATCTAAGTCATTTGCAAAGTTTGAAGGAAATTTTAGTGATTTTCAAGATCCGTGTGTACATACATTCAATACATACTCGTACCTACTGGAATACAGGATAAGAACATTTTAGTGTCTAGCAGATAACACTCAATGACTAAAGAGTGGAAATAAACATTTTCTCTATGATAGGAAAGTAAGACGTTTTACCAAAGCTTAAAATGAAAAGAAGCAAATCCACAGTTTCTTTAAATATATCTGAAGTGTTTTAAAAGTGCTTAATATTAAGCCTGAGATTTTTTTTACCACGCTACATTGATTTATAACTTTTTAATACGTTGACTATTGAATATTCATAACATTGGTTATTGGAAATGCTGAAATGTTATTTTGTTTAACTTACCTTGAAATTACCCAAAAACATTAAAAACAACTCAATAAAGATGGTAAACACACTATTTACGGTATAGCAATAAGGTCAGATCCGGCACTCATGTCTGGGGATACTACTAGACTTTTATTTTTACAATATTATTCATATGTATAAAAAAAGAAAATGATCTGAATCCAAGTGTTGAAACAGTTGGGGACAATATTCGATTCACTCCATTGTCATCCTCACTTTTGTCTGTTGAGCCGTCGCCTTCTGAAAATCATTCTTCAATCACCTCAGCATCATTTTTTTCATCCCAAATCCAAATACTCAAATATCAATTATAAAGAATATTTATAAAGTTTAAAATAAACATCATAGATGAAAAAACACAATAAAAAAGCAATGTGCGAGAATCTTTAGCAACGGATACAACCAGTGACAGTTAAACGTGCGGGCAGCGTGAAGTCGACCCCGAGGAGAACAAGGCTCAAACTGAAGCATAACGTTGCTAAGTGTACCATCCCTCGTATGCGAGTGGTCCACATTGCGCACCAGGGTCCTGCCCCTCAGATGTGAGTGGCTTGCTCCCAACGTGTTCTGTTAACCTATCAGTTAAATTGCTTAATTCATTTATGGATAAAGGAGACATGTCTGTACTGATTTGATTTTTTATATATAAAATCATTCAAGATGTGCACCCATTGCATCCATTTATAGTTGTACATTTCGCAATATACATGTGACATGTAATGAGTTTCATGTAATTTGCGATTCATCATGAACTCATTTCCTACTGTATTATTTCTTAGAAAATTTTCAAATAATATAGCCCAGTT
This sequence comes from Neoaliturus tenellus, assembly GCA_030545055.2. Lineage (NCBI taxonomy): Eukaryota > Metazoa > Arthropoda > Insecta > Hemiptera > Cicadellidae > Neoaliturus > Neoaliturus tenellus. Next base: position 65,078,828 of record CM061532.1, read on the forward strand.
GACTGTATGCGAGCTGATCGGTTCTTTCAACATTACTTACCATACCGCTTACCTGAGCCAGCACATATGCTCAGAATAGCCTGTATGCTCATATTTGAGCCTGTGTTCCAGTTCCAGGGCAACTATGTAGTCAATTGTGAGATGATGGTTTATTTTAGAGTATTTACACTTTTGTAACGGTTAATATGGGAACAGACTAACTAGGTGGTCTGATTCTCACATATTTTTCATCTGCGAGTGGTAATGTTTATTGCTGGCTGCCACAGTGACGTGAACTGTTGAGTTGGCTTAGTAGTTATCATAATAATTATTCCTTTGGGTTGACTATATTTTGCTGTATTTGTATTTGTCAGCAATGTTGTTAAAAATTGTAAAAATTTGAACTAAAATTATCAATTCTTTATTATTATTTTTTTTTTCATTCAGAGTCTTCAACAGCATCTTGAGTCTTGCATGGGAGCTTTCACTCACGTCATTGGGATCAAGCCCACCGGCTGGGAGCTCAATGCGAAATCTGACCAGTTTAAGGTTACTACCCGCGACAACATCACCATATATGGTAAGATTACTTTTTAAAAACTAGGACTTTTTCATTCATACAAGACTGGATTGTTGTAATAGTCAAATGAACAGTAGCAGTGAATTTGAAAATTGAATTTCATAACAGAAGTGAAGTTTTGCCTTATGTTTTGTCCTCTCTCGATGAGTTCCCCACTATTGCACTTGGAGGAATGAAATTGCTTAGGCATATAACATAAACAAATAAAAAGTTTAGTAAAGAATTTAATAATCTGTTTTATATTAATTTTTTTATACATTAGAGTCTTGCTATCCTAAAGTATTTTGGGACTGAGCCCCTGTTTAGTTTTACAGATTTTTGTATAGGGGTTCCTGAATAATCTAAGATTATTCATTGAAGATTGTAGTGTAATTGACAACTAGGATTTCTTCCGTTTTGAAGAGGAAATCTCTATTTCCTTAAAGAAATGCCTTAAAAAGGCAGATTTTGGGTATAGCACAGTTTGGTATATTTGGACTCTACCATAGTCCTTGTACTGCATTGTCCGAGTGACGAATTGTGGCACACCCGGTGATGATATTGTCACCATCACACCGTCAGTGTCTAGCTAATGACCATTTAAGGTCAATCACTATATTGGACAACTAACTAGACTAATGTGTCTAGTTTGTTTCAATCGACACTCCGGTAGCATGACATCATAAAGCTTCAGTGATATAACTCCTAGAACCCCCAGAACCCCAGAAAATATAGATACTTTAGAATAGTAATTTTCTTAAAATTTGTTCTAAAAACTAATTTTTCCTCCACCTACTATCTAAAGCTGTATTTTACTCCTTGGAATAGAGTACTAAAGCACCAGTTTTTACCCCATGTGACTTGAATACTTAATTTTTCTACCAAGGGAAAACTCAACTTTTTTGTACCATGGGGCTAAAATTAGTTAAATAAGAATAACATTGAAAGAGAGATTAAATATAACATGAGTCACAGTCAGCTGTCACTTGTGTTTGTTTTGTTATTCCTTGTTTACTAATAGCACCTGTAGCATAAGCCATTCTGTCAGCAGTGTATGTGTTTGTTTACATTTCGCTTGGGTAGGCTGTAAACCTAAGAAGTCGAAAACCTAAGTGTAAGAATTTTGACTGTCTTAAATTCTGTTTTTTGTGTGTTCTTTAAAAATGACATAGTACCTTGTGTTGTTTTATGTAGATGTGACTGATCCAGCTTGACGGAGCAAGGAATCATATGAAGGTAAAGTTAAATTATATACGGTAGGCCTATTGTTATAGGCCTAAAAGTTATTCGTGTAGGTGGAGGAAAAATGTTATGTGCATCAAGGGACTAAAGTACTTTTTCTCCCTCGCCTTCGGGCGACAACAGTTTCCCTTCAGGGAAAAAAAGTGTACTTTAGTCCCTAGAAGCACAAATAACTATTTATTTTGCATCACACTTACTGTCTTTTTTAAAATTAATTTGTTTAACCTTAATTAAAGTGTTTTGCACTTTACAGGAGTGCCATACAGTGAACACTCTAGTTTCACGGAGCTGAGGGACTTTGCGCAGTTTTTGCAGCCACGTGAGATTGTTCCAACGGTCAACATGGGAAATGTCGCATATCGCAACAAGATGAGCAAACATTTCTCAGAGTGGCTGCGTCCTCCTACTCAAACTGATGGGAAAACTGAAAAACAAATGAAGGTATCAAACTACTTTAAGGCTAAGTAGTAGAGACACTACTTGTATTCTATCATAGCAATAAGGGAGTAATGTATATTTAATAGACTATTTAGCAAGTCTGGCCTACAATAAGGGCCGATGTTCAATTTGTATTATAATCTGTATTAATCTGTAACTATTACATTTATTTCATAGAAACATATTTTTTTAATTATTGCCATTCCAATTTACTTTTTTCTTTTAATTGGGGTTTAGTTATTTATGATTAATTAAGTGTCTCAATATCCAGAGCTGTTAAGAAAAAAACATAGTAAAGTGAAATGGGATAGTTTTTTTCAGAGTAGATAATTTTGGGTATAAATGTAAGTAAAAACATGACCAGTAAAATTCATCGACCCAACTATCCATTCATTATAATTAGTATTTATTACATAAATAATTCATGGAGTCACTGTACTATTTGTACTCGGAATATCTGTATAATTGACTCTACTGCATACTTGTACAGAATGTAATTTTAGAATAATAGCACATAGAAAGGTTGAAAAGGTTGTTCTAGTTCCTGTGTGATAAGTTGTTATTCATTGTTATTTTTCCTATTTTTATAGTTTATTTATTTAATTTTTCTTTATTGTTTTCTATTTGCTGATTTTATTTATATTTATCAATTGAGTTAAATTCAACATTTTGCTCCTAGCAAAACTTCCCAAATAATGTGAATATAATTCTTATTTAATAAGTACAAGAGATCACAAAAATACCACAAACTTCAGTCTAGTATAATCTCAAGTCTTACTTATCTGGTTGTATGCGGTGGATAACAAGGCAAAAGAGCTGTTTCAGCTTGAGGTAGATTACATTGTCATTTCTTCTTTCTGAGGCAGGATTATTGAAATATCCTTTCAAATTTGATGATAATATAGGACTACAGTAAGGTTAACAAAAATCTTAGTCCGATTAGAGTTGATGCCTTGTTGCTAAATCTATCAAGAAACACACTTTAATTCTTTATTATACATGGTAAACATAACCACAAATTGCAACATTGCAGGGCGAGAGGGGGTGGTGGAGTCAGAGCTATTAAAATATCCATCGGACTATTTTTGTAAACCTTACTATAATCAAAGTAAAATACTGCACAAATTCAGTTCTTACAGACAAGAGCTGTAAAATAGGGTTTAAAAATGCAACAAAATTAATTTGGTAATATTAATTTTTATAAAAAAAAAAAAAAATTATAATAATACTGTGCTAAAAACAACAAAAACTGATATTTTGTTAACTTAAGGAAGTTTTTATATGTCAATGTTCATTTACGTGATGATATTACAACCAATAAGCAACAGAAAGTAAAAGGTGTGGTTACAAAAATATCCTTGGAGTAGAATTAAAACCGTTCTTTATCAAGTTTTTATCCTGATAGCGAGCTTGAATAAGGTGGAAAAATCCAAGTTATCTAATAGGAGATTACAGTAATAACTAGTTTACATCTACAAGGCATCATCATATTGGTTGAATGAAATGACCATTTGGTCCTAACCACACCTCAACAGATTGATGAAATGTTATTAATAACATTAATAATATTATTTTTACCTGATATCTTACCATTTATTGTGATTTGTTTTTTTTCAATTAGTTTAAATTTAATGAGAGTTAGTGAATGCTTAATCTCAAGTGTGTCAAATCGTGTGCAGGTATAATAATGCAATTTTACTGCTTACCGTCAAACACGATCAAAATTATGTCCTTGTATGACGGCATTTTCAGAGATTACTCCATCGACGGGTACGCGTCACGACACGTCGTACAAGGACATAGTTTGGATCGTTTTTAACGGTATGCAGTAAAATTACATTATTAGTGAATGCTTTTACAACAACAACAAATATAAAGAAGACTAAGCAACAATTGTATTATGAAGATCTTAAAGCTACGAGAGAGATATGTAAGTTAGTACACAAGTGAACTGAGCGTTCTAAATATCTCATAAGTGGCTTAAAGGCTGAATACACAAGACCAACTTCAATTTGGTAAAGCATTGTAAAAAAATAAATAAATATATGGGCCATTATAGGTTAGGCGGTTACCCATCCAAAAGTGGCATCATCCAATGCTGTGTTAATCGTCGTTCTCATTGACATTATGTCAGATTCTTTTGAAGTTAGGCATATAAAGAAACAAGAAACTAAAACGTGAATTGTAATCGTACAATCAGCTGATGTTCGAATTACGTAACCTCTATAATAACACTACTTTTGTAAAATGTCGAGCTCTCATTGGTCTAGAACCTGTACCATTAAACGACTCTCTATATCATAAGTTCTCATTATGCATCTGTATAATAATACAGTAGTACATCTTAGTTAGGCCTACTTGTAATATCATTATTGGTGCTTATTGTAACGGTATAGGTTAGATAAACGAGATGATAGTTTATTATTGGACGAGTCAGTTTATTATTGGACGAGTCAGTTTATTACTGCATTTTGCCAATTGTATCTTTTATGATCAATATTTTAAGCCGTTCTAAGTTTAGAGATTTGATGTGTTTTTTTTTAAACTTGGGTTACAGTACAAATCAGAATAATCTAGGTACTTTTTAAAGTATTAAGTATTTTTTAAAGTACCTTTTAAAGTATTAATTTAAAATGCATTAAAGATAAACTATTTAATATTTTTGATCATTAAGTTTTGCTATTGGATAGTTTACATTCTTCTGGATGTAAAATTGTTACATGAAAAACAATAAAGCCATTTTTTATGTAACTTTGTAATTTATAAAGCCTTGTGTTGTTCTTTAGAGACCATGTAGAAACGTATACTAATCATATACTAACGACCATACGACCATATACTAATAACTAATACAATTAGTTATTAGTATATGTGATATATACTGTAATATACCATACTTGTTTTACAGTTACTATGTTTAACTTCTCTTTACACTTACGTGATCGCAATGTTTGTGTTTTAGTTTATAAGCCAGCTGTACAAAAAAGGAGTTTTTATCATTCTGCACGAAATCAGCCTGTTTTTTTGTAGTACCAAAACCGTTTCTTTTTTGTCCTAGGACTGAGAAATCAGCTGGAATATTTTTTAGGTTCTAGGACTGAAAAGTAAGCTGTTTGCTAAGTGTTATTTATTAATTTTCTATGCAGAGTAGTGAAATTCAAACATTTATTAAAGCATTGTTTGTAAATAACAGAAATGTAAACACTGTTATTGTTGATAATGACGTTTCTGACAATTATGGTTATAGTCTTGTGCCTAGCTTAGACAAATTAACAACTCTAGCATTCGCTGATGACATTGTATTAATTGGCAATAGTTTAAATTCAGTATAATCTTTGGTGTGCATAGCAGAGGACTCTCTAAAAAGAATCGGTTTATCATTAAATATAGAAAAATGCAAAGCAATACATGTAAAAAAAAGTAAATCTGTGTGAAACCTCATCCATAGAGTTTCAAAACTATAAAATTGAAACAATAAAAAGCAATGAAACCATTAAATTCTCCACCAAACCCAATTTATTGGTATTCAAATTAGATGAAATCAAATTAGATAAAAATTGCGAGGTCTAGAACTAATCAGAGCTAGTTGGGGGACATATCTGCAACATTACAATATAAGTACTAAGCTACTCACCATAGAAGATAATCGACTACAACATTCTAACAATTTTGATGAAGAAAGACTATATTGCTTAAAAAGTTTAAATATGATATTGAAGAACTTGCAGACAATCAAAACATGCTTCCAACAAAGGACCCACAGCTCGAAAAATAAGAGAAATTTTAAGAAAAAGATCATACAAAGATTAGAGCAACCTTCCTCAAAAAGGCAAAGGAGTGTCCCTTTTTAAACAATGTCTAAAACTAAACAATGATTATGAACAAAAGCAGCTTGAGTATTTTTGATTGGACGACCATAATTATTAAAATGAATGCCAATGTAACAGCAGTGAGAGCTACTCCAGGCAGATCCCAGGACAACCATTGCCGTCATAAAGACTGTAATGAGATTGAAAACCTTGGCCATGTCCTGGGATCTTGCCCAAAGGGAGAATTGCTTATAACTAACAGACACCATAAAATAAGATCAATATTAGCAGATGCTTCTAAGAAACCAGGTTGGGAAATATTTTAAGAAATAAATAAATAAATGCAACATCTGATGGATCTCAAAGACATTATTGCAATGTTTAGAAAAGAAAACAAGGCTTTAATAATTGACCCAACCATAAGGACGGAAACAGGGGAAGAGCAGATAGAAGTGAACAATGAAAAGAAGAAAATATATGAACCTTGCATCCCATACCTATCGGAGAAGTATAATATAAAAAATTGGATGGTGATTGGCATTTTAATTGGCAGTCGTGGAACCATTCCAAAATTTCTTGTTGATTTTCGTAGAAAATATGAAATACCATCCAAAATTATCGATTTAATTTGTATAAGTGTTATAAGAGACTCTATCAAGATTTTAAATCATCACTTTTTCCAGCCAAATAAATATGTAACTTATTTTACTTTATGTAATTTGGATGAAATAGGACACAGGGTTATGGCGTGATTACATTAGGCAGGACATAGAGGATGTGTATCAGTCTCCCACAAAAGTTGTGAACAGCATATTTACCATTGCTGTTGAAGGTATCTGAGACTACCATTGTAAAGCACCGAAACCACCGAAGCCACACTCATCCGATGATGATAGTGGGGTCTTTCAAGCTGGGCTGAAAATAACAACCTTTTTTTATTTAATTCCAAGGACCCACACACTTTCCATTCAACCCAATGGTGTTGTGGTTACCCTCCAGACTTGTGCTTTTGTCCTCGTGACCGACCAGCAACACCCACACCAACTCGCAGGAAGGTCCTAGACACTTTTCCTCACTCTCAGCATATATAGGCCTATACTGATATCAGTAGGAATTCAAATTCCACTTGTACCGTGTAAAATATTTTCCTAGGCCTCGGTGTGGAACTTCAATAAAGCTGAGTGAGTGGAAGGCCTTCACCTTTAGGCTTGACAAAGGGCATCAGGTTCACCCCTCATAATATAAAAACAATGATCGGTTCACACGACTTGTTCTGTCTTCCGCTGAAGTGTCTATCCTAAGAGATTTTAAGAAAGAATACATACCAGGATGGAGTCAAGATTGCGAAGACCTTTGTTTTCAGTGAGTTCACAGCAGTGGTGGATCCAAGGGGGGGGGCACGGCCCCCCCCAGACAGACAAAAAATGCACTATATAAAAAGGTAAGACCAATTTGAATGCTCGGAAAAAGCTGGTATTTATTTATTTATAACACAATTTATTCCACCTATATCTCATTGATTGTTTTACATATGGTCATTAGTCACAGACAAAATACTGTCATTTATCTGTGATTTTGATACTACTATTTCATTTTGCCGTCATTGCGTCATCGTCATAGCAATGGGCCAAGCTGGTGCGTGAGTACCGTATAAAGGTACGAGCTCGGAGAGTGGAGAAAGCTTCTTCTATATTCCTCCTTTTGGCCGCGGGTGTTGCTAACATGAGAAAATCCAAAAATTTAAAATATCCAAAACGCATTTCTTGTTATTTACGTTTCTATAAAAACGATTAAATTAGTGCTATTGTATTGCCTGGCCGGCTAGCAGACGACGCCAGTAGGCTAAGCGTTCTGCGCTATGACGGCGCGCATTAATCCTTCACCTTCAACCTACCGGTGGGTGCCCTGCACAGCTCAAAGCCCTCAGTACTCTGTACCAACCGACAAACGATGTACCATAGCTCTCTATTATCATACTATTTATTTGCGCAATGGCATCATTGTGAATAATTTTTTTGTATAACTATTAAAATGATACCATTGGAGTACAGTAGTACTCCAATGTACAGTAGTACAGGAGTACATTGGATATTTTCAAATGAACGAATTGTTTGCACGGCTTGTTCGGAAAAGATACTTTTAAAAATCATATATAGGCCCTATAAATACTCGATGCAACAACCGAAAATCGTTTAAAAACTACACCTCAGGAACAGCGAAAATATTATTTATTTTTGTCTACTGCCACTGGGCGGGAATCCTCATTGAGAGAAGAAAACCAAGTATGATAAGTCAAACTGGCGTAACAGTGAAATTATTATTTTTCATCACTCCGTATACGAAAGTGACAACTTGCCGTACAGCTGAGACCTTGGAAAGTATAGTCATTTCCCAAACTGTCACCGTCAGCTGATTTTACTAACCTGTACGGAAAGTAATGTTTGTAAACATTACTTTCCGTCCAAGGTTAAGGTAAACAAACTTTTCCATACACAGCAACAACCAGCTGGGTTTAAAACAAATTAAATTTTGAATTCCAGCTTTGTTTACTTTGTCCAATGGCGAAGAATTTACAAAAAATAATCCTCCTTTAAAACTTCCATATTAATAATTGCGTCGTGATGAAAAGTATCGTTCACAACTCGTCCGGAAAGTGACCCATTTCTGGGCGAGATAGTGTTTTACGCGCGAGGTGAAGCCGAGCGTGAAAAACACTATCGAGTGGTGAAATATACTATCTTGTGATTCTGCTGGTACTTCAACCAAGGCAAACGCATCATGAGTTAAATCCTCAGTGCCAACACCGTTATGATTACGGTAGTTATTTATTATTATTATTATTATATGGCTAAGATCGAGAAATTTAGAATTTGACTCAGTCCAGATCCAGAAGCTCTTAGAAATAGGAAACAGTGAGTGATCTACAAGGTCTGTAGAGGAAAAGCATAACTGCTTTCTGAAAGTCTGAGGTATAACTATTTTTTTGTGTTCCAGATATGAAGTGTGAAAACTAAAACGGAAGTCAAGTTACGTTATAATATTTACTTATTTTAAATAAGGACAAACAATCTCCAACACAAACGAGAACAATTGTTTTATCCTGCAGCCTTGGCAACACTTGCAGGTAGCAAAGAGTAAAATGTTGATATTTAACACATTTTTAATCGTTGTTTCCTCAATGGCGATAACCTCGTGGTGGTGTAGCAGAAGGCACCATATTGCTCTTATGGAATATGTAGTTCACCTGTGGAACTACAGTCATCTTTTGGGTGATCTATAGGATAAAATTTCGTCTTTTTAAATAATAAACATGAAAACGATTTCCCACTAAACAAGATTTTGTTCACTGAATTTCATACTGTTTATTTAACCATTTTTAACCTGTTTACGTAAACCTATCAATATAAATTACAATTACATTCAATTATGTTTTTTAAGTTAGCTAAGTGAGGCCTCTTATTGTGTTAGATTGATTAAATTTATATATAGGGAATGAATATAAGTAAATTAATAAGTTAAACCTAAACAACTTTAAAAAAATATACCTAATGTTTATTGAACAGTATGAGAACTAGAATATTCACATTATTTATATGATTTGGAATAAAAGGGATTTTACTCGTTTTCAACTGTAACAGAAAACCTCTTCCAAATCATCCGAGATATTGTAAATTCTTGCAGAAAGATTGAGATGTCATGCGCCTTATTATTGTGCTTTGGGGATATTCTACAAAAGATTTCACGTTGTGAACTGAGCCCCCCCCCCCAAAAACTATTCCCCTGGTTCACAGCCGACAGATATGAAGCGTAACAACTCCTTAACTCTCTCGTAGAGCACTTTTTCACATCCCCGGGAATCCGATTATGACGTCACAAAACTATCGATTGTTTCATGTCGACCGTTTAAAAACAATCGCCTCGCCTGCAGACTCGATCGATTCGATAACTAAACTGCAGTTCAGTAATAGAAAGTTTTACAGAAATTTAACAATTCCCATTACGCTTATTCCCATTCATAATTTCACTTCGCTTGACTTTGATTTCTCTCCTGCAGTCGCATGTTCGGCCAAAGTAGAATGACCTTAAAAAGTCTAAGTGAATCACTTACTACTTCAACTTGTGCCATATTATGTTTTCGGAAAATAAATGACATGACTTATAAAAAACTACACTATGTTATTTATTGGCATGCCTACGTGATAGATAAGTTACAGAACAAAAATCAGAATTTCAGCCTAAATAACTTTTACACAATAATTTAACACTTAATTAAATCACCTACTAACTAACTTATACCATTGACTAAGGATACAATCCTTAGTCAATAATTATACTCAAATAATTTATTCAAAATTTTAACTAATCTAGCGCTAACCTAACTTGTGTAGGAATAACTTATCCCTGAACCGAATAGGTCTACGAATGGGTGTAACTTACCAAGTCCCTAGAAATTTAAGTTATACCTTGGTACAATCCTTTACCGTGAGCATGAAAGGCTCACTTTCTAAATCGATTGAACGAAAATAAAGGCGTGTATGATTTATAAACCTAGGATCGGCATTAATACAAGCCAATAGACAACTCAAGTTAAATCGAATATGTGCCATTAGGCTTTATAGTAGCACAGCTATGGAATGAGCTTTTGCCAATGTTTAGTAGAACCAACTAGGTCCAGCCTATTAACTTACAAAGTTTTGCTTAAGTTATGGCTTATGTGTTTTCACATGCAATACAAGCCTAAACTTTCAATTATTCGAGTTCCATAGGCCTAGGCCCACCATGCTATTGAGTGTTTCAAGTAACAGCATTTTTTAGTTACAAATTTTATGTTAAGCATAAGATCCCTGTTACAGGGCTGTATCTAAATTTCTCGAACATTTTTGGTTGAAATTGTGAATGATTTTGAATGAGTGGACGTCTATGGTCCACTTTGTTTGTTCTTTCTCTCTCGAGTGTAGTTTAAAGTCAATGGTTGTAGCTTCGTTTCGATACGATACAGTTTCGATGGAAAAACATTCGATTTTGGAGATATGACGTATGTGCCGATTACGTCATCATCGGACTCCCAGGGATGTGAAAAATTGCTCTCCAACTCTCTCAACAACTCCAGGAGAGAGAAATGGGTGAAAACTGTTGAAAACCTGAACTTCACTTAAAGTAATTGGAAAGCTTTTGGTAATACTCAGAAAGCTCTCCACTGGTAAGGCAAATGAAAAACACGATATCTCGCAACCTCACCCTTGTGAAATCGCAAAACGCCTCTCCTGTCTGTCTAAACCTGTTAGATTAGATCACGGCCATCTCTAGTACAAGGCCATGTCCTTCGAACTGGCAACGCCGCAACGGTGTCTACCCGTAGTAACGTTCTTTTCACTCGCGCTATTTTTGTCAATGGAACTTACACGTACACTTATTTCCCGTTTCTGCACTTCAGTATAAAAGATTTGTAAAAAATATTTTTAGTTGGTGGGTCAATTATGACGTAATCAATATAGCATGTTTTAATTGAATGACAATTTGCAATAAAAATACAACGTTTATTCAACTAACTGCTTATATTCGACTTTCCATTTTTGAAAAAAAAAAAATCTTATTGAACCATTATTTGTTTGGAATGAATTTAGTTGTAATACTACACACATATATATATACTTAGTACGGTAATCAATTGATATAAATCGTTCGTTCATTACTATATTTTGAATGGAAAACAAGCAAAATTTATTCTGTAAGTTAATGATAAAATGTAAATAAATTCAGAATTAAATTTATTGTATGTTTTAAATTTAAAAGAATCTTATAAACAGTTTTAGTTTAAAATATTACATTCTATAGTTAATCTAGTTAAATGGGATGTTTTGAATATTTATAATTCACTCATGTACTGAGAATTAATTTTCATGAAGATTATAAAAATAATAATGTTTAGGTTATTTCAATGTGTAAAAGATTATGAGCATTTCGGCTATGGATTGCTATCAATCACACAAGCTAAATTGTTTAATGCTTCCTTTTCACGTTTATGGTTAGTAAAATAATCTAAATTACAAAATTCCTTATCTATTAAATTTGGAATTTTATATAAAAAGAGTTTATATCACATAACACCGAGTAATCATACATCGTGGCTTTATCCAATACCTCCTAGAATAATAAGAGAAGGCCAAACGACTGAAATTCGTTACGTCATGTAAGTAGGCTGATTTGATGTAATCAAACAGATGTGCTACTGTCAGTCGACGGGGTTTCATCTGTCATGACTAACTTATTTGTTTACAACTACCGAAAAATCAAAACAAGATTACATGTTTTACCGTTTTGGGGGGACAACCAGCACCCTCTAAAGCATGAGTTGGAACTAATGATTTAACACATCAGCCTACTTATATGACGTAATGATCTTCAGTTGTCTGGCCTTCTCTTATTACTCTAGGAGGTGTTGCTTTATCCCCTCCGTGCGCCGTGCGCGCACCATCAAGTCTGATATAATTTCATCTAGAAATGAAAATACCGCTTTTAGCGAGTTATGGCTGCTAATTATAGTAAGTTTGGATCTTCCTCTAAATTACCATAGAGGCTAAAGCTATACTCTTCAATAAAAAAATATTACAATATAGGCGATTAAAGTTAACGGCACACGACTCCCTCCATTTACTGCAATGCTACTGGCAGAGCGCCGAATACTCCCTGTGCAACGTTGCCACTTCTCGCTCGCCATGGCCTTGTACTAGAGATGGCAGTGATTAGATCCATCGTCGATGGTTAAACCAATGCTGGGGCAAAATACAATGGGGAACATTTAAACTACTATGCTTTTTGGGTTTGAAGGAGTTGAGATATAGAAAAAAAATCATAACACTGAATTTGAAGGATGTCTAAAATACAATATATTCAAGGTAAAACAAAAACTTATATCGAAATAGTAGTATATTTACCAGGTTAGTCAATTACAAACATATACATGAAAATACGTTAAGGATTTCATTTTTTTTTAAATTTTAACTAAACTTAGATTGCAATCGGCCAAAGGCTGCTACTATCATTGACTAAGAATCCTTATAGTTAGTAAGTGGAAGCCACCAAGACTAGAGCACCTCGAGGCTGCATGGTTTTCAATCCTTAGCCTGCATTGCAAAAAAAAGATAAAAAAATTACGTCTACGTCGACTACGTCGAAAACAAACAAACAAACAACAAAGTGAAAGTGTGAAGTGGAAGTGGAAGTCAAAATACTTCGTCCCGTATTAGCTTACGCCTTATAAATAAAGAATGGGTGATCTGCAAAAATTGCTTGTAGATTATTTTATGTATTGTGCTAAAACCCTTGAATTTTGGAAGGTAGTAGTCGGAAAAACTTCTACATCTCTTAGACCTCTTTGTAATCAATGTGAACAATTGAGGTTATGTCACAGGTAAAATATTTTTAACTTCTAAAACTAATACGAAACATTTTTTTTTTTTTAACGCTAAGAGGAGCATACAGTCAATTTGACCGTTTCTGCATTTTATCATTATTGTGTGTGTTAATTATTGTTTTTATGTATCGATAGGCTGGCACAGGAGTTGTAGGCCTAGTGATATTTTACAACCTTCTAAGATGAAATAGTATTTATTTATCCAAAATTAGATGACAGAATTATAAAATTAGAAAACATAATCCGCATCAGCATTCGAATCATCACTCTCTCTGAAAAGTCACTATTATTTTTACTGTTGTCACCTGGCCACCAAAATGTTTTACCATACACCAGGCCTTACACCCCTTCTAGGACCACCGCTAGCCTTTTTGTATCACTAGACGTTAAGTTACTTACAAAAACATCCATACACAATTCATTTTACTAGGCTACAATCCGGTAAGTGAAACACACGGTAAAACTGACCGACCTTGTATACTTAAACAACGCCTGGTCTGTGCAACGCCAGCGGGCAAACTAAGTGAATATAACCTTGAGGGGCAGGGTTTTGTCGGGGTGGAAGGTAATAGGAGCAGCAGCTCTCAAGGTCAAGCTGTTAAGCCACTATTATAGGGCTAAGGTACGCATCGGTCAATTTGACCGACGGTGTTGTGTTATAGGTGTTAAATCTTTGAGGAAGATGATCAAAAACTTAAAAAATGTATGGCTTATCACAACTGTCAGATTCTAGTAAATCAATTCTGCTTTTTAAATTTTTAGCGAATTTCCCTAAGTTATAGGTAATACACTATTACGGTAGTAGCCATGGTAAGACCTAAGCCCGGGACCATGTTACTTTTTCATTTTGAGGTCCCCAGAGGCCAAAAATACCGTTCGTTCATTTTCATATATATGTATATACAGTACACTCTCGTTCATCGGAACTAATGTGGCGGACGGCCGGTTTGGATGTCAAAAAATTCCGATGAAGCGGAGTCCATCGTGAGTCATCATTTCTGCCCGGACGGTGACCTATCGTGATTGTATTCAATCTTGTTTTTAAGATAACACAAGAGATTTTATGAAATCAAGGCACTCAAACTTTGAACATGGTAACAATGAACCTATAGGAATAAAAACAACGCAGGAAATAAAGATCAAAAATCTTTATTCTCATATTCCATATTCATATTCCACTCATATTCCAGCAGTCAACTGACTTCCACGTAACACAGGTGCAGTCGCGACGCGAGACAGACTGAATGACAGTTTGGGAAGCGGTTGAAGCGGATGTTCACTTCCTGCCCCCTTCCTCTTTCTATTTTTGTGCAAATACTCCGCGGCCTCGTAAATCACATCGATGGGTACAGATTATGGAAAACGCTTGATGACGTATGATGCAAAATGTGATACTTCACTGTTGTGCGGATAGAACCAATGGAAATTGAAGGCGCTAAAACGGAAAAATTATTTATTTCGTAAGAAAAAAAAATTAATAATATCCAGATTTTCAGTTCCGATGAAGCGGAGTTCCGATGTCGCCGAGTCCGATGAACGAGAGTGTAGTGTATCTATAAATCTACTGTAGGCTACATCTCTATACAGGGTTAGGCAAAAGTCTGGACACCCCCAGTCAACTTTTTAACGCGTTACAGTAGGAAAACCAAACTCGGCACATGTTTACAACATCAAAAACTGCACTTTTCCATTAACTACACAACTTTGCCCCTGCCCCCATAATGGGGTATTTTGGGGGCAGCCCCAAATTTTCAAATGTAAACCCCTATCGAGTGACCTCTCATTTTAAACGGTGTATCAAGAGAAATTAAATGGCGCAAACCAGAGGTCGATATCTTACCCCTAACCAAAATGGCAGCCATTTCAAAATTTGAGATGGGCAAGCAAGTATAAGTCTGGACACCCCCAATTAATTTTTTAACACGTTGCAGTAGGAAAACCAAACTCGGCATATGTTATCAACACAACAAATGCAATTTTTCATCAAAGACACAACTTTGCCCAGACCCCCAAAATGGGGTATTTTGGGGGCAGCCCCAAATTTTCAAATGTAAACCCCTATTGAGTGACCCCTCATTTTAAATGGTTTATCAAGAGAAATTGAATGGCTCAAACCGGATGTCGATATCTCATCTCTAACAAAAATGGCAGCCATTTTAAAATTCGAGAAAGGTAAATTGACATTTGTTGAAATTAAATCGGAAAATAGTTTTTTTTAGAATCGAGAATATCTGGAATTATTTTAGGATTGAACCTACTAGTTCATTTCTGCTGCTAGGTTCAATTCTAAAATAATTCAAGAAATTTTTAATTCTAAAAAGCTATTTTCCGATTTAGGCTAATTTTAACAAATGCCAATTAATTTACCCTTCTCGAATTTTAAAATGGCTGCCATTTTGGTTAGAGATGAGATATCGACATCCGGTTTGTGCCATTGAATTTTTCTTGATAAACCGTTTAAAATGAGGGGTCACTCAATAGGGGTTTACATTTGAAAATTTGGGGCTGCCCCCAAAATACCCCAATTTGGGGGCAGGGGCAAAGTTGTGTCTTTGATGAAAAATTGCATTTGTTGTGTTGATAACATATGCCGAGTTTGGTTTTGCTACTGCAACGTGTTAAAAAATTAATTGGGGTGTCCAGACTTATACTTGCTTGCCCATCTCAAATTTTGAAATGGCTGCCATTTTGGTTAGGGGTAAGATATCGACCTCCGGTTTGCGCCATTTAATTTCTCTTGATACACCGTTTAAAATGAGGGGTCACTCGATAGGGGTTTACATTTGAAAATTTGGGGCTGCCCCCAAAATACCCCTTTTTGGGGGCGGGGGCAAAGTTGTATAGTGATGGAAAAGTGCAGTTTTTGATGTTGTAAACATGTGCCGAGTTGCAACGCGTTAAAAAGTTGACTGGGGGTGTCCAGACTTTTGCCTAACCCTGTATATCTATATATATATATATATATATATATATATATATATATATATATATATATATATATATATATATATATATATATATATATATATATTATTGAATTATGTTCACTTTTTAGGGCTACTATTAGGCCTAAATTATACAAAATGAATAAATACCAGAGTACCCTTTTAAACATTTTTTATTTCACTAATACGTATTTCGACACTTAGGTCATGATCACAGTATTAATACTGTATAATTAATACTGTGATCATGACCTAAGTGTCGAAATACGTATTAGTGAAATAAAAAATGTTTAAAAGGGTACTCTGGTATTTATTCATTATGTATAATATATATATATAATACCACGGATATATATATATGTGTGTGTGTGTGTGTGTGTGTGTGTCCGTGGTACTGATAACTTTTGAAGGAGACCTCCGATTTTGATGAAATTTGGTATGAAGGTGTAAGACCAGATCTATTTTCATGAGTTCGCGAACCAACATGATCGGGTTATGGGAACGGGGTTTTATGGGGTTTCAAAGGGGTCAAAAATTTGTTTTTGGCATTTTTGGACCTTAATTTTTAAAATAGAACATTTTTAACTAAACCCATTTAAAAGAGCTTAAAAAAACAAACAATTTAGTATTTTGAATTTTTAACTTGGCTTAACAGGTTACGGAGAAAAACTAACAATAGGTTTCCAATGTTAGTCTTATGGGAAATCAACAAAACCCTGTATCTCGCTTATTTATCGGAATAACTTGATAAAATTTGGTACGTAGGCTACATTCACTAGGTAGGGTTTAACTGATATTTGCTAACAACATCCATATGGCGGCAAACCTACATACTCATCCCCATGGGGTTTATGGGGAAAATTTAAAAGTGTTGAATATTGATACAATGATATTTACCTTACCTAACTATTACATTTTCTAACAAAACTAACATTTTCTAGCAACATCCAATGGCAGCAAACCTACATACTCATTCCTATGGTGTTTATGGGGAAAATACAAAATCTCAAGATCCTTTGGAAATTTGCTGAGTACGCAGGTCTGCTGCGACGGGGGTATTGTTAATCTATACTTATTTAATACGCTAAGGGTTTTTTTGTCATGAGAACTCCTCCTACAATTTTTAACCGATTTTCAAGTTTTTGGTGTCGTTGGAAAGGGCTTGGTCTGTAGTTGTTTCCGCCAAAAACTGATGAGAATCGGACTGAAAATAAGAGCGCTATCCACCATTGAAATCTCAAAATTTCCCATTTAAATAACATTGGGATTGAATAAAGCATTTTCAACATCTGTTAATAATCAGCTGTTAATACAAGTAGATTTTGGCCTTTAAAGATATTCACAATATTGGATTGATTGGATGTCATTGGTTTAGAGCAAGTAAAATTTGTATCATATTAAAATAAATTGCTCGATTTAGAGCAACACGTATACTAGTATCTGATTTAAATTAGGCTACCTCATTTTGTTGACTTGGAGGCCTTGGTCTCCCTTATGTTTCTTGTTGAACTAACTTAGGCCTTCGTTGTAAGAGGTCATGCTGGAATAGTGAGAGGTTAACACATTATTTTTTAAAATACCATAGGCCCTAATAATTTACTGTAGCCTACTGAAAACTTGTAACATTGACTAAAAATAAAATTGCGTTCCAGCAAGCTTGACACCCTGGTAGCTGCTGCAGATTACATCCAACAATTGGAAGCAAAAATTAAATACAGTACCGTATCTTGAAGGACAACTGAAAATTAAAAATAAAAATTCTGAACGTGTTGTTATTGCAAGTCCTGAGTTTGCTGATGATGGAGGTGAACAAATTTTGGGAATGTAAGTTGTAAAAGTATTTATTTTGTGTGACTTGGACTTGGACACGGACTAGCTGTTTGGTATGCGAAAAAACAGAGCGTTGGATAGAAGTGCCACATTTTTTTTCCTCTCCACCCATTGAGTAGTAGCCCTTTTTTTATTTTACCCAATGAGCATCTTCTACAAATCTTGGTTTTTATTTTATTAACACTTTCCATAGGCCTGATTTAGAGCATCAAACAGTGTTATGTTTGTGGGAGGGGTTGGGAAGGTTGTAGGAGTTGCTCCGGTTTGACCCTAGGTGAGGTTATGGCAGGCCTACATATAAAATATAAAGAAACAGTTATTGATTTTTGGATCTCTCATGGGCACACTGTGTTCTCATTAGACACATTATGCCTAGGGCCTATTTCGCTATCAGAATGATTGTTGAAGTTTAGTGAAAGGTAGTTGTTTTATAGTTTAGCTGCTTCTCGATCCTACACTATTTTTCTTGCAGATTGCTTTGGGACAATGTATCGTTGTGCCGCTGCTGTCGATACTGCGATCATGAATATCGGTTAAATCGATTGTTTTTTTCCTGTATTCAAAATATATCATCGTCTTGCAGTTTTGGGTGAAAACATATATTTTTTCCTTGAGGCACTTGGCTCCCCTTCCTTGAAATTCTTAGCATTTTTACGGGAGTTACATAATTTCGTAGCTGTCTAAGCATCTTTATTTTGTAGCACCGAAAGGGTTAAGGAAATGCCATGTTTGTTTTGGGATCATTTTATTTATTTATTTCAACTGATCGTCTCCATTTTACATAGGTATGATACATGCATTCTGCTCTTATTGAAAAATTGAATGCACAGTCAAGTAAATTGAGTGCAGGTTCAGATCAATTAGAACACTTTTTCCACTAGGCCTACATCTTTTAGTTGGGTAGCTGAATCGGTTAATGGGAGGCCACTCATTTGATGCTGTAACTAATTTTGTGTGTGTTTTCTATGAGATAAATATTTCTGTACAATTTACAGCTTTATTAAAAAAAAAAAATCCACTTGTAAATGTTTTAGTAGGTCAAGGTTGAGTAAAGGTCAGTTCTCCATGCACTGCACCGCTTATTATGCTGTTATCTTGGTTGATCAGTTTGTTTGTTATTTTACTAAATTTACTCAGTATAATCCAACCTAACCACTTGTATACCTAACCAGTATAGTAGGGTCAGTGTGGCAGATTATGGTTGAGGATGAATGCTTCGTGCTAATGTGATCCACGACATCGTCCAGTTCGGGGCTGCTACTCCAGCCAAAGATGAAAAAAAGTTATGTTTGTTATTTATATATTCTAGGAGTGTAAGGGCCTACTTAGTATCATAACATAATTTTTTGTTTTGTTACCTCTCTAAATAAGTGACCTCCCCTCCTGTTTACTGATAAGTACCAATCAGGTACTACTTTTGTCGTGGGTATATTTAGATTCCTATTTTTGTTCTTACTTTGTTCATTTTATGTGTCGTTCTTCAAAATATATTTATATATCACTATATCACTATTTTGAGACGGGGACTTCACATAGTGGGATTTTAACCTGAATACGAATGAGAGATGAGTGTAGGATGATTATGGTGCGATCTTGTAGTCTTGTTTATTACTAAGGCTGACATTCTCCTTAGACACGACTGTTAATTAATGGACCAACAGCCAATGGTTTCTAGGGACCTACAGTTTAACGTGGGATCCGAACCACAATTTCGACCTCATATATGCGAATCTGTCCAATTATGAGGATGGTCTTTATAGATGAACCAATATTCACTAGTGCGGACGTCAACCCTTCACCACTGAATTTCGCATTCAGCAAACCATCGCTCATAACTATCCATAATTTGTGACCTCCAAGTAGCTGAATTACAGCTACATTTTACAATCGTGCTCAATGCCCTGTGGTAGGTAAATATTCGTTACATTTAGAATGTTAATCATTTTTGTGCCAGTTTTTGACTAAGCAACAAATTGACAACGCTTGTTTCTATTATGTATTTTGATTGTTTTTGCTACTTGTTTTTCAAATTATGGAATCTTTTAGGAGGCCTAATCAAAGGAATTTTATAGGCAAAATAAATATTCCATAACTAACTGAGAGAGATTAGGAATAACTTTTTTTTCTTTTTTTGCTTTATTGTCTGTTGAGTTTTGACTTTTATTCATCCAAAATAAATTTTTCCCTGCTTTATTTTTTTTTGTGGTATTTTGGCTAAAAATATTAATTTGATGTTCCTATGAATATTAACATATAAAATCTGTTTAATGAATTTTGTTTGGCAGAACCCAACTGGAAGAGATGTTTCTTAAAAAATTTCCTTGTGTTAAGGAGAAGCTTTGTGGGAAAATCCAAATTGGGATTGAAGAAGAGATGCGGTCAATATGTAAAGTAGAGTAAGTATACATTGATCAAGAAGGCAATTTTTGTTGATTCTTGATAATGTTTTTAGGTTTTTGAAATCAAAGGATACTAATCAGTACGGTAATTCAAATTATTATTTGAGGAGACAGTCAAACGGAAATATACAAAAATATGGCTAAGCCTGAGATGATTTGGACATTAAAAAATTTTATCCTGGATGTGTCAAGTGATAAGTAGTTAACGTGGAAAAAATTTTACCAAAATTGGTCCATGGGAAGTTTGTAAGAAACCTTTTTTTAAATGTTTTATACTTATGTGAGTAATAGGCTGTTTGAACAGGCTGTTCCTGCAACAGAAAATCTAAATTCCAAGACAAAAACTGGTATATTGTCTTGTCGTCTGTATTAAAAACTAATGTACAGTATAATAGAGCTTTAATTTGGAGTGGATCAGACAAGTATCTCCAGTGTTGTAATTTAAGTAGCATGGAAATAAATAAATGCATACTATATATAAAATTTGATGAAGCATCATAATAGTCCAGGTCATGCTTTTAACTTAGTTTGTTAAACCGTGATTAGTGTGTTAACCATATTATTCTGCATTTACTTAGTTCCGAGTTTAGATTTAACCTTACGAATTATGGCCCATTCATTGCTTTTTATTTTATTTGAAAATTTTCCAGCAACACTCTAGTTTTTTCATACAAAATTTATTTCCCCTTTTTTTGGCATTTATTACATTATAGGTCTTCAGCCTTTCTTTAAAGGTTTTTTTTCAAATAGCTTGAAAATGCAATTTGTATTCAATTTCTTATTGAGCACACAATCGGGGTTTAACAAATTTTGAAACAATATTTTTTGTTACCAATAATGTTAGTCGTCATGAATTATTGTTGAGCTTCAAAATATATGTGTTTTAAAATTAACTTGTTTTTGTCTTAGAGAAGAAATGAAGAGTTATGTTGACGGTTTGAAAACTCGTCTTAACTTGGTTGAGAAATCATATTCCAAATATAGTCCTGAAGAGACAGAGGAGTTCAATGCGTTGATACCTTCATTTCACAGTCTCATGGAACATGCATTGGATACTTGGAGGTGCTTTCAAATTCTGTATCCTTTAGTACAGTTTACATTGTTAAATTATTCTGATAAGGTAATTTTAGATTTATGAAAATCATAGGTTTATTTATTGTATGATACATTTAAACAAGTACTTTAATTGTCACCTAATATCAGTAAGGAAAATAAAGGATTAGATCCAAAATTTTTTGGGATTTAAATACAGACACAAAGTACCATAATTGGAAAGAAAATTCCATATTTTTATTCATCTTTGCATATTTACTTCTAACAATGTCCACCCCAGAGCTGGTTGAAGCTAAATTCTTATGACTGATAAACAATTTTTAGCTATTTGTAATCCCAGTAGGGTATTCAGGTTGAGACGGGGGTAGTTAATCCCCCCTGACAAACGAAATAGCGAATCTTGTCAATATTTCAAATCAAAAACAGTGTTTGTTAATTTTATTTAATTTATAAAGAATTTAATTCCAAACACAAATCAATATAGTCTTATTAACTTTTAAAGAGCAAGTATCACATTGTTATATTGTCTCTATCTCTTTAAATATGTAGTATTTCTCTTCCAAATTTTAGATGTCTATAATCAAATTCATAATCCTACCAATAATTACCGCCGAATATCCTACTAGTATCTGCCGAACAATGTGTATAAAACAATTTTAAATTATAAGCTTAATTTCTGGGATGGAAATAAGTAATAAGAAATAAGAAGTTAATTTTCCTACTTTCAATTACATAAGTTTACAATGTACATATTTATAATGGAAAACAATTTCATTTGCCAAGGCATGACCTTAATAACTATACTATGTAACCATACTATGTACTTAAAATAACATTTTTGAAAAAAGACAAGGAAAATTGACCTATTGTTAACTTAAACAAGATAAAATTGAAATAAAAAATTTTGAAAAGGTTTGCCATACCTTGAAATTCAATGATACATATAAAATAGATATTTGGGAAAATTTATGACCTCCAATGCTTAGTCTGAATGCTGAAGGCTTAGCCTCCATTGAAAATTGTCCAATTGTAAACTAAAAACAGCTCTTAGACGATTACTTTAACATAGAAAATAAAAAATTATAAAAGTTTTTCCAGCTGATTGAATATAAAGACAAACACTTCTAAAAATATATGCACATGCTGCTGATTTTTTACTCAAGAAAAAAACTATGAGTACATAAACTTATTTAAATTGTATTAAACTTGTATTTCAGTAAGAAAAGTGATGTTTGATTGTGTAAAAAGCCATTTCTGCAAACGTTTAGAAAATATTTTTAGATTGAAGCAGAGTTTATATTATTTGGTATTAAATTAAACAATCTTGGTGCCATAAAAATAAAACTTTTAGTAAAGAAAAGATTGCCAAGAAAAGATGCGTTACATAGGTCATTTATTTAGATTAGAAAAATAATTGCCCCTAAAACAGAACCTTGAGTAATGCTATGCAAAATTTCTCCCATATTACTGAATTTACCGCAAAAAAAATGGCGGGAATTTGACAGTGGTGTCTTGGAGTTGGTGTAAGAGATCGTATTTGGACATTTTACCGGCTAAGACTTTTACAATTAAGACTTTCTGGATATTTGTGAGTTTTGCTATATGTTGGAAATCAAGGAACTCACCTTCTCACAACCCGATAACGAAGCGTATTCTCTCTCCACCACCTCTAACTCAAACGTAACCCCCAAACATACCAATTAATAACACTGTCAATAACTTCAATTTGTCAAGTTTTACCCGCCGCTCCAAGACTTCAAAGTCTTACAAACTTCACGTCAATTTTTTTCTACAGCCACAGCCTTCTACATCTCGTCTACAATTTCATGTCAGTACTATATGAACTAAACTTCTTCATACATGCAAGAAGATGATATCTGGCTAACTGAAGAAGTAAAAGAAAAACTCACATATTTTGCTGTTAATTGATTTGTTTTTTTTTTTATTTTTCTTTACAATAAAAAGAAGATCGAATTCAAGAAGAAGGATAATTCCAAAATCTCCAGCTCAAATAATGGGTCTTTTACCTCTTACCATTAGCTCGTCTTCCAAGGAGATTAAAACATGTCCTCTGTGTGACAAGACTACTTTCGACGACGAGGACGCAGTTTTCTGTGAAGGTCTGTGTGCAACTTGGTATCACAGAGTATGCATGGGTATGACTAACGAGCATTACAAAGAAATATCTGAGTGTGACGATCCCTGGTCTTGCCCAACTTGTAATTTGGATAAATCTCAGCAAATCAGTGACTCCAATGTAACCAATACAATTTCAGATAGTCAAGAACTCTGCAGATCACTAGAACATATTGAATTGGAGCTTTCATATTACAAAGATAAAGAACATACTGATAAAGATCTCCTACATATATCAGCAGAAATCGGCTCAAAACTTCTTGTTCAAAATGAGGAGCTTAAAAAAATGAATTGCAAGCTAACAATTGCTCTGCACACAAAAGAAGCTGAATTTGAGTTGCTTCAGGAGAGCAATTCTGCATTAATGAGTAAGCATGAGGAGCTTTTTGCCAACCTTGATATTGCTTTAAAACAACAAGAAAAAGAGAAATCACTTAGATTGTTGCAATAGGAAGCTTTTGAGGAGCATGATAATGAACAACGCCGTTTGATTGATTCCTACGAACGTAAAATCAAGGTTTTAGAGAATCAACTGTTGACTAAATCAAAAGATAATCACATAAACTCTATTGACTGTGCTACATCACCCCTGCAAACTGACAGAGAGGAAACGACAGTGGCTTTCACGTCAAGTAATACTCCGAATCTTTTATTGATAAACAAAAGGATAACTGTCTTGGAAGAACAACTGGCCTCTTTAAAGTTGATGTCCTTACCTCACTTGGATTCAGGGATCACACGGACAAAAGAAGATGATACCACAAAGGTGAAATCACCTTATTCATCAGTCTCTCAGTATACATCACACATGCCAAAAAACCCTCCTTTATATGCAAAAATTCGCCAAACTAACGAAACAATAGAGGATTTTTACAACAATCATATTCTTTTCTACATTAACTTGATGTCACCAGCAGACCTTAACTCTCAAAAGGGCCCCATTCAAGATAGTGGTCATGACTCACTCTCTTCTTTTTCACTTGCCAACAAGTCTCATGAGAACATTAATACTCAACAACTTTTTTTTTGAATTTTAGTAAGGAGATCGCAGTCATTCAAGAACTTAAGAAGACCAACCAAAACTTATTTCTACAATTAATATAGTACCTTTTTAACTTAACATTGTTGGGGTGTTTCTTAACATTTCTAAATATCCTATTTCTAATTTTAATTTTCATACAAATAAAGTCAGTTATCCAAGGTTTTATCTTATTAAACATATATATATATATATATATATATATATATATATATATATATATATATATATATATATATATATATATATATATATATATTTTTTTTTTAACTCTATTTTACATTTTGTAATTATATTAATAAAGATTCAAGGAAATATTCATAGGCTAGTGAAGCTTGGCAAGTTACAATGATATAGTTCCAAATTTGTACACTGAAGCGCTGCTTGCTGACTGAAGTGTACTTCTATTGCGTGTATTTCTACGTACAGTAGTTCCAAATTTGTCCACTGAAGCGCTGCTTCCTATTAGTTCTCGTATTAACTATTTATTAACCGTGTTTAACTACACTCTGATTTGAGATTTTGGTAATCAATTATGGTATAACATTTTGCCTAATATATTTGTAGTGTTCCACGTAACCAACGATTATCATTTGAAAGCCAAACTATTGAAACATGTTATAAATAAAGTTGGCTCTAGTGTTTTATTACTACACAACTTCAACTTATGATATGAATTTAGTTTGATTACTTAAAGTGTAAATATTCTCTGAACATTATATTTTTGCTTGACTTTTCAAACCTGTTGTCAAAGTGTTAATAAATATTACGAGCTTACTAGTGTAAAATAAAGCCGGTTAGTTAATGTTAAAATAGTCAGCAAGGGTTATCAATATTGTTTATTTTGGGCTTGAGTGGTGGTTATTTGACGGCAACATAGTGTCCTTCGGGAATGTTTAAACAATATCAAGTACACCTTTCACTCTTATCATGATTCATATTAATTTAATTTTTTTGTACATAGTAAAAATTTCATACATACTCTTTCGGCAATTATTTAATCATGTTAGAAACGGCAATATAAAACTTATCATTATTTTATTTATTATTATTTAATAGTGTTAGGGCCTAATCTCTAAAATATTCATATAGCCTAATTGATATAGTTTTTTGTATGTCGATGGTCCATATATTTGTTGTGTATTCGACCTAGCCTCCCATATTGTGTAATCTGACAGGTTCCTGGTCCCAAATGTGTCCAATTGAGAGTGTCCTGTAGCCCTTGCATGTTGTGCTGTCAGATATATCTTGAGACCAATTTGAATGACTATGATGCCTCCGTATTTTTTTAAGTAATCTAAAGTTTGTTGTATTTATTTTTATCAAAGTTATAGATGATTGAAAACAGGTTTATCGTTTATCTCTATAAAATGCAACATTTATAAATTTTTTTATTACTGATTATGTGAAAAAAATCCCTAACATTTGTTTTTCTTTCTTTCATGAAAATTAAAAAAAGGTAAAAAGGTAACGGACAATCTTGGAGCATGCAGCTTAGCAAAAATATCGAACTGATCTGAATCATCTGTTGAGGTTTTCCTTACATAATTTAATTTCAGATGGATTGGTGTAAAAACAGCAATAGAGACAGTAGATTTTTTGAGTAAACATTCCGTAGACAGGATATCTGAATCTTTTTTGAAGTTTGAAAAGTTAGAGCCTGACCTGCAATGTAAGTATACTTTGAAATATTTTCTTTAACTATAATAGCTTAAATACTATGGTACAGAGGCAGAAACTTCTTTAAAGTCTCACATTGTAATTAGATATAAATGTCTCTGCGAAAAACAAACTCAAAATATAACAAACTCAAAATTGTTCTTAAATTTTCCATTCAGCTGATACTTGTATTTGTTCTTTATGATAGCATTACACTTTTAATGATAACTTTTCAGTTTTCACATGATGACACAAAAAGGATAAATCTTAGGTGCGTTACATTACAGTAGAAGCCACTTTAACCGTTCATGGTCTGTAGGTTGAATAATAAAAAGGTTAAGACAAATAATAACTGGAATGGTCATACAAAGAAAAAATATTGTATATTCAGAATATCGTAATGTCTTGTTGAATTGGTTCAGTGAAAAGATGTTTCAGGTCTTTGACATCTCTTGACTATTAAAATATGTTAAATATTCATAAAATTAAAAGAAAAGTAAATATTTTACTTGAAATTACCATTTCTTAAATATATCATGTTTTATGAGGAGGATATTATCGAGTTTTTGTGACCTAATTGATTGCTTTGTCTGGTTTGATATTAAGAAAATCGACTGTAAAGGCAGATTTCAACCTTATGGTGGGCGGTTAAAGCGAGGGTGAATAAGGGCATTTGGTCGCGAGCCCAGTCTGGCGGTGCAGGCAGTAGTTTCTTGTGTGGTGCTACGCGCCTCCAGAGTTACGTTGTACCCTATACGTGCACTTTGTATTAGGTGGGTAGCCTATTTAGCTGCGGAAAACATTTGCCAAAAATAAAGGACCAACAATTTAGGCCAAACTAAAAAATATATTGTTTTGGAAAAATTTGCAATAAGTAGATTGATGTTAACTTAATATTTTGATTTGTAATTTGTTAAAACATTTCTTTTAATACCGGTACTTATCTTTTATTTTGGTTGGAACCCCTTAGTAATTCCTAAACCATTTAGTCATGAAATTAAAATATAATCTATTTCATAAGCCGTGTCCGCACTGGGGGGAACATTCATGACAAACTGGTACGGCGAATACAAAATATCAACAAACATTTCCCCCGAACATTTACAGGCCATTTGATTTATATTCTATAAAAACACCAAGAAACAAACAAAAGTTCGAGAGATTGTATGGTTAACATGTTCAACCAGTGCGGTTGAGACTTTAAGCATAATTTATAAGAAATAACTAAAAAGTTTAATGGTTAGGGTTAATGGTTAATGGATTGGGATAATAGTTTGCCTTAAATAGTTGTAAATAGTGGCCTTAGATAGTATTTTGGTAAAATGTTCACTTTTAAAGCGTGTAACTCCCACATTTTTGTGAGAATAAGATTTAAACAATACATTCCAGTTCATAATTTTTTATCTAATTCAGTAAAAATATAATTTTAGCGAATTTCCGTATAGGGAATACGCTATTACGGTAGGAGTCACGGTAAGACCTAAGCCCAGGACCATGATACTTTTTCATTTTGAGGTCCCTAGAAGCCAAAAACACTGTTCGTTCAAATTGATATACAGTTTATGTATATAAATATATATACATATCTAAGTGTCCGTTAACCCAATAACTTTTGAATGGAACCTCCAATTTTGATGAAATTTGGTACAGGGGTGTAAGCCAGCATCTAATTGAATGAGTTCGCGAACCAGAATGATCGGGCTATGTGAATGGGGTTTTATGGAGTTTCAAAAGAAAAAAATATGGGGTTTTGGCTTTTTTTCTTTTATTTATAAAATTCAACAATTTTAACTTAAACCATTTAAAAGAGCTTAAAAAAAAAAAACAATCTAGTATTTTGATTTTTTACCTAGGTAAAATGGTTATGGAGAAAATCCAAAAACTTTATTTTCCATGTTATTTTTATGGGAAATCAACAAAACCTTCTATCTTACTTATTTATTGACATATCTTGATAAAATTTGGTATGTATATTCTTTAGGAAGCATTTAACTTATATTTGCTTACAAAACCCATATGGCGGCAAACCGACTTACTCACCCATATGGGGTTTATGGGGAAAATAAAAAGAACACCATAACCTGATAAAATTTGGTGTGTACATTCACTAGATAGGGTTTAACTTATATTTACCAACCAAACCCATATGGCGGCAAACCTACATACTATCATCCCCATGGATTTTATGGAGAAATAAAAAATAAACCAAAATTCCATTGGAAATTAGCTGAGTACGCAGGTCTGCTGCGACAGGGGTATTTGGAACTAATTTTTTTACAAACACCCTTAAGAGGCTCTACTATTTGTGGAGCCTAGCAGAACTTGGATTACCTTGCTCACTTAAATAAACAACAGGATTATCAGTGAAGCTTACCCTCTTCCCCAACTAATGCTGCTGGAAGAAAATTTACTTAAATGCAATTCAGGGGTGTCCAACCATAATGTCAGTACTGTACTTTCTCTACCTCCTTTGGTGAGGATATCTGTTGGTGACTGATATGTGTTGGTTCTTAATGGCCCTCTTGTAATTTAATCAGAAACTAATGACAATGAGCAGAGCCTCTATTTGTATGCATTGCTTTACAAGTAAGAAGTGTATTGTATATATCTATTTGGTGGAAAATATGTTTAGACTATTCAGAACTTGTAAATTTTCTGAGATTCTTTGGGAAAGCCATTGTATCAGCATGGGATGCATTGTATATGCATAAATTTAACCCATTAATTATATAAAAAATTATTTCTTTGAACACCAACATTTTTTATCATGGAAGTTAAACAGTTTTTAAGTCATAAATTTCCTAACCAATAAATAGATAATTTAGATTAGTGTGTGAAATGCGTAATGTCAATGCATTGTAAATTTTTCTATGTCAAATAAAATCAAATTATAACGTTTCTAATTTATTACTGTAGATCAGTTCATGGTAGGCTACTTGTTTTTATACGTAATGCCACTATCTATATATTTAAAAAACACAAAGGTAAAAAACCTTTGGACAGTTCGTCTGTGACTTCTACTGGACCGATTTACATGCGGGTTGTACCAAAATAAACGTTTTCGGTTCTATATTAGCAGGTTTTATTCGTATTTCAAAAATATTTACGTTAAATCGGTCAAAAATGAAAAATAAACTTTTCTTATGGAGATTTAACATGGGGAAAAAAGCCAACATTTCCAATCCTTTGGACAGTTCGTCTGAGACTTCCACTGGACCGATTTACATGCGGGTTGTACCAAAATAAACGTTTTCGGTTCTATATTAGCAGGTTTTATTCGTATTTCAAAAATATTTACGTTAAATCGGTCAAAAATGAAAAATAAACTTTTCTTATGGAGATTTAACATGGGAAAAAAACCAATTTTTTTCCAATTCTTTGGACAGTTCGTTTGAGACTTCCACTGGACCAATTTACACGCAGTTTGTACCAAATAAAACGTAAACCTTTGTATATTAGCAGACTTTAATTACTTTAACATTATCTCACTTCCTAATATAAAAATATCAACATTTTAAAACCTTTACAATTTATTTATTTTACACGATTTCAATCAGCTGATTGTAAACATACGAAGTATTTTGTTTAAACACAGATTGGATGAACAAAAGCTCATGAAGGATCTGGTTTATTATGGCCAGTACCTAAAAACTTTTACAATTATTGTGATGTATTGTCATTTATGAAAAGAAAGTTGCTTAATCATATAATTAACGTTATCTTACTGCTCCCTTAAATTAAAAATGTCGACATTTTCAAACCTTAACAATTTATTTATTTTACACGATTTCAATCAGCTGATTGTAAACACACGAGGTATTTTGTCTAAATGCAGAGTGGATGAACAAAAGCTCATGAAGGATTTGGTTTATTATGGTCAGTACCTAAAAACGTTTACAATTATTATGATGTATTATCCTTTAAATGGAAAGAAAGTTGCTTAATTATGTAAAATAGCTGATTGCTATGAAATTAAGACTGAATTGTAAAGGTTCAGTTTAAATAAATTGTTTACATTTGTATTAAAAGAAACGGATGTATCGGAAATTCGTTGTGCAATCAATCTGTCGGTTGCCAGGTTCTAATGCTTTACATTTCTCCCACTTACCAACGGAACTTGTGGCACAGTCGGTAGCGTAACTTTATACAAACCGGAAGGCCCGGGTTCCAAACCGTACTCCTCAAGTATACTTTTTGTAATGTGTCTGACAACAGTGTCACTAATAAATGTTTTACTGATGGTACCGGCAAAGTAGAGACATTAAAATATTTATAGGCCTTTTCAAATGATCAAAAAACTTATTTATTAAATTAAAAAAAATTAATAAATACAACTTGATAGTTTAGGCTTGCTTATTTCTTATGTTTTGATTAGGCTACTAAGGTTTAGGCCTAAGTAAACAATGGATTTGTTATGTTTATAAAATACTAAAGAGTGTCTGTGTTACATAGTAAGGGTGCAGCATTATTGTTTTTAAGGAATATGCCTATAGGCCTACTTTGACACCCCAAATAAAATTATGTAATTTTCTGTGAAATAAATTTGTATTCTTTAAATTTGTATAGTTATTGAAACTTGCACACTTCAGCATAAATATTGCTATATGAAAGTGGTTATAAATGGTTTCTCTACGTTCTATCCTACCCTAATACCAATATTTGTTAAAGCCATCCACCGTTACAACACTGTAGGCCTTTCCTAAGTCTTGAAAAAAACTGTTAAGAACAATTTATCCAATAGGCCTACAAGTAGATATTGGTCTACTTATTTCTGATGTTGTTGAACCTAATAGAACGGTTTCCTTAGGTTAATTAGGTTTGCGCATACCTAAACAATCAAATTGATATGTTTATAAAATACTAAAGAGTAGGACCTATAAGTAGCCTACAAGGATGCAACATTATTTTTTTTAAGGAATAGGCCTACTTTTACGACTAAAATCAAAGTATTTTCTGTAAAATATATTATTGTTCTTGGTATGGCAGTTCAAAGAAGTACATTTTATAGACTACCTTACATGTTTGCACTATTTAGAGTTTCATTTACCACTAATGGAGCTATATCCGTCGAGTATCAACGGGCAACAACTAGTAGTTTTTTAAGTTTTATATTTTTACTTGAACTGTAAGATAGACGTAAGAGCAACGCATAAATCAGAAGAAGAGGACTTATTCTATGAACATTGTGCAAAAACTGCATGATTCTATATTAAGTGGTATTTGAGTTCTGATTCCCAAAACGTGGCCATTCGCAAGGATCTTGACAAATGCATCTTATCAAACGCTGTGACAACAGCCCCCTACATGTACTCAGCCAAGTTTATAGCACTCTGCCGTGGTTAGGTTAAGTATGGTATTGCTTAATAGTCAGAAACGAGTCGTTGCCAGTCGATACTCAACGAATACAGCTCCAGCCTGAGCGCTAGGCAGATGGTGTGAAACTTGTATAAAATGAAAAAAATACAATCACGTAATTAAATAAACTAATTGTCACTCCTTAAAATACTCTGAATGAAAATTGCATTTTATAAAAATTATCCCATTTTGTAGTCATTGTTGTATTTGAAATTGAAAGTTAACTGATAAGCAAACAGTAACGCTCCTTTCACACAGTTGTTTTTAGCCGTGCAGGAAAAAAACGCACAATTTAAAAATCGTCTGTCACACCATACAAGTAATTGGCAGCTGATTAAAAACCGTCGCCGTGCCTGTGTGAAAGGTCTCATAAGATTCTATTGGAATGTCTGTTTTTAATTGTACGGGCAAAACTGTGATGTGTGAAAGGAGCGTAAAACTAAATAAAAATAATAGAAGGGGGAAAGGTTGTTTTTATGAAGACAGCTGTTTGTTTTCATGAAATGAATCATATGTTATAGGTAAACTTACTAAGTTTTTTCTTAGTACCAGGGGGACCGAGCTTAAGCTCGGTAAAATTATCACTTACGTTCTCTCAAAGCTCGTTCGCTCCGTTCACTCGCCCTCTTACATTTAACGACGAGCTTGTTCGCTTCGCTCACTCGCCAAGCCGACGGGTGCTGCACTTTGGTATAATTGTCTTAAACTACCGGTTAAAGATGTAACACATTGGTTTATATCGACAGTAATCAGCTGATTTTTGTTCAATTAATAAAATCTCCATAAAGATAACATGGAAACTTTGAAGGGCTCTAGTGCGAAAACCGGATTTTCCCCAGCTATGGGACCAACTCCAATCGATTTCTGGTGGCCAAAACCCCCACATTCAATAAAAAAATAAAAAATCCTTGGAGCGAAAAAAAACTTTGGCCGGACAAACGGAGCTTGTTTTAGAGTATAAGCATATGGAAACTTTTTAAGTCCAATGGGGCGAAGCACATTGAACTGAGGGCGACAAAAAAGATTCCATGACGTCTACAGAGAATTCCCCTTAATTTGACACATCAATCATCAAAATCGGTTAATAAATAAGAGTTTTGTTGCTCACAAGAAATTCCTTACGGAATTAGTAAGATAGATACTTTCAAAAGTTATTCACATTGAAAATAACACACCCGGCAAATCAACCTACAGAGCTGTGGAAGGATGCTCCCGCCTGAACTGCTGATCTAGGTCTATTTGCAGCTCTATAGTACGCCGTAACTATGTTTCATTGCTATTAGGTGACTTTTTATGAATTGGCAAAAGTATTTCTGAGAAAGTGAGCAATAAAATAAAAAAGCCTTATTGTATCAGTGAGCTGTATAAAATAAACACCCTTATATAATAAAGTACCCAATTTATTCTCCTTGGATAAATTATTATTTTATTATTAAACATTTTCACATTCTATTTTTTAGTTCTTCTCTCTTGAGATATATTTTTGTCTATCGATCTTTTTCCTAATAAAGTGGATGTGTTACAGATATTTTGGATTTGACGCAGTACTTGAGAACTTAAATTGTTATATTTCCACACGAAAATCTGAGTGTATGACTATCTTCTTCCACCTAAAAGAAGACAGTAAAAATAAATAAATATTTGTCAGTATATAAATTAAATGATTTTTTACAAGAAAAAATGACTTTCTTATTTTCTTCCTTTTGGTTTTATTGTTGTACAATAATTAGAATTCCATATAACTATTTAATGGCAGTTGGGCTCATTAGACAAGTGTATTTTTCACCAGAAACCCATGGCTCACAAAAAATTATTGAAAACATCATTGAGTCAAGAAAATACAATGCTAATAGAAGTTTATTTTTACCCATTCCTTGTTTCCTCTTTTTATTGTTTCAAATTTGTAAATCCATGATGAAAATATACAAATTTAAAGTGTCTGGTTCAAGATTGTTTTATAACATTTTTACTATGCACTTGCTAACAACCTGTCAAAAATGACATGAAATTATTATTATTATTTTTTACAAAATTTTGTGCCTTTTAGCGAATTTCCCATAGGGAATAAGCTATTACCGTAGGTCTCATGGTAAGACCTAAGCCCGGGACCATGTTACTTTTTTGGTTTGAGGTGCCCAGAGACCAAAAATAATAGTCATTAAAATTTTTATATATATATGTATATATGTATATATTTATATATGTATATATGTATATATTTATATATGTATATATGTATATATATATGTGTCCCTAGACACGATAACTCTCGTAAAAATGGTCCGATCGACACCAAATTTGGTAGAAATGTGTAATCCTACATTTATTCGGATGAGTTCGTAAACCAGACATATCGACCTACTGGAAGGGGTAGTTTTGGGGGGTTTTGTACCCCAAAAATGGGTTTTTTGCATTTTTCATATGTAATTATTGAAAATTTTAAATTTATATTTTGACCATTGGATTTAGCTCAAAAAAACACACAATTTAGTATTTTGAAGCTTTGTTCTATCTCCATTGGTTACCGAGATATTCAAAAGTCTAAAGACAGTACATTGTATTTTTGGGCTCCAATGTTAATCTTATGGAGGGTAAAGATAAGTTAATATTCCACTTATTAACCAATATTTTTGGATGAAACTTGGTATTCACCTTTATTTAGTTGAGATAAATACATTTATGATAAAGAAATCGTAGTTGTTATGCTTATCATGGCAGCAAACCTGCATACTCTTTTCCCATGTTAATCATATGGACAGGCCCGCGGTTTGTATGTGACGCGCTATGGGCCCGAGAGATGTTTGCGCCCCCCCCCCATCCACCCCTCCACCCTCCTCTCCCGAGAATATGAATCACCAATTAAACAAACCCAATGTCGCAGGCATTTGACGATTTGAGACGCGCATTCGCAACATAAGAACAAAATGAAACAAAAACAGAACTATTTTTATTGTGTTCATTTTCGATTTTTAACTATCAAGTAGCAACACGCAGAGCGCAGGCAGTGGCAATGATGAGTCATGAGAGGGAATCGAGAGTGGAGAAGATTCAATTGACGGGCGGGCTATTTATAGGTCTACCAGACAGAGAAGAAACTGCGCAGAACCACGATTTTGAGAATTGCTCGCGCACGTAGGGGCTGTGGGGGGGAGGGCGGGGCAGCGCGGCAGGGGGAGATGGACCCGTGGTGGGGATCAGTCGTTGGCGCGCCGTTCGGGAGGACGGGTATTGGGGTGTTCCTGCCACGTCGCCTTTCCGCACTTGTGTGCTACACAGTACAGTACTCGCTGTATACTGCGACCGCTACTGATCTCAAAACATTTATCAGTGTTACTGTTAGGAGTACGAAGCCCCGTGGTTATGGCGTCAACGTCAAAATCTGCTTGATAAATTGTAAAATATTTTCTTTGTCGCACTCCCAACAAACCTGAGAAAGCCCTTGGGCTCTTGCGCCCCTTGGCCCTTGCGCCCCCTGGCCCTTGCGCCCCTGGGCCCGGGCCCACCGGGCCCATTTACAAAATCGGCCCTGCATATGGAGAATAGGCAAACTCCTTTAGCAATGGACAGATATTGAAGAAACGAAGTATAAGGCTTCATATGGTCGAAATATATTTATATTTTTAAGCTTTAAACCTACTTTTAGTGTTCCCCATGGCAGCATACCTGCATACTCTTTCCCTATATTTTAATCATAAGGAGATTAGACATTTATTTTCCTATATATGGGCATGTGATGATATTTGGTTTACAGGTTTATCTGGCCAAAATTAATATTACTAATTTGGAAATTCGCTGAGTACGCAGGTCTGCTGCGACGGGGGGTATTTAAGTTTTATGGTCACATACTTTATGAAAATCCCGATAAAATAATATTAAAACTTAAATTTTGATATTTCTTTGGCAATGTGTACAGTTATAAACAATAATAGTTAAATTCTTTGATATGGTTTTGCAATATTGTATTGGAATTTACAAAAAATCAAAGATTTAATGATACAGTAGAGTCTTGCAATCCGGACTAATGTGGTCTGAACAATGTTCAGGTTTGTGCAATGTCTGGGTTATCGGGAAAATATTTAATATAAGAAGAAGTACAAAGAGTTGATTTTATTCATTTCAAAAAACATATATCTATCATAATATACACAATACAAAAACTTTAAACTTATACCTACTTCATGTGTTAAAACAAACTTTTAAGAAAAACCAAAACAGTTTTGTAGGCTCCGGCCAATGCCATAACACTTAGTGCCTCGGAATTCGGTGCACTGTTTTGTTTTGGGAGGCTTTCCGAGGTATTCAGAATTTAGAAGAATTGGTTTGCGAACCCAACTGTAACAGGTTTTTCTACATAATTTGATTTCCATTTATTCCATTCCAATTGTCTTTGCCAATTGTCATTAGGTGTTTTTCACTGTCACTAACAGTGACACAACAGTTTTGGATATCATTCAAAAGGTTTTTGTTCATATCAGTCTCTTGTTTTGCACTTTCTTTTCATCTCATTTCTTATTTTAGTATTTTTCTTGTGTATTTCTTAATCTTTTTATCTTTACCTTTTTGTATTCCCTTTTGTATCTCTGAGAACAGTATACTAATTGTTTAGTACGTAGAAGCACATAAGTGTACATGAGCTGTAAGCAGTTAATGACTTTGTTTCAAAAAATTATTAACAGATTAAAATATGGTAAAGGGCGCAGTACAGTATTTTACAATCAAAAGATGATGTATTTGTTTATTTTTTATAAACTAAAAGCTCATTAGTTGGTGAGGTATAAAAACATAATATGTGTATACAAATTAATCTATAAGTCATTAGATTAACAGTAAATACTATTAAACTTATGGTTAGCGTCTTGGACTTTGGTTCAAGAGGTCACGGGTTTGATTCCTGGGATGTCCACCACACTGATGGGTTTTCCCTTTAAAACGTTTTTGGTACTCTGTACACCCCTTCATGTAAAAAAAATACCTTTGGTGTAGACACAAGTTAAAAAAACTCACATTATTGACTATAATTTTAATTGTGTATTTGGCAAGGTAAAAAATATGCTATGTGTCAAAGTAAAAATATGTTGTCAAACATGTTAGAGTTTGTTTGTTCTTTTGGAGCAACTTCTCGGACATGGTTGAAAAATATCCTGGTTCATCTGGAAAAAATATTTTCAACCCCTGATTCTGCTAATCTCAAATATTATATAAAAAGATCTTTCACTTATAGGGGAAGGAAGAGGAGAGTAGTTTTCAATTTATCTTCTCATACAAAACTGTATATATAGCGTAAGTATTGTTTTTGTAAAAATATGTTTAATTTGAGTGATTGATGAAAAAAAATTTTTGTCCTCCCTGATCTCTTAACCCCATCAGTGATGTCTGGCCGTGTATGTTTGAATGGATTTTGAGAGAGCAAGAGCCTCAATGAAACAAGTTTTATAACATTTTGGTAGAATTTTGAATATAAGTTTCTAAAAAATGGCTGTAATGTTTGAATTTTTTAAACTGATAACATGGGAACAGATGTAAAATAAAACTTATGTCAGAAAATGTGTTATACCCCGTTCAAAATAAATGTGCGGTCGAAACGCAGATATCAATTCCCCCATTTTTCCCGTTCCTCCCAAGGTCAAGAATCCAACCAATCAGAATCACTAAGAATAACCACAGCTGTTTAGTATCTCATGTCACTTTATGCCAATGTTTTGATTTTTCGTAAACAAACATTCTAATTTTGACGTTTGAGATGTAACAAGAAGTGCTTCCAACGGCAAGTAAAGGAAGTAACACGATCATCAGCCTTATTTTATACTCTAAATTTTAAGGGCGAAATTAAAATAACATCTGGTTTTTTAAGAAAATCGGGGAATTCAATAAGGTATTGAGGGAATTTTCCTGGTTGTGGGAATTAAAATTCTGTCTTTCGACCGCACATTTATTTTGAACGGGGTATAAACATGTATGGCCTTTAAAGTGTTAAAGGAAAAAAAATCAGATAAAAATTGTATTTAAAATAGTATTACCTTGATTAATTTAAGCAACTAAATAAATTAAGTAGTCCACAATTTTTAATTTTCAGCATAAAATGTTCACAGAGGAACTTATACTGTCTGCTTTACAGTAGACACAGTAGCTTATGTCAAAAAGATTTGGTACAGGATACCAGAAAGGATTGAAAACTGAACAACAAATCTTAATGCCACAATGTCACTGGTACCATTTGCACTCTTAATAAGTCCTAATTCATTGTGAGTGTTTAATGCCAATTTTTCTGTTCTTAGGAAAAAGTATATGTTAACATACAAGCAATACAGCACATACGTTCATGAAAAATAATTTAGTCACTCAATTTCCAAGAGGTTTTTTTAAAAGAACATGAAGGAGATTTTGTTATAAGAAATTCATATTTAACAGCAGTATTTTTGTTACCTACGGAAATACAGTCACTTCTTACCGTGCAATAAGATATTTTCAATTCAAATGTTGTCTTCTTCCTCTATTTCTATTTTGGCCCAGTCCAAGCTCGAAAAATCCCTAAAAATTAAACATTCTCAAAACAGCAACCAAATAATTATTCCCCAAGAATGGAACCATGTAATACTTATGGACTAATAATCTGAAATGAAAGTTTCACTGATGTGGTCTTTAATTTCCGTTGAAGGAAAAAAAGGTGAGGCAATTCTCATTTGAACATTATACATGATTTCTTTTTAATATACTGTACAAGGTAATTAAAAAAGAATCAAACACTTCCCAAACAAAATAGTGAAACAATTTGTATCAATTGGGAAGAAATAAACACTATCACTTATAAAAAGACATTTTGAAGTTTTTTTCATCAAGCTATAAATGTTCACTATCTGATCCTTAAAGAATGGCGCTCATGAATTCTATAGTTATGGGAAGCTCTGACCAGACATGTCCAAAAGCTTTGATTCAAAAACTTTCTTTAGCTTTTCTTATGTGCTGTCTTAATTAATTAAGAAACAAAATTGACAGATAAAACCTGCAACTTAATTTGTTAACATTATCCAAAAGAAATAATTCTCATTTGGTCAAGACCCTCTTCTATGAGAAATTACATCAGAGTACAAGAGAGAAATCAAGAGTTTTGAAGTCATTACCAGAACTTCAAAATCAGAATTTGCATTGTCAGAAATTAACTTTAATATTGTTGTCTGCTGTTAGACTCGTGGGGCACACAGTCTATGTGCACATAGATTGTAACACTTCACAAGTCACTTGTTACTTGTAAAAAATTATCTTGGATTTTAATGCTTTTTGGTGGGCAGTTTAAGGTAGACTGTGAAACTCTGCTCCTTGACCATCAGTCAGTGCAGCCACCCTCATAACTAAGTTTTGCTCAGTAGTAAAACCTTTTGCTTTTCATTAATGTTAACAGAGTGTATGAACTGCCAACTAACTATATAAACCATTTAATAAACCATGCAATGGCTAAGAAAGTTGCTACTGTGGCTCCCCAGTTTTTTCATTTAATTTGATCATGTAATATTTAGTAATTGTGTGTTCATTAGTTTCAGAGTGGGGCTGGATTTGTTAAAACTCGTTTAGACCCTGGTCATCCTCTTACAGCAAGCTTTATTTTTTTCTACACAATAAAGTAGTACCGTAATAAAAACCCTCTCACTACCCCAAAAAAGTTCCCTGTGCACTCACTAGCACAGTATATAAAAATGTAATAAGTGTTGAAAGTAAATAATATTGAGTCTTGAGTCAAACAGGTATACAACAGGTATGCTGTAGTTACCTGAGAGTGACGGTTGTTCGGGAGGGTCATTTGATTGTTCCAGCTGGTGGTAGTAAGAGTTGTAAGCCAGCACCAACATCAAGATGCAGACCACCATGACGCTCACGGCAAACCCCGGGGCTTCCGTTATGGCACCCAGGTCCATCATTGTTGTTCTGCAGAAGATTATTACTTCCACACAACCGACAAAATATAATCAAACCTGAACAACTAATCATTTAAATTTTTTTGCGATAGTTGTGCCACATTAGATTGTTTTTTCTCTATTTCAAAATTGCGTTTGATTTGAATTTTGCGTTTTTGATTGAAATTTGCGTTTATTTGAGACACCGACACAATTGAATGTGAATTTTAAGATGGACGTTACTACTATAAAGGGTGAATTTCAAGAGTGTAGGAATGACTAGATGAGTTGGAGCTTTGTACTAAAAAAAGAAAAAAACTAATTAATTTGTCAGGAACATTAATAGCCCAATGAACAAAGGCAGCTGGGTCCAGTTTTGGGCCTTCAAAAAACTAATAACTTTTCTCAGAATTGTACCGGAATCCTTTACTGTCTATTTCCAGGAACTATTTTTATTTTATTCCCAGAAAGTGAGATTGGAACTTTGTCATCTCTAGGCCCAATATTTAAATTGTAACATTTAGTTACCGTATATTTTGGAAAACAGTTTCTGTTTCTCTGCACTAGAACAGTATAATTATGGCACAAACATAACATTGGTATTATGTAGCAGTATTGTAAGTTAGAATTATCATAGTACTTATTTTTATCACTGAATTATTGTAAAATACAATACCATAACAGTGTTTGTGTCAAAAATTGTTTATTTAGTAGGCTACATTTAAGTTTTTGGCTAACGTAATTTTTAAATTATCATCAGCTAAATAAAGAGATGATCTGATTCTACCATGGTTTATTTTAATGGACCTTTTTGCTGTAGGGGGGGGGGGGAGGCCGGGGATGGGCTGGACTAAGGCTCTACCCTGTGCTAAGATAAAACTTCCTACACTTCTGAGGTTCAAAATATCAACTGCGGAGTGCCGCAGGGCTCCATCATTGGACCCCTTTTAACTATCATCTATATTAATGACATTTCTGACTACGTCCCTGGTGATAGTGTGGTCACATATGCGGATGACACTATCCTCTTTGTTCAGCACAGGGACATTGAACAACTTGAAATCTCTGCCTTCCTTCAGATTAACCAACTCGCTCAGTATTTCTCGGATTGCAAACTTGCCCTCAACACAGAGAAAACAAACACCATCTTCATTCAAACCAGGCAAAGGCAAAACTCAAGAGTAAACTCCACCCCTTGTGTCATCATTGGAGACCATCAGTTGGAACTCTCCTCAACAACCAAATTCTTGGGTGTTGAGCTGGATTCTAATCTTTCCTGGAATGCTCATGTATCACTTCTCTGTAGCAGGATTTCCGCGGGTTTGTTTGTGTTGAGGTACATGTCGCATCTTGACTGCATAAATCTCTGCAAGTTGGTATATTACAGCCTCATAGAATCACATATTAGTTATTCAATAATTCTCTGGGAAATGTCCTCCAAAATTAACATTGAAAAAATTTTCAAGCTCCAAAAACGAGCAATTTGGTTAATGTGTAAACTTAAACCCAGAGATCACTGCTCTGATTCTTTCAAAAGTTTAGGCATAATGACTATTCCAAGCCTGTACATCGAGACTGTAATGTATGCCAAGTTTCATGACCAAAAGTTTGTCCCTCCAACTCATTGTTATAACACTAGAAATAGAAATGTAAGAACTGCTGTAATGCACAACTTAAAACTTTTTGAATCCAAACCAGATTATGCTGGGGCAAAGTTTTTCCAAAAACTGCCAGTTGAACTCAAATCAGTTGAGAATAAAAACATCTTTAGGCGTAGGCAAATCTTTCCTCGTTGAAAGATGTCTTTATAAGATCGAGAACCTTTGATTTGGAGTTTTGATTCAACAAATTCATAAACTTATCCTTACTTTCTCTTTTCCCATCCTTGAAACTTGACTGGTCTCACGCCACTAAGTGGTCAATCGGGACGACTCTTCAGAAGGAAGAAGTAAGTAAGTAAAACCAAAATCGTAAGGTGTTGTTGTATGCTTGGTGTTAGTTACTTGTAGTTACAAAACCCTCTTGACAGTGAAAATAAATAAATAGATACATTGTTGGTGAGTGGTAGGAGTTGATGTTTACTATAATAAATATTGTTTTTATACTATACTGTATTAATAATTTTTCAATTTAGGAATTACATTACTTAACTAGGTGATAATAAGTTAGCTAAACTTTACATTGAGTGCCCTAGGGCAGGCTATTGAGTAATTCAGTGATTCGCAGTTAATTCATAGATAATATAATAAGAGAGGATTATAGAGTTTACAGGAAACTGGAAAATACCGATACTTCATTTGCCATCGTATGAAAATTAAAATTTTATTACACTGAAATAATGTGTAAGAAATTTCTTATCATGCATAAAAGATTTGTATACTTACAGTGATAGTGACAATAACGCTTGAATAACTTACTGTATATATTATATTTCACTAATACAGAAATAAACAGTTGGAACCAGTTTGAAGATTTAAATCTAGAAAGATAAGAAATATGTTTGTACGACATACTGAGTCACTCACTATAAGCTTAATTCAGACCCTTAGTAATAATAAAACTTGGTTTGTTGTAAAAAACCTCAATCCATAAAATATTATTTTGAGAAAAAATTTTCTTTTTCTTAATGGTTCAAAAAGGTTGTAAATTATGTTCTTGAATGGAAGAAATGAAATAAAGTAACACTGCAAAATATACAATAATTCATGTGTCAAAATATTTAAATTATATTATCTCTTTGGTACATTAACCAACTGGGCCTTCCGTATGCCCCAATCCCAGGTATTCATGTTGCTACTGTTTAACTCTTCTGCGTGAAAGTTCACTTGTTATCATCACTGATATAATTTACCTGGCATTAACATGCACTTAATAATAAAATTTTGGCGCGGGTCAAATAACATTTAAGCATAATGGAAGTTCCAATTCTAAGTACCCCTTGGTTCAGTATGCTCTTTATAAATGTAGCCAGAGAAAGAACTAAGGAAATTTTATGTTAAAAATAAAAATACTTGTTAATTTTTACTTAATATTCTATAATCAACTGGACTGACTCACTCTGTATTTGAAATTTGTTTTTGTTTATTTTTATTGCAATATCAATTACTGAGATCTCAGTAGTGATAAGAGTCTCTTCTCAATTCAGAGTGTAAATTAAGTTGGCATTTGTGTTTTGTTGGGAGATAATTTGCTCTTGTACATATTTAATACTATTGTAAGTAATAAACTTAGTAAGTTTTGTATTTGTAATTAATATTGATTCAACGCATTAGATTTTTTATTTTTCTTTCAAATGAACAATGAAATACTGAATTAGTTTATATAGTTTAAAACTTATAAAAAACTGTACATAATACAAAAACATATTTTAAAATAACAAGAGCACTCTTATGTATAACCCAAGGCATATTGCTGTATTATGTTATATGCGTAGGACTAAAATGTTTTTCCACCAATAATTTTGTCATTAAATTGGTTATAAATTAATGTATTCCTAATAGGAAAGATTTAAATTTGAACTGAATAGTAAAAACCTAAAATGCAAGAAAACTTTATAACTTACCTATCCATACATGTGAAGTAGCAGTAAGTTGTATACTTTACGTGCATTTCAACATTTTAATCCTCTTCTCCAATGTTTGCACTTTTGTTATTGACATTACATCCAATGTACAACTTCTTAATAAAATAATTATTGGGACTCAACAAAATAAAGAGCATGATATTTTGTAAAAGGAAGATCATGCTAAAGTTGTTAGGTCATAAATATATTGTACACACAGTAGTACATGTTTCAGTACCATGCCATCTCTTATCACTCCTGCTTTTATACACTGTGTCAAATTTTTCCAGTAATTTACTTAATCACAGAACAGAAAGTACAATATGGTAGGGTTAGTCATTCAATACTTAACATAACACTGAAATACCCTCTTCTGTGTTATATGGAAGAAAACATAAGGTACTGTGTCTAAAATAAATTATAAAATGACTGAATCATTTCTTTAATTTGAAAAACATGTGGATTATTTTATTAAGAATTAATCATGAACACTTGGTTATTTGATTAGTATAAAATTTGTTCTTGACTTT
This sequence comes from Neoaliturus tenellus, assembly GCA_030545055.2. Lineage (NCBI taxonomy): Eukaryota > Metazoa > Arthropoda > Insecta > Hemiptera > Cicadellidae > Neoaliturus > Neoaliturus tenellus. Next base: position 65,122,663 of record CM061532.1, read on the forward strand.
AAATATCAAGATTTTTTTCAATTAAATTTGTGGCTTAGGGTTTTCTTAAAATGACGGTTCAATGACTAAATCAATGCAATGTCTCATGATAAGCCTTAGGTCTTGAATTCAATGGAGGTATTGACATTATGGTACTGGTGGGTCAGTCAGTATTGTTAGTGATGGGTCTTCTGTATTTTTACACAAACTAGGTGATTTACCTTATATTTCACTATTTTGCACGGGTACCGTAGTTATTTATTATTCATTTTACATAACAATAGAAAATAGATAACAAGCAACAAGTAGATACACAGATTTGGAAAAATTCCTTGATAAAGTTATAGCCATTAGGATTTGTTATCAAAGTTGCATTATCTTGGCGTAAGTGATGGACTCTTCTTCAATGTTCTTTTGTTAATATTTAAATCAAAGGAAACAGTACGTGTCATATGAAGGATTTTTCTCAAATAAATTCTCTGTAGGTTTTGGGATTCCACAGGGGTCAAATCTGGGCCCATTATAATTTTTAATAATGATATTCAGAGGTGTGTTACTTTTTCTACCTTGCTTCTATATGCTGATGATTTAAAACTCTTTAAAGTTGTTGACAACATAAATGATTGTTATGAACTTCAAGAGGACATAGATTCGTTAACCAACTAGAGTAAAAGTAATTTAATGTTCAATATAAGTAAGTGTGCACCAGTAAAACACCTCAATCTCAGATTATTTTCAATTACAACTGGAAAATGTTGCCCTCAATAGAATGAATAGCATAAAAGATCTTGGGCCTATATTTGATTCTCATTTTATTTAACTATCATGTTTTATCTGTTTGTAAATCTTCTTTCACGATGGTCTGCTGTATTAAAGGATCAAGTATTTATTTGCAAAATATAGATTCTCTCAAGCTACTTTTCTTTTCTTGTATAAGATCTAAAGTACAATTTGGGGCGATCATTTGGTATCCTCAAGCAAACTATCAAGTAGTATTCAAAAAAAGTTCATAGGATTTCTTTAAGACTTTTAAATTTTACACCGATTTAATTTCATATTCTGAACTATTGAATTTATTTGAAGTCTCTAGTCTGGCCAGTAGAAGCAAGCTTAATAATATGTTATTTGTACAAAAATTGGTTTGGGGAGTGGTCGATGATGGAGGTCTATATTGTCTCAAGTCAATTTTTCTGTTCCTTGACCTGGCTCGCGAAGCTCTTGCCTGTTCTCTCCAACATTTTCTAGAACCAATCTGGGATGTATTTCTCCAATGAATGTGTAGACTGTTTAATTGTCTTGCTGCAAAATCTGATTAAAAATAAATTCCTTGTAATAATACATGAGCCTGAAAGTTAGTTTACTGTTAATTGAATTGACTAATAATTCATTAATTTATTCATGCCGTCTAAGTTTGCACTCATTCTACATTATTTTCATTCTAATTATTTGCATGTTCACTATCCTCTTTGAATGTATAACTATGTGCGTTTATTTATTATTTATATTTTGTTATGTTGCATAGGCGTCATTTCAGCATTGTGATTGGGGGGGCAAGATTTTCACAAGGTCATACCCCCTCCCTCCTTTCCATAAATATGCCAAACATCTTAAATTTCGCTAAAAACTGTCAATAAAAGCTAATTAAGTTTACATTGTGACACTAAGCTGTCCATAAAATGTGAACTTATAATATAATCTCACAAACCCATGAAAACAATACCCTAATGCATGTAAAATTTGATTATATAACATGTTTCTATTTGTAGAAAGTCATTATTCTTCTGGAACTGCCAGTGGTTACTGTGATGTAAAACGCCTTAAGAAATTTAATGGATTTAATTGGTCAATGGATACTATATCGTTAAAATAATAAAACATCATTATATAACTATTTAGTTATTTTTATTGTCTATTATTTACAACTCTAAAGTTTTACAAAATCATCTATACATATTTAATACGTGATACGGGTTTTTGTACAAGAAACTCCTCCCACAATTTGCAATATATTTTAATGATTTTAGTGCCATTGGATAGAGCTCGGCGTGAAGTTGTTTATTGTCCATTAAAAAGAGGGGACCTACAAGTCCTTAAAGTTTGTAATTTTCCCATTTGATTACCCATCAGTAAGGAAATTGATTGATTTTCAAGTAAACAACAGTGTAAACATCGGACATCAGCGAAGGTATAGTAGATGCCAAAATTAGAGAGACTGGAGGCAGGTAGTCCTGGCCCGTCCTAATCCTTTGTTGTCAAAACATCCTCTATTGTAGGGCGACCGACCGGTTAGGCACCGGAAGGCCGCCCGGGTCTCGGGGAATTCTCAGAATTTTGGCCACTGCCTCAATTATCCAATAATCGAACCAATGCACGTACAATAAAAATTTATGGACTATGTGTTGCGTGTTGATTAGACGATTATAACAAAATTTGAATCATAGTTCTACGATGTTTAATAACCATTTTAAAAAGGGATAATCCTCAGACAAAATAGGAGTTACACCTTAGGCAGTGGCTAACAATTTTTTTTATCTTAATCTAATTTTTAATCTTCATTAATAAAATGAAGATTAAAATGATAATTTTTATTCTTAATTTTTGAACACTAAAAATTATTTTATATCCTTAGGTAAATGTTGTAAATGTGCATAACACAAAGTAATTTATGAGATTGAGGTTTAAAAACTCGCATTTATAATTATGGGTTCTCAGGGGTAGTTTTATTTTTTTTAATAGCACCCCCTAACTATTGCAAATTGGATATCTTTTTATAGAGAATAAAAAAATAAAATGATTGATAAACACTGTATTCTCTGTGACTTAACTAAAGTTATGGTAAAAAACCGTGTAAATAAAATTGTTAACAATTCCCCAGTTGTCAACAACCTCTTCAAATACCTCTTCCCACAACTTCTTCTTCAATATGATGTCTGAGTACTCCTTCAGAGACTTCTTGTACAGAGGGGGCCTTGCCTCAACCTTCAATTAATTTTTTTCAATTAATTAACCTTCAACTCGTCAATTAATTTGTCGATCTTCTCGTCGCGCAAAACACTAGACGCACTCATTTTAATACACCCAAACAACAGCTGTAGCAAAAGACTTGCCCGACTATCGTGGCAGACAGTCGGCGGTGTGCGCATCTCAACTTGTTTCCGTGCATTTACCCATACGCCACGACAGTTGAGTCGTTGAGCAGTCGGCGGGAAAATCGGGCATGACCCATCTCGTCCCGACTGCACCACGACAGTCGGCCGACTGTCGTGGTGCAGTCGGCTGGTGTGCGCGGTCGTATTTACCAACATGGGTCCGATTTTTTTCTCTACGCCGACTTTTTAGTCGGCCGACTGAAAAGTCGTTCGTGTGCGCCTAGCCTAAATTGTCCATTAAAAAGAGGGGACCTACAAGTCCTTAAAGTTTGTAATTTTCCCATTTGATTACCCATCAGTAAGGAAATTGATTGATTTTCAAGTAAACAACAGTGTAAACATCGGACATCAGCGAAGGTATAGTAGATGCCAAAATTAGAGAGACTGGAGGCAGGTAGTCCTGGCCCGTCCTAATCCTTTGTTGTCAAAACATCCTCTATTGTAGGGCGACCGACCGGTTAGGCACCGGAAGGCCGCCCGGGTCTCGGGGAATTCTCAGAATTTTGGCCACTGCCTCAATTATCCAATAATCGAACCAATGCACGTACAATAAAAATTTATGGACTATGTGTTGCGTGTTGATTAGACGATTATAACAAAATTTGAATCATAGTTCTACGATGTTTAATAACCATTTTAAAAAGGGATAATCCTCAGACAAAATAGGAGTTACACCTTAGGCAGTGGCCAAAATTCTGAGAATTCCCCGAGACCCGGGCGGCATTCCGGTGCCTAACCGGTCGGTCGCCCTACAATAGGGGATGTTTTGACAACAAAGGATTAGGACGGGCCAGGACTACCTGCCTCCAGTCTCTCTAATTTTGGCATCTACTATACTATATCTACCTTTTCACACGAAAGAGGTTATGTTTAACCAATAAGGCAAGGCTCCGGTCTACCTGAGCCCGAACGACGTTACCGAATGCCGCCTCGCGGCCGTAGCGCTAGGCGAGTTTGATGGCTGCAGACAGTGCAGAGGTTTACGGGAATCGTGTTTTAAAATTAACTAATTAAGATAGAGATTGACTCTTAACTTTTTCTAAAAGTAGAGAGACGGCTCTCGTCTTCTCTGGTTTTAGAATTTTTTAATACAATTTCCAGTTTCAGTTATAATTGTCTAAAATCATCTGTTTTTAGTGGCAAAAAGGTTTATAGATGCAGAGGTTTACGGGGATCGTGTTTTAAAATTAACCAATTAAGATAGAGATTAGATCTTAAATTTTCTAAAATTAAAGAGACGGGTCTCTTCGGCTCTGTTTTTAGAATTTTTAAATAAAATTTTTAATTTCAGCTATAGGAATAACTGTCTAAAATTATCGGTTTTTCTCGATGCAAATGCAAGGGATTTTAGAACCCAGTTATCTTTTGCTAAATGCAGCCTAGAGCTACAACTAATGTGTCATCATAATTTGTTAATTTTAAAACACGATTCCCTTAAACCTCTGCAGCCATCAAACTCGCGGAACTCGCCTAGCGCTACGGCCGAGAGGCGGCATTCGGTAACGTCGTTCGTGCAAGTAGACCGGAGCCTCAACAGACGTGAGATGGGACTTCCTGCTACAGATGACGATTGCAGAATGAGTCAATTTAAGAGTTTTGTGTAAGTAATACAAAGTAGACATTTTGTTAAAGTCTGATTCAGAAGTTTATAATTGTTATATAAATATTTCACCATATTAAATAACCTAACATTTTAATTTCCAATAAAAAAAATATAAAAAAATCACAGAAATTATTGGGGGGGCAACTGCCCCCCCTTGCCCCCCCCAAATGACGCCTATGTTATGTTGTTAACTAGGTATTGTGACTGTTGCTTTGCTTGAATGGACTGATGTATTTAACTCTGTTCATGTGTGTAAAATTAATTTATCTGTATTGATGCTTTTATGTAATTTTCTTTTTGCTGTCTAAAAGCATACAAATAAAGAAATTTGAATTTCAATTATTTGCATTAATGTTTCTGTTTTTGCATAAATTTTATGTACAGTACCGTACTAAGACTAAACGTAAACCAATTACAGATGGATCTAATGCTTTTAAAAGCGACTCCTATGTTTTCGATCTTGGTTTCCTTCATCTGCATTCTTTTAACGTTGTTTGCCTACAACAAATACTATGAGCGCAAGGAGTATGGTCCTCACCCAACTGGTAAGTGGTTAAACATTTTATCTCTGTACTAACATTGGCACATACTTCATACATAAATTATGGCCTTTATGGCAGATCAGTTTATAATATTTTATAGTATTAGTATAGTGACAAAAGTGGTATACCAAAATGTACAGTTACTATGCTGGTTTCTCAAGTACAGCAGTAGAACTCTATGTTGAAGCACTTAAAGTTACACCTGGGAGAGGTAAGAAACAACATAGTTTTTTCCATGAATTAAGATTCTTGTCAAATATTTCACCAAAAACAAAATAAATAAGGTTTGCACCGCTGTGATTAGACCATGGGAATATTCTATTGGGTTCCTAGAGATTACAAAATGGGTTTTGGGTTTTTTTTTTTTACTATTACAATTTTCTTTTTTTACTCAAACCATTTAATAAAATTAAAAACAAATTTGTATTTTAAAGTTTAATTTTAGCTTAAGGGAGAAAATTAAAATTTAGTTTTCCATGATATTCTTATGAGAAATATAAGAAAACCTTATAACTTGTTTATTTATCACCATACTTTGATATTTGAATGCATCTTCACTATTTTGGGGGTAATTGATTTTTGCTTTAAAACCCCCTATGGCAGCAACATTAAATCCCATAGGGGGTTTTTAAATACTGTAATGGAAAACATCTGTATACTGTAATTGGGGGGGGGGGGGGGGGGTAGAGAGAGATGTGGTGTCTGCTGGTAATCAGCTGTCTTCTGCATTTTTCATATCTGTTTATACATGTGTTTATGTTTTGGGGTTTGGAAACAAATAATTCATTTTTCATGGCAGCCTTTTGCATGCTAGCTTTCGGCTATGGGCTTTTATTACTGTAAAAAAAACCTATTACTGTATTTTATACAGTATTGGTATTTAATGAATAATTAACAGTAAAATAATGAAAATTAAAATATAATGCTTTGAAATATTTTATCTTTTTTGGGAGGTTTATTATTACATTATCAAAAATTGTTTGTTGACGAACAAATATATGTACTGTATTGGAAATTCTCTGAGTACACAAGTCTGCTGCAACAAGGAAATTAATTATTTTTAAATAATCTTTAGCACGGATACAAAAGATATTCCAATGATTTAAAATTCAATCTATGTAACTGGAATTGATACATAATTTATATTAAGCGAAAATGTTCAAAGTACAGGCTTTTTTATTAACAAATATCAGGATTTTATTAAATGTGATGTGTTTTCTTGCACAAATGGTATGTAATTTAGATTGTATAAAAAAGTTGAACTGAAAAAATCTTAGATTAACCTACATTTAGTTTCATATTGGTTTTAGCTGTTTAAAGGCTATGCCTCATTTGGTTGAGTCACAGTCTAATCTATATATATATATAAGCGAAATCCCACTCACTGACTCATCACGAAATCTCAGGAACTACCAAACGGATTTACTTGAAACTTTTAACATACGTTCGTCTTGCCTCCTAGGTGCTCACTAAGAAACGATTTTGCTAAATTCCTTCAGGGCTCCGCCCCACACGTCTTCAAAGTTACCATGTTATTCTTATGGAAGCAACATTTTTGTATTGGAACATATGATTACATTAAGGAATATTAATTTTGTAAACAGCTGTTCTCATTCAAATTATTAGGGAAGATTGGTAATAAAAAAATAGTGGATAGTTGCGGCGAGTGAGCTTAGCGACCAAGATAAACCTGACGGGGAGTGATTACTGACTGACTCATCATGAAATCTCAGGAACTACCAAACGTATTTACTTGAAACTTTAAACATAGGTCCTCTTGCCTCTTAGGTGATCACTAAGAAATGATTTGACAAAATTCCTTCAGGGCTCCACCCCAAGGCCTTCGAAATTTTAATATAACGTTATCTGCATGGCCAATTTTAAATACAAATTAGGAAACCTGCACAGTTGAAATTTGGAGTGATCTCTTTTTTCTTAGGTGCTCAAAAAATTGCTTTAAACATACCCTTTAGGGCTCCACCCCACAGAAGCTCACAAATACTGTATTGCCTACATGTTGAAATTTGACATGGACGATTCTCTTTGTTTATAAAATACTTATTAAGAAACTGTTTTTCAAATATATTTTTTAAGCACTTTAGGGCTCCGCCCCACTGGACTTCAGAATTACTTTAGGGTTTCCGGGGTTGAAAATTGACATGGACGTTTCTCTTTGCTTATGGGTGTTCCCTAGGAAACGGTTTTGCAAATACAGTTTTCGAAGTTCTTTAGGGCTCCGCCAGTATTTCGTACATAACAGGACTTCAAAGTTACTTTAGGGCCTCCGGGGTCGATATTTGACATGGACATTTCTCTTTGCTCATGGTGCTCACTAAGAAACGGCTTTCCAAATACAGTTCTCAAAGTTCTTTGGGGCTCCGCCCCACAGGACTTCATAATTACTTTAGAGCGTCTGGGAGCAATATTTGACATGGACGTTTCTCTTTGCTCATGGGTACTCACTAAGAAACGGTTTTTGCAAATACAGTTTTGGAAGTTCTTTAGGGCCCCGCCCCACAGGACTTCAAAATTACTTTTGGGCTTTGGGGGTTTAAATCTGAATCGGAGGTTCCTCTTTGCTCATAGTTACTTACTAAGAAACAATTTTGCAAAATTCATTTAGGGCTCCACCCTATAGAACCTCAAAATTACCATTGATTCTAGGGGGTATAAATTTAACATGGATGTTCCGTTTTTCTAACAGGTACTCACTACGAAATGGTTTTGTAAATATGGTTTTTGAAGATCTTTAGGGCTCCCCATGACTTCAATATGACTGTAGAGCTTACGGGGTTGAAATTTGACATGGTCGTTCCTATTTGCTCATAGGTTCTCAGGGCCTTTTCTATTTAAGAAACCTTTTCTCACCAAGAACAGGTTTTGCGAAATTCCTTCAGAGCTCCACTCACACTACTTCATTGTTTCAATGTCATTCTTAAGGAAGTAGATTTCGTTTCTCCTTAAAAAGATTGTATTACCTATAAAATAAATTCAATCACGGGCGAAGCCGTGACGGGCAACGGCTAGTATAATATATTGGGAGACAATCACGACTCTCTCACCTGCAAAGCCTGGCCCGAAGTCACTAGTGATCCCTGGTGCCAGGCCAGACGCATAAGACTATTAGAACAATATGAAACTCAAGCGATCCTGGTGGTTCAGGATGGGACTAAGAAACATTAAGCCGTCAAACCGTTCAAACATTGCGACTCAGGAGAAAAGTGTTTAACATAAATTTATATTATTTTCAAACAAATTTTCGCATAAGAGAAAAAAATTAAATGATACAGTTTTACTCAGTTTTACTCAATTTTATTAGGTGTGTGCATGTATACAAATATATTAATTTAGCTCGAAATTAAAACAAATATTCATGTCTGGACTGTTTGGTCAGCTGTATAGTTCCTAGACTAGGCACCAAATCATATTTTAGGCACCATCATATTTTATAAAACAACATTAACTGTAGGTATTCTTGTACCTAATTGGTTAATGTTTTTAATCCAACCATATAATATTATTTAGCAATTAATAAATATACAGAAATAAAGAACTAAGATTACTACAAAATAGTTTAAAAGTAATTATTTTTCTCCTAGAAAACATATTTTTTAAATGAAAAGATTCAGAAATTCTTGTGTGATGGATAAATAACATTATAAATAATCCATATGACAACTATTATATGTTATGGAACCAACGTGGAAATAACCACAATGGCCGACCTTCAAGGTATGGTTGATTTTTGTGAATTTGATTTGAAAGGGTAACTAACTGGAAAATGTTTACAGTTAAATTGATGCCACTGTTTTTCACATGAAGTAACATTTTTGTTAGCAGGCAAAGTTATTTGTTAGGGTAAATTATTCTGAAAATAAATCAATTAATAGTCAGTTTCACTTGCTTATGCGTTAATTGAACTTTGTTGTGTTTGTTTTAGATGGTATCCTCAACGTCACTTCAACAGCCCAGACCGTCATCCAGTCCATAACAAACACTACTTCCACTAATTGATATAGTTTTGTTTGTAATTATATTTGGAGATAATCGCTCAACCTTAAAAATATTATTGAGATAAACTATTTTTTTAAATTTTCATCACAAACAAGAATTATTACTCAAATTTAACCTTAATTTATTTGTAGATAGATAGATTGTTAAATGTAATTTTCTAGTTTTTATCCTATTCAAATAAATATAAAAACATAATTTATCTTAATATCAATACATTTTTTCCCTCTGTTACTGGTATTTAACTTACTCTTGGTGCAATGTTTTTTCTTCTTTTAATTTGCTATGAATTATTTTGAAACTAGCACATAGTCCCAGAGATACTGTACCTCATAAGTAGAAATGTCGTTGGCACAGTCATTTTAATGAATATTTAATGAATGAATGTTCAATGAAAATTTAGATGCTGGTGGCATTTTTTTTATGTTTCGATTCGGAACTACTCGTACCTGACCTCTGTCTGTTACTATTTAATGTTGACATGTGTTTAAATAGCATAATTAATTAATTGCCTAATGAGAAATGACAACTGGATCCAGAATTAAACCTTCAAAAAGCTAAGGCATCCTTTAGATTCAAAGGCGTGCACTATAATGACTGCTACCCTTATGATACCGTACAGAATATGTGTGATACATCAATGAGAAAGTGGCAAAAAGTATTTATCTTTTGAATCCAAACATTGTAGATTGAATTTCAACAAGTAAAAGTAAAGTAAGTTTCACATAATAATAAAAAGATTTTAAAAGGGTTTTAAAGTTAAGTTTGATTGTAAAATAAAGTTGCACCCGAAGAAAGACATTCAATATTCATTTATCCATCAGTCGTGCTTGTTATTTGATGACATGCTGGCACACATGCCATGCTATCGTGTGTGCTTTTCGTTTGTGTTTGTTAGCCTTTGGGAGTCGACTGAGTCCCCAGTGCCTGTCATCATCCTACCACCTTTGTGTAATTAGACGGGCAGATTTCATTAGCCACAGACAAACACACTTCACAACGCACATCCGCAAATTTGTTTTTTAACCATTATAATTATATAAATGAATGTATAGAATTATTAGTGTAAAATAATTCTCACACAAAGAAAAATAAGCATTCATCTAACTATCAGAGGATTATTTTAGCAAAGGATCTTTCATACCTTTGAAAAAGGTGATTGTAAGGGTATTTTGTATTCTATTCCCTTGCAAATTTTCTATACATTTAACTGTTGATTGAAGTCAAGTTAAACCAGGTAAGTGTGAAAACTAAAAATACTAAGATTTCCACATAAATAGTAAAATATGTGTATTAGTTTCACAGGGTACTTAATATTTATAAAATTGTTGGTTGTCTAAATCTAAAGGATGTTTAAAAAATAACAGTGACAAAAAACTTCTTATTGTTGTTTTGCCACATGTCATATTACCTACAGTTAATATTAAATTCCCCAACCTCTCACCTCATCCTGACATCCACAATCCACAATTATCCTTCCTTCCCAAGATTGTTTCTAGCTGCAGGAATCCCTTACGTTAATACTGAGTATTTAAATCCTAAAAATCATAAAATAGATAATTTGTTTATATATAAAAATTTTTTGTTAGAATTACAAAAAATTAAAACTAACAGTCAAAATGTGTATCAATGTACAAAATCATAGTAAGTTAAAATATGTCTAGTATTTTAAAGATAACAATTTAATTAAAAATGAAATTACATGACGACTGTTCTATTTAATGCAAAACAGTAACAATGACCCTGTTATGAATACATTTAACTTTGTCTTAGAATTCGACTTTAGAAAATAGCCATTTAAAATTTTTTCTCTCTATGTAGCCAGTTGTTTCAAAATGCATGATTAGTTGTCAACTAGTGAACCGGTTGCTAAAAATTGAGAAATTTAGTTAACACTATCACAATGCTATTAATGCTCCTTGCTAACAATGTTACTTGTGTACCTACTTATACAATCTCTATGAAAATTGTTGTCCATATAAAAATCTCTAGAGTACTTATTGCTTGAAATCGAACTAATTATAAATCAATTTACACCCGACCAATCCAACATGATTATTATCAGTAATCACCCAAAACCACACTTAATTGCTGCTGTACATTAACAGATTTTTAAAATGCTCACCCAATCCTAATTGTATTGTAATGGGAAAATTTCAAATTTCAATGATGAACAGCACCTTTATTTTAAATCCCATTCTCACCAATCTTTGGCGGCAACAACTACAAACCGAGCCCTTATCTAACAACACTAAAAGCTCAAAAAATTTATTGAAAATTGTAGGAGGGAGTTCCAATTAAAAAAACCTTGTGGCGTATTAAATAAGTATAGATAAGAGTATTGCTTAAGTTGTAATGTCTAATGTATAATTTTTATGTAATAAGTAATATAAATGGTCAAAACCTCGACATTCATTTATAAACAAACACCCGTTATATCATTTTTGAAAACTCACATTTGTTGTGAGATGAAACCCTTTTATATAACTTTCTGTGATTACAGTAAATGTAATGTAAATATTTTTCATAATCTTAAAACCCAATAAAATTTGTAGTGACTTGTCTATGAGACAGTTTTTTTTTGTGGCATGGAGTTCTATAAATATAGAACAAAAATTATTCAAATGAAAAATCACAAATAACTATCTGACGTTTTGAGAGGTAAAATTTCTGAATGACTTATAAATATAAATGCACATAAGCCCTAAACAGACACCACTATCTGCTGAAAATTATTATTACCTTTAAAAACGTTACCCAATCCACACTCTATAATTGGACTTCAGTCCAATGTCATTACAAAACAACTTTAATTTCTCTCTGTGACCAATTACCTCAAATGTTTATTTTGCCAACCAAGAACTTTTCTTCATATTACAGGCATAAGTATTTACAGGTGATTTTTATATTTTTATTTCACATTGATATGTAGTTTTTATAAAAAAATGTGTTTTAGAATGTTTAAATAAATCTTTGACTGATACACATATTTCTCCCATTACATTTAGTAATTGTGGTATGATAAATTTCAAATAACTGCCGGAGAGCGACGCACAACAATGAACATTGGTGTTTGTGTTGTACACTTCTGACACATAGTGACTGTGCCCAGATTATTTAGCGAGTTTACGCTCCCTCGAGAAGCGGAAGGGTAAATAATAAATGTGCTTATTGCTGACTACACATTGAAACTTTTCCTAGAGCTTTAGTATTTTCAACTTTTAAATCACGTAAAACTCTTTTCAATGATCTGCTCTTGATTACAGCATTATTAATAAGATTATTTGAGTTATAAATTGAAATAAGCTACTTCAAATGTATGCTTTCAAGTTTAAAAAAATTATTTGTTCATAACAAAAAATTAGTTTTTAATTAATAAATTTAATTAAGCTCTATAAAATATATGGTTAAAAGTTTAGTAAAAGTAGCAAATCTTTGGGCTAATTAGTGGTAGATTCAGAAGTAATATGTATTTAGAAAAATAAATATAAACTGAATCATGCGACACTTAGACAAAAAATTTCTAGTCAAGGAATTTGTGTGATCGGTCGGAGGGAGCAACAATGAAATAAAAGATCAAATTTTCATATTAAAAAGAATTCATACCTAAACTACTTTATGTACTTATTTTAACTACTTTATATAAATGTTAAACTAAAATTTATTTAACAGACTGAAGAAATAAAAACCTAAATATAATGGTTTTAAGTTACCTTCGTTTACAGCTCAAACCTTCGCCTACAGCTCAAACCTTCGTCTACAGCTCAAACCTTCATCTACAGCTCAAATAGACAATTTGAGCTTTTAAAACCATTATATCTAGTCTTACCAGCTCAGGGGCAAATAAAAATATGAGTAAAATAATAAAAACCTACTGTAACAGCAGAAACATTGTATAGGATTAAGTACATACAGTTGGATGAGTTTCAAAGTTTTTATAATCAAGAAACTAACTGTTACATCCAGTTTTAAGACGATTTTAAAGCAATATTTTTAACAACTCCAGTGAGCCCTTGTCCAAAACAAGATATTAAAAATGATAAATTAGGAATGAGTGACCATTCCATTCCGCTGTACACAGAAATTAGTATATTCAACAGAATCTCTTGCAAAAACAATATATATAATGAGGTTTGGCTGAGAGCTTATAAAAACAGAACCATAATATTATTATCGTGAGGGGGCTGTTACGACAGCGACAAGCACGATGGAGCTCCACTGATGCCACTACACAGGTTGTTAGTACAGTCATGTGCAGTACAGTGCAGAATTTCTTCTTTTGGTGGATTTCCGATCTTGTTGTCGCGCATCTTCTCACAGGTTGCTTGCACAGTACAGTTGTGTGCCACTTAGTGTAGCATGTCTCCTTTTGGTCGTCACCGCACATCCTTTCACAGGTTTTTAGTACAGTACATTCATGTGCGGTATAGTGTACTATTTCCCCCTCGGTGAATATTCGATTTCGTCCTCTCGCATTCTCTCAAGGGTTGCTATAGTAAGGTACACAAAAGTAATGGGATAAGGGTTAATGCATGGTTGCCAAGTCTGTCCAGAGAACACATTTGTTACGGTATTCAATATCACACAATCACAAATGACAACAAATGCAGGGCGAGCGGGAAGAGGCTTTTAACACGGCTGTTAAAATTTCCATCGGACTATTTTCGCGACCCTTACTATAGTACTGCCATGTGCGGTGCAGTGCAGCATTTCACCTCTAAGTGAATTTCCGCTCTCGTTGTCGCGCATCCTCTCACAGGTTGCTAGTACAGTCATGTGCGGTACAGTGCAGCATTTATTCTCACTTCGAATTTCCAATCTCGCATCAACTCGAACGATGATGGCAGGGTTCTTGAGGAATATCAAAGAAAATACTATTTAATACCACACTTGCATTGAAAAATTATGGTAGTTTTAGTATTGTTTATTCAATAAAATAATAAAAGTAAATTACTTGGTTAAAATATTTTTCTTGTTATATGAATGTTATAAATTAAAATTGTGTGGGAAATACTAATTAATTAATTGAGTAACACAAATATATGGAAGTTGATTAATGTATATAGTCTTTGAAACGTCTCGTATGTATGTTCTATGTTATAGAAGTAACATTTTACACTGAAATATGTTTTGATAGTGCAAAAATTTCATTTTCCTAAAAGAAGTCAAATGTAAAACTATGTCAAAAATAAAAAGTGAAAACAACGTTATGAATTTCACCATTATATTACTTTTTACACTTGAACATCTTTTTCATGTGAAAAATAGTAATTGTACTTTAACGTTTTTAGCATTTTTATGTGAAAACCTGTTATTTTTACACTGTGTGATGTGTGTCGACAACGGTAGGATTTACCAATTATAGTTGTTGATGGCCAAACTTTGGCTTTGGTTGGAATTGCTGATGATAACTACCCAACAATTGGTTTGTTGGCCCAACCGTATTGGAATTTTTTAAACTGTAGGATTTCCCAACAACAGCCCAACGTTGGATTTTGGTTTAAAAATTTTACTATAACTACCCGACAATATATTCTTTGGGCCAACCTCGAAAATTCAAACTGACCATTTCCCTACCATCCCGACCATAATCCAACGTTGGCCTAACGATGTGTGCTACTAGGGATGTCGAACATCATAAGGCCTACCTGTTGCAGGCAGCCATTTCACAGAAACATTTATGTTTAAAAAAAAATTCAATTGTTAAGTCGCTGATATAAAAATGTATGTCTACTTAAAACTAATAACATATGTTTGGTCTTTACTCACAACCATTATAGATATTTCCCATTTGTCGATCAAAAGTCACGATTTAGTCATCTTCCAAATTCAATCCAGCCTCTTAAGTTTATTTTATTTTTCTTTCCTAGAAATTTAACACTTTTAAAATCTATGAAACAGAGTCCGCTACGTAACAAGTTAAAGAGTAAATGCTTTTAGTTTCTCCGGCAAAGTCATGCGAGTAGCAACATTATTTCTTAGGAAATCGCCAGTTATGTTCTTTTATCGTGATATAATAGCCAGTACAGTGTAACACACACCATTTCTCGCAGTGGAGATATGATGTCCAATACACAGGATGCTTCCATGCATACAAAGTGTGCATTACTTTTATTTATACGTTTATATTACTCTGAGTAAAAGCAGTTTTCAGGCATCGTGTGTACCGGTATGTTATGTGAAGTGGACAATACAAATGCAAATGATTTATGCAGTATACGAAACTGTATTTAATTTATGCAATTTCGTCTGCAACTCTAACAATATTATGGTAAGTGAAAAGATTAAATTAATTTAAATCCATATCTTTTGTAAATCCAAATAATTTAATCAATTTAATATAAAAAAATCAATGAATGCCATTAATAATAATTATGAAAAAGCAAAAATCAAAGATATTAAGATACATAAACTGTACATCTATTTAGTTAAAATAAAATATCGAGGTCAGTCATTAAACAAATGGAGAAATAAATGACTAGTCTGAATAAACCTAAGTCCGAAATAAAGGAGTGGACTTCATTAAGGTGGTTTTCCAAAGTTGAATTTTTTTTTCATATCAACTTACGTCTTTAATCATGACTAAGGCAGATTAAAATCAAGCGTAAGATAGATTCTATATACCCGTTAATTAAAAGCTTTTTTTGCTTGCTTGTGTCTACGCCTTGAGGAAATGTACTTGCGGAATGTACAGAGTACCAGAAACGCTTTTATGGGAAAGCGGTCCAAACCCATCAGTGTGGTGGACATCCCGGGAATTGAACCCGTGACCTCTTGAACCGAAGTCCAAGACGCTAACCTTTAGGCTAGCGAGATGCCCAATGTTACGGTGTATAAAAACATGACGAATGTTAATTATGACTATAAGTTAAGGCTGAGTGGACGGTGCCGTAGGTTTCGGCTGCAAAGTGATCAGACCGGCTCTTATCATCCGGTGGCCGGGAGAGGGGGAGGGAGGGAGGGAGACAGCTCCAACACGACATCCGGCCACGTTCAGCGGGATCGCGCTTCAGGACGAGTACCGGTATCCAACATATCCGCAAATAGTCAGGCTTGCCCGATAGTAACGTGATCTCATATAACTATAAATAGTGTTCATAGTTCTGCATGTGTAACTACATAGATGTTCTCAAAGTCAAAATAAATTAAATGTGCGTATTATCGGACACGAGATAAATTTGTTGAAGTTTTTTTTTTTTTTTTTTTTTTGAAAGAAATAGTATAAAACTGTGTTGTAGAGTGAAAATAATCCCATAATAAAGACATTTTAAAATCACAATACATTTAGATATATTACATTGGTTGAATACAATTTTATTTTTCAGTAGTGGGAGCTATATTAATCGACTCCGGATCAACCGCCCGTCGCGCTGTGGGATTAACCGACCGTTCTTCAGGAATATTCAATCTTCCGCCGCGCGAGCCAATTTTGCAATAATGATCTAAAAATAACTTTTATGTTTCAACAGGTTATGTTCAACTTTTGTATCAAGTCAAATTTTGTCGGTTGCTCTCGATATTTCGTGCAGGCATCGTATACTGTGCTAAATGTGTTTTTTAAATCTGTTATTAAACAGTTTTTGATACCATAACTGTATGTTTGATTTATTAACTAAATAATTTATTACGTTAGGAACAATTAATTGCATTAAAAATTTTTAAACATTTTTTCACTTTTTTAAGTTATTTTAACACGTGTCTCTGGTATTATTCAGTTTAACCGACCTTTTTAGCTATCCAACCTTAGTCTAGTCCTGTAGAGGTAGATTCAGAAAGCTTCTACTTTAATAGTAGGCCTAAATGTGTTGCTCGAGATCGAGCAATTTAATCTGGACTATCCCATATCCAAAAAATTGCTAAAATTATTACATTTAGGCCTAGTTTAAAATAAATAACACCCTACATATCCAATATTGTGATTATCAGTACCTAATCGCCTAAATACACTTGTTTACATGTGTACATCAATAGATAGTTAAAAACTAAACACAGCCCAATGTTATTCTAGTGGGAAAATTTCAAATTTTAATTATGGATAGCGCTTTTTATTTTAAGTCCGATTCTCTTTATTTTTATGCGGAAACAACTATAGGTCAATCCCTATTATATCTAACGACACCAGAAACTTGGAAATCGGTTGAAAACCGTAGGAGGGATTCTTTTATCAAAATCCCTTAGCGTATTATATAAGTATAGATTTTATTCAAGGCAAACAACTTAATACGACATAATTTACTAAAAGTTCAATTTAGTAGGATTTAAGGTTTAGAAGGTTTAGAAGATCAAATAAAAAAACCTAAGATTCTTTAGAAATTTACTCTGTATTACTCTATCTACTCTATACAGATTCGTACCAAATTACAAACTGAATAGAACCATTCCTTACTGAAATAATAATTATTACGTGAAAAAACAAAATGGCGGCTGTGTGAGTAACGAAAGACTTCCGGACAATTTAAATATGATATTTAGATATGTTTCTAACCAAGGAACAATGCCCTAAAATATTGGTATTGAGTTGTGAAACACCCTGTATGATTGTCGCTGTCGTATTAGTAATTTTAGAATACAAATCAGCCATAAGCCAATCAAACCATGAATTACGATTTAAATAATGTTTGTTGACCAGCTTTAGACATTATTTAGGATTTAAATACTTTCCCTTGATTTTAAACACTAAAAAGTACATACCAACCCCAAAACAATGTGCTTGTCTTCGCAGCTATTAATAATTTATTATCAAATCCCACCTTTTTATTTCAACATAAATTTATTTTATACTATATATTTTTCAGAGAATCAGCAAATCTCCATAATCACTGGGTATGGACATGAACCTGAAACGTTTACGCAAGGCAAAACTCGAACCAGAAACCCGTGTGCAGGCAAAAACGCAAAATGAGCAACTACAGCTTTTGTGCCTGCGCTCACTTACCCGCTCCTCTTCCGATTGATAAATTTCCTAATTTATTGAACCCTACATGGTTTTAAAGCAAAAGATTTGCTGATTATAACGGTGTAAATATCTTAGCTATTACATTTAATTCGAAAACCCCATGAAAAAAAACGTACATCATTACACAACGAGATCCAGAAAAAGGTTTCTAAGGGTAAACTTTCTTTTATTTGTTTTGGGCTGGAAAAAACTTCAAACGACAAAATTGTAGACAAAGAAATGAATTTTAACCTTTACATTTCACATTTCTTTATAAATAAAATGGTTTTCTCTTAAAAATGTGCGTGGCGGGCCGCTGAGGATTTCGGAGAATCGCGTCTTTATTTTCGATGTCCGGAACGATTCTAAATTCTAAACCGTTTTAGAAACCCGTTCTTACAATGTCATGTAGATGTTTTTACTTCTATCCTGTTTCTTCTTAACACGTTTTTCCTTTTTTATCCTCAGTACAAATTTATTATATATTCAGCTATTTCTTTTAATAAACATGTCAGACAATAATTAGCAGTCTCTGATTGGGCCTGATGATGACCGGTGTGACTGGTCGAAATCGATTGCCATTATAAGATCTATGATATATATTTACCGTCTTGTAAAATATTACAGTATAAGTGTAAATATATCGAGTAGTGTTGGAAGACGTTTCATTATTTCAACCTGAATATCAGTACCAGCACGTATAATGCTAATCAAGAAGTTATTTAATAATTAACGCACCCGACCGAACAGTTTGTTTTGCAATGCAGCGGCATAGCACGGCGTTGTATAGCCACTAGCGGGATGAAACACTTAACTAGTGCTTTGTGCTCGATTACACAAACTAAAAAAGTTACGAAAAACCTTAAATGTAAACTTTTTTAGATCAACGTGTAATCTGAAACTTTGCCGCTGAAAGTTTGTTCCTAGCTCAAAAAAACCTTCTCGCTTAGAAACCTTTTCATGTCACGTTTTCAAAAGGGATTCAATTATTTTTGTACTTTCATAATGTTTAAAATAGCAAATATTTTGATACCATTGGAAACAAAACTTTTATGCAGATTAAGAATACATTAAGTTTTATTAATTTGTTTATTGCATGTGCCTATATGTTCGAGAAACAAACGTGTGAATGACAGCGCGCGCACTGCTACAATCAGTAATTCGGTCGGCCTTGTCCGTCCTTTCCGCCAGGTTGCGGGTTTCGATAACGGCGTGAGCATTCCAGGTTAGAGAGTTCCAGAGTTCAATGGGTATAGAGGGTTGAATTTTGGAATGGTCATTCATATTTGCTTTAAAATGCCCAATAATAAACCGGTTTACAAATTTCTTCAAGGCTCCACTCACACTACTTATAAAAATGTTCTCAAGAAAGAAGATTTCGCTGCTATTTAAAGAGATTTATCACCTGTGACTAGCGAAGCAGTGAATGTCAACGGCTAGTTATAAATAAAATTGAAGCATTGTACATCAATTAATAAATCTCAGGCATGTTATAAATTGTGGAAATTTTCATAACATAAAAATAATCTTAGCTTTAAAACTGAAGTGGTTTAATTTTTAAAAAATTGCGACTACCTTAAACCCTTTACCATCACAATAAATTAATTTAGCATTACCTTAAATGATTTTATCATCCCAATTATTTATTATCAATTATTTGGGGAAAGGAATCTGATAACATTTTGGGTCATAAAAAAAGTTTACGTTTGTAAAAAACAAAACAAAAACAATATCCATTTTTAAGACTTTAGGAATCAAAACCAAACCGTGTTTTTGTAACCTGGAGCAACAGCCACCCCCTGTCCCCTCCCCTTGTGTCGGCAGTGCCACCACCCCTAGCCAGGCGCGGCGCGGGGTGTCTACCGTCAGTGCGGTGCGCGCCCTACACCGAACCACCACCCTAGTGTCCGTCTCGCGTCGCCCCCTTACTATACGTACGTGCGTCACGACGAATACGACAGAAATAATCACGTGAGTTTATTACTATTTTATATTGTTCGTCAAAGAAAAATGTTTTAAATTTTACTATTTTAAAGATAGGCATATTAATGAGTATATTATTTAATTTTTTTTTACTGTATAGGCCTATAAATATTCTTTCAGACAAAAGTTATTTTAATATGAAATTTTAAAGACACAGAACTTTAAGTTTCCATTTCATTTTAATAATATTTTATTGTAAACGAATGTGAAAATTATAATAACCATAACCTAAAATATTGTATGATGCAAATTTATAAATGCAATATTTTTGAAGCTCTAAATAAAAATATATTTACATTAAAAAGGGAAAAATATTAATATTATAATTGAAAAGTTCATTATTGTAAAAGTGATGAACATATTTTAGAAAAAAAGATAGTTGAAATTGTTGAACGAACACTAATCCAAAAAGGTTTACACAACACAAGTAGGCCTATGAATAATACACAACACTTGTAATTAGTAATTATTACCAATCTTCCCGCAATACTTTAACATGGTAACTTTGAAGTCGTGTGAGGGGGAGCCCTACAGAGGTTGGGAGGATATCGACAATTTTTCTGCAGTTTTCATGTTAAGAGCTGGAGCACGTCAACTGTATAAGGATGTAGGGGTTTTGACTTCTGGAAATCCTTAAACAACTTATATCCTACATTCCAACAAACCAAATTTCATTATTATTTTATATGTAGATGAATAATAGTTTTATTTTTCATAAATAAAAAAATATAATAACAAGCCATATGTTGTATAATAACAAGTGTAGTTAGTTATCCATAAATTGTAAATCAACTGCATTGAAAATTTAGTAAAAATAATATTTTATATATATTTTTTAATAGGCAAGCATGATTCTTTTCCACATTTTTCCCAGCTGGTGTGAGCTTTTCCTTTAAATGAGCAGAATCTTATTATAATTCACATGGGCCCCCACGGCATAAGCACCGTACAGGCTTTCAAAAGTTTAAATGTTAATCTTATGAAAAAGGCAATTAAATAATCTGACAGGTGTTAGAATAGGAAATGCTCGGCGATCAGTCGGCGATCCCTAGTTATTAATAGTGCATAGACTAATGTTAATTTCTAGTAATAATTAAACGCTCATGATTAAATAGATATATTACGCTGATCATAAAACTATCATGATAGTTTTATGATCAGTTTTGTTCGTTAATAGTTATCAATGCTTTTTTATTGTTAATAATCGTATCTTTGTTATCGTTCGCACATGTCATTCATTGTTATTGTTTGAACATGTTTATCGATGTTATTTATCGAATTATTGTCATTCATTGTAGATTGTTTTTCACTGCACATTGTCACCTATAATTACAATTGCACACTCTAATTTCATTGATACCAATCTTGTCACCATTGTCACATTAATGTGTATTCAAATTTTTCAATAAGAGGATGAATATGTAATCATACCTATGTAAAATGGAGATTATCCGTTGAAATAATAAATAAATAAATAAATAAATAAATAAATAAATAAATAAATAAATAAATAAATAAATAAATAAATAAATGAATAAAATAAATAAATGAATAAATAAATAATCAGATTTAAATGTATTATTTTAATTGTATGTAGCAGCTTTCAAACAAGACTTAGACCATCTGTGCTTATTTTAATTTAACAAAAAAAAAAAAAAATATGAAAAGAAAAAGAAAATTATGAAGGTTCAGTGGAATCACTGGATAGTCTCACCCCTAAACAAAAGTATCAGCATCTCAAGCAGAATATTAGCTACTTTAAATTTGTTATCAACTTATATTTTAGAACCTGTTATCTGAGACCTAACAAACGATTTTGCTGCGTATAACAACATACATCCATCTCAATGAATGTCACTTTAATTTGTATTTCCAAATTCACTTACTACACTTTACACTTATTTTTATAATTTAACCACTTACAAAAAAATTTAACACAGATAATTTAACTCAAATCTGTTTTGAGTTTTTCTTCCTTCAGTTGATTGGATCGGCTGCTATTGCTAAATTAACAAAATGGTTAATTGTTAAACGTAAGATAAAACATTTCTGATAGGTTTCGCTTAGGAGTCAAAATATAAGGATGGTTCTAAGGTTCATCTTTAACAAATTTAGTTGATTTTACCAGGTTACAATTTAAACACATCACTTAATACAATAATCGACAATACCGGGTGCCGCCAACCCCAAACCCTGGACAATAAGGTTCTCACCTCTTTAATGGCTGCCATCTATAATTAGTTTCATTAAAACGTTTCTTTTTTTCCTACACTTTTACATATTAAATTCTGGGTTTAATTTTAATACTACGGAAATTGCGACTCTATGGACAACAAATGGTCTCTATCTCCTTGGCATAGTACATGATTATAATATAACGATAAAATATTAGATATAAACTAAAATTAAAATATAGTAACTCTTACTCACAAGGTTAATGTTTTAGTTTGGTTTAGTTATGAATTTAATTGTAATTTAAAATAAAGTTTTATTGTAATGTTGGTGACGATGAGTATAAAAGGTAATAATATAATCCTAATGACGAAGAGATAGTTGTTTCATTTCAAAAACACAAGCGGACATGTTTAAATTTGAAGGGTGAGGAAATTAAGATTTTATTGAACGTCTGAAAATACCATAAAGTACAGTATTGTAAATATGGGAGTAAAATTGGTGGGTAAACTTGAGACAGCTTGGTAGAAGAAGTAAGATTTGTTAAATTTAGAACCGAAATTCCACTACTCTGAATTGAAAGATTCATATACAATGGTACAAAGGTTACATAATGAAATTTATTATAACTTGCCTTAGGGCAATAATAAATTTTATTCAATGGCAACAAGACTTAGGAAAATTGTCCAAGAATTAATTAAAAGGTTTGATAGGTTTCCTCTCTAAAGCCAATAAAAACTTTCTTTATTCCATTTTAATCATCCATTTTAATCAAGATGAAATAGTGGAAGTTCTATTATACCCTTGCAATATACTGGAAAAGGTCTGGGATGGGATACATGTTTACTTAGTCAGGACCAGTTAATGGATCTAAGTGGCTTTTCGGTAGGCCTAGGCATATATCGAAACTCTATCCATATAGCCAGAGGCAGTGGTAGAGTGTCTGAAAACAACATGCACTACTTTAATTCAACGACTAAGGTTATAGTTTGGTAGGCATGGACTGCCGACTGAACATATATTATCTATGGCCAAAATTTGTTTCTAGTACTTGGAAAATGTATTGAGGAAAATTCGATTCCCAAAAACAGTAGAGAGGTGAAAACTTCAAAACTTTGAAAGACGTTACTCTTCAATCAAAATAAAATTTCGAGACATTAACTCTTCAAATAACGTTTAAAGTTTAGAAACACAACTAAATATTACAAGTAATGGTTCTCCGTTATTATTTGTCTTTACTATTGTAGAACTTCGTCGAAATTGTTTTTACATAGGATTTTTACCTTAACATGACATCAAACGGCAAGAAGAAAAAAATATAAACGAAAAACTTTTGATAATACGAAAAAAAATAATTGGACAATCTTGTATATGTTATTTATTGTATCATAAATATAAAATATTTATGATATGAGAAAGTAAGAAGTATCCGGGACTGACCAATACTTGGTGCAAGTTTTAGTTCACATTGTAAAAAGCTTAGCTTAACGCGTATGGGGATAAATGTGGTGAATGTGCCAAATCGAGTGAAGATTCGTTATCAGATATAGATGGAGGTGCCAGATGCTGCCGGTATTGGGCAGTCACTGGCAACACGTGGACCATCAAACTGTTATTAAATGCTTGATTAAAATACCAAAGATTAGAGTTTCTCCTCATAAGGTAAATAAATATTTAGGTCTCAGCACTTAAAAATTATTTGATTATTAGCGGGTTCGTTCATTGTAACAGGGCACAGAGAAAAAAAATACAATCTAAATATAAGATAAAGATCGACATTTTTTTTCGCTTTTTACACTAGTTGAACATTATATCGAAGACGTATACTATAAACACATAGAAGGGAGAATTAAAGTAAAATGCAAAAGGACGTTATTGTGGAATGTGTTAAGCCTTCCTATACACTGTATTAATTTAAAAACTTTACTCTTGTTTCTTGGGGATAACAAATTAAAAACGGAAGATAATTTATAATCAATTACGTCAGTCACTAGCTTTAATTTCACTAGTTCTGCAGGATTATTAAGAAAAACTATACAATTTGCGTTTTCCCAAAATCTTATTCTTACTTTTCTTTTATATTAACAACAAAGGTGGAAGAATAAATACCCCCTGTCGCAGCAGACCTGCGTACTCAGCGAATTTCCAATGGAGTTTCAGATTATTTACTTTCCCCATAAAAACACCATAAGATGGAGTATGTAGGTTTGCTGCCATTGTGTGATGTTAGAAAATCTAAGTTAATCAATAATTGGTGAATTTAAACACAAAATTGTATCAAGCTCTGACAATTTTTTATTTTCCCCATAAACCCCATGGGGGTGAGTATGTAGGTTTGCCGCCATATGGGTTTTGTAAGCGAGTATAAGTTAAACCTTATCTAGATAATGTACATACCAAATTTGATTAAGTTATGTCAATTAGTAAGCAAGACATAGGGTTTTCTTAATTTCCCATAAGAATAACATGGAAAACACATTTTTGGATTTTCCCCGTGACCAGTTATGCTATGATAAAAATTCAAAATACCAAATTGTTTGTTTTTTTAAGAACCTTCAAATGGTTTTAGTTAAAATTGATGAATTTTAAAAATTAAGGTCGAAAAATGCCAAAAACCCATTTTTGACCCCTTTGAAACCCCATAAAACCCCTTTCCCATAACCCGACAATGCTGGTTCGCGAACTCATGATAATAGACCTGGTCGTACATCTTCATACCAAATTTTAACAAAATCGGAGGTCCCCTTCAAAAGTTATATATACATACATATATATGAAAATGAACGAATGGTGTTTTTGGCTTCTGGGGACCTCAAAATGAAAAAATAAAGTGGTCCCGGGCTTAGGTCTTACCATGGCTACCACCGTAATAGCGTATTCCCTATAGGGAAATTCGCTAAAAAAAGCATAGTAAAATGTATTTAACAGTTACAGTTTGTTGGCAGGGTCGCAAAGCAATTCATTTGTCAGTATGCAATTACAGTACTGTACAGTGGTCACCGACTCAAATGTATTTCTGCAGCAGTAAAATCTCTACCAGAGCGATGTCGACATACTTGGTGAAGGTAGTATATCTATTGATCAAACCCATGTCCGTTGGGAAACCTTCTCATTAGAGGAGTCCCCATTAGTGAAGAGCTCGGTGACGACAGACGGAATCACGAGTCCACCCACCACCAGCGGTCCTAACTTGCTAAAAATAGTAGCCTACAGTGCGTTTGATACTCTGTCCAATGAATGCCACACATGTAGGGCTCACATCGAATGCATAAAAATACAGTAAAATAAAATGTTAGAGTTCATTTTGAAACACTTTGTATTTCAAATGCGAAATTGAGTTTGTTTGTTGGACTACATATTGATTACTGTTCAAAACACTACTTTAAGTTCACTTCACTTAAATACTACAAAGTCGTTTTGGGTTAGCGAAACAAAATGGAGGTGAGTAAGTGAATAGAAAACCCTTGAAATGGATAATAAATTTTGAATGGATTAAGCAAGGTAACTGACCATACATTTTGTAACACCATTATATTTTAACAGTTTCCACTTAACACGTTGAGTGCGCGCTACGTTAATTAACGTAGTGCCACGGTGGCGCGGACGGCGGCCTACGTTAATTTACGTATCGCTCCTGCCCGAAACATAATGGTTCAGTATGAGCTTAGCCATTGCCGGGAGAGGTTGATTCGCTCACCGCCTGTTGTGCCAGTCCATGTGTTCACTTCGGCGTAGTTCGTTTCCCGGTCCGACATTTTTTAAGGAGTGAAGAGGGCAGTTTCATGTGCAGTAGTCTGCGTAATACTACGTAGCACTCCCGGATTGTGTAACATTGGTTTATCGTTTAGTGTGGGCTTTAGCCACTCCTGGGAGAGGTCATATTGCTCACATCCTATTGGCGCAGTCCATTTGCATGGTTCGCGGATGATCATTTTCCGGACATCACTGGGCGGGCGCATTGTACGAAGTTATTGTGTTCACAGTGTTTTCTATTGTTGTTTTTGGTGTTATTTGTGCAATGAAGTATGGTAATGATGACAAATTGTTAAAGAATTTGTATTCAGATAATGAAAACGGCTCTAGCGGGAGTTCTGACAGGTATAAGTGAAGATCACCGGCACCACCGGCGGACTACGTTAATTAACGTACCGGAAATGACGTCATGAAATTTGACAGAAAATAGACGCCTAGACAACTTCTGACGAATTTTTAGCAACATACAAGCAATCACCTATTAATTAAACCAAAAATATATTTCCGCAATTTTGGTACTCAATAATATTGATTTTCAGCACTCAACGTGTTAAGCGGTTGTACTGAAATTTATGTATTTAAAAACAGTTTTGATGTAAACTTGATGGAAAGAATTGTCTAGATATAAATATTGTGTTTTAGATAAATGGTACATGAATATTGCTGCAATTAGTTATAGCAACTATCATAAATTATAGTAAAAACGCTGGGAAGGGTTATTAAATAGATTGTTCTCATATTCAGGGCAGAAGAAACTACAGTTTTAGTTGCATTAAACACTTGCATTAAACACTAAACGCATGCGGTTAAACCAACAAAGACAGTTTATCCTTAAAGTTCACTAAGCGTTTAATCTATTTTGTATTTGAAGAGTTTATCTGTCTATTCAGTTAATGTTTGATAACACACCATCCCATCTTTTCTTGAATTTTACTGATTAATCGGGTTGAAATAGTAGTTTGTTGATTTTTTAACCAAAACATCATGGTTTTCTCTTAAACACTATAACATATTAATTTAAAAACATCATAACATATTCACATGGTTTAAAAGCTACTTCACTCTGTGTAAACTCTGTGTATTAATTAATTGCAAGTATCTCTCTAATTAGTTTCTCAGCCACCGGCTCTGTTGTGGTAAAATGACCAATGTATACGTTTGCAATAAAAGCGTTTATAGCGGTGGCAGTAGTTCGACATAAAAACCCTCTCCTTCAAAGTATCCATGTAAATAATTTAGCTGCGGAGATTTTTCAGGAGACTTTTTTTATTTATTATTTTTTTTTATAATAAGACTATAGGTCGTGTTTTAAAACTTGATCCTTCGTCAGAATTTTGGGGTGGGGGAGAGATTTAAACTGTAAGAAAATAAACTTTTGGCAAACATGTTCGAGTGCTGAATTTCCTTAGATACAGTTTTTAATAACTTATAATGTCTTTCATTGACTTATAGTTAGTGTAATATTTTTAATCCAAACCTATGCCTTGTTAAAAAGAATCAGTTATAAAGCAAACTGATTAAAAACTAACCAACTGACTGGTATTAACTGTTACCAATGAAATTCTAAAACTAATATGCAATATGTTGTGAAGTGAAATTACCATATCTGGCATGCAACAATAAAATAAAACAAAAACAACAACTCTCTAAAAAAACCCATAAGGCCTCAGCCAATGGAATGTTAGCAATGATAAAAAACACCTCCCAAAACTATACTGGCCCCTCTCACGAAAGATCAAGTTTTAAAAACCGGGCTATGAAATAATTTTTAAGAATCTAAATTTTGCACTATCCGATATGAAAAGTTCTAAAGTGAAATAACTGACCTGTATGAACTTTGATAGTTACCATTACTAGCTATGCTCTAATAGATAATATGATTTTTTTTAAAATTAACCACTGATTGTACGTAAAACCAATGCTCTTAATACTTCGTCCATTGAATGGAAAAGAAATGGACGACAGTATAGTTTTATGTCATCATATTAAATGAATCAAATCATAGTAAAATAAAAATTGAAACTTCCTATATTCATTTATATTTGTATAATAAAACGTATTAGAAAATTACAGTCATAATAGTAAATTGATGGTAAAATATTATCTTGACAAATAAGCGGCATGTAAATATTTTTCAATTTGTATCATCAAAATGGCTGCCATTTAAGATTGTTTATCTCAAATATCTAAAAATAGGTAAATTTTATAAAAACTGCTTTTATCAAAATCGTAAATGCGACCATACAACGCATTAAAATGATTTTAAAGATATTTATTTGAGATAGGCATTGATTAATTGCCAGTCACCACGAAGGTCAATTTTACTCGCATTCATCTCCTCGGCTGTGTTGTGCTAGACGGACCCGTGTGCAATAAAAGCGTTTATAGCGGTAACACATGCTAGTTGGATCCAAACCTCTCTCCTTTAGAGTAACCGTAAACGTATTTTTGGACGAGATGCTTTTTAGAAGGTTGATATAAAGGTTACTATAAACGAAGGTTTACTTATGAGGTAAATTAGTTATATTTTAAAATGTTACTGGGACATTATGTGGTAGAATTGTCAGAAACCTCAGAATTTTTCACTACACACTGCGTGTATTGGAATGCCTATAAAAATTACCTAGATAAATAGACAAGTGTGATACTACACTTACAATTTTCTAATTCAAACAAATACTAAGAGGATAATAACTTTTACTATACAAAAATACAATCTATGTATACTTTTAATTATAATAAATAATTAATAAAAATCGAATAGAATTGAATTTTGGTTATATAGTATTAGATCTAGATACAATTAACAAGACATAGTGTATATTTAGTTTTTTTAAGCATAACGTCATCAGTAATTTTATTTCCTTTGTCAATAAATCACTCTTCTTATCCTTAATTAAAGAGCTTAATTTCAGTGGCGTTGTTTGAGTTTAATCGACGGAGACCTGTGATATTTAACAAAACCCAAATTAATATCCCTTGATTATTAGAAGCGTGCCGCCCCAGGCGTTTCAATATCGTGGTGTCGCTCCAAAAGATTATGAACAAGTGCTTAATTAGCTAATAGTGATAAGACCATAGCAACACGCGCTACACAGGAACACCTTAGACACAGTTTTGCTATTTGTAAGGAAATTCTATAACACTGTTGGAACACTAAGTTACAAAAAACTGCTGACCTGATGATTGAAATGATTTTTCGTTTATTATGAATGGGAACAATATGAAGATTTGCAAGATTTCCACGATTCCCTTGGGATACGTCTTACAGTCCTTAAAAAGCTCAGTTCAATGAAATTCTCATTAAATGATAAAAACTTAGTAATTTGCTGGATTTTAAGTAGTCAACTCTGAAAAGCTTGTTAGTGTTTTGTAACGTCAGCGTGAACCTAATTCAATGTCATATTTATTCATACTGAAAATGTTACCGTGGTGAAGCAGGCCCACTCTTGTCTATCAATAATTTTGAGTAATTGGCCTATGGTATTACATAACTGATGTTGATCACGCTTACTATTCAAATATCTTGGTTCATTAGTTAATTTTTTTAAAATTAAGAATGATTCAGTTTGGTTTTAATGAGAACAAACATTAGTCCATTCACAGAAAAGACTCCGTTTATAGTAATTGAAGATTTTTAGTATCTTGATAATAAATATCATAATATAAAACTAACACTAAGCTAATCGGAAAATTTGCTTTACCTTTATTACCTTACCTTAATAAAAAAAAAAATAATAATAATAATAATGCAGACCCCGGTTTGACGAGCAGCTCACGAAAATGTGTTCATAATTATAAGCTTCTATTGATTTTTAATATACTTTAAGGGAAAGACACGTAATAAACTTAAATGAATTAAACTGGTGAGAATACCACACACAACCTTAAATTTAATTGTTATTATGGTATTAAACTAATTTTTACAGAGCTATGGAATTATTCGAAAAATCTTACAGAGACTCCTTGGCTTTCTAAAAAGTGATTATTAAGTCATTTTCAAGAGTGTTTACTATGAATTTCCCTTTCAGACACTTGAAATGCTGGTTCTCTAAACTGACTTAAAGGAACAATTTATTAACAAACATTTGACTAATATACCAGGAAGTCTTGATAACTTTGGATATAAAGTTATAAAATAAAGGGTGACACAAGGGAGATCGATGGGTTTTAATGAAACAATTATGAGCCAATTTTAAAACTAATGCATGTTTATTTATTCAAAATCAAAGAACATTATTGGTAATTTTAGTTAACAAAGCTTATTGCATGCCTTTCCAGTTCTTTTTGTAAAACAATTTCGTCAAGTTGATGTTCATAATATTTTCGAATACAAGACCCAAGTCTCTTCCTAACACCTTAACAACATGGACTCACGTCTCTGCAAGAATGACAGAAATTTCTAGAATGTCTGTTTTCTTCTTCTCGTCGTCGTCCAAATTTCGATGTTTGGAGCCGAACTTTTGTCATACATTTAATCGATCCCAATTTATTGAGGCGTTGTTCCGTTAATATTCCATATTTGACGTCGGTTGCTTCTGGCCACAAACTCAGTAAAGTCATGCAAGGATGTTCTGCTCAATAAACACGTGTAACAGAGAACACTGGCCCTACTACAATAGAATAAAATCCATAGACTATCAGATAATTTGACTTAACACGCAAAGATATCTAAAGAGTTTAAAGTAGTTCCCTCTCGTTTAAATCAACTTTATTCATTAACCTTAAATTTGATTAATCGGTTGAAACATATAAAACAGTAAAACATATAAAAGAAAATAATATTGAGCTTTTATTTTTGAAAATACTCATTTGTAAGTTGTAATTATTTAGGTTATCTTGTTTAATAGAAGATCTACATTTTGACTTACAGTATCGTAATAAACCTACAGTCGAGGAACACCGGGCTGAGCGGAACGCAGCGTCGTAAGCTTGAGAAATAACTCCCTCAAAGAATTTCTTTTATTAGGGTCTTTTAAAAGCCCCCGGCAGTTGGTGCCGTCAAGTGCAGACGTTGATATTTTAGTCTTGATAAACGAAACATCTTTTGCGCAAAAGCATTATCGCTTCTTGGACTGCCTTTATATAAAAAACACAAATTTTAATTTTAAATGTGTTTGTTTTAGACGTTAGGTGATGTAGGTATTAAGGTTAATTGAAAAGCCATAATATATACTGGTAATTCTGGGTTTGATTAAAACCTTAACTATGGTACATATTGTTGCAATGAAGTGAGTAAAATAAAAAGATTCTACCAATTAAAAGTAGTTCTGTAAATGGTATATGGTAAAAGGGTATGATATAAAAATTTACTTATAACACTTACCTTGGAGAATATTGAGGATTAATGGGATAGGGTTAAGGCTCAAAGTAAAAGATTTTATAGCACTTGATTGTTATACAGTTTAAATTTGTAAAAATACATGGTGTTCGAAAACTCTCTTCCTAACCTCCATGTTGTGATTCCTTGGATAAAAATAGATAATTTGAACATAAAATGTCAAACAATATTTCGTCAAGCCACTATCCCCAATTTTGTTTTTTACACTTAATAATTTTTCATTCCGAAACGGGATGTTGTCTTAAGTTTATATTTCGCACAAAACCTTATCACACCAATGTTCATAAATTTTTTTTGTGATGAGTAACCTATTTTCAAAACGGCGTCCATCGTAAAATGTGAAACTCAAATATGTCAAAACCGATAAATATTATCGAAGTTTTAAAAGGAACAAAGCACTTGAATTTAATTATTCAGAATAGAGTTATTGCAATTTATCTGCAGAAAACATAAATTTTTCATTATTTCAATAGAAAAATCGCAATAACTCTGTTATTTGTTGTCGGATATTTTTGTTCTCGGTATCCACTTAAGCCGCCCAAACTGGAAACAAAATTGTAACAAACTAGACCTCGTAAGTGGTGAAGGAGACATCGAAAAGTCATCGAAGAAGTTAGAAGAATGAAGAAAGAAGAAAGAGATAGAAGAAATAATAGTGAAGGAAAACTATTGAAAAATAATTAAAAGGCTTAGTGAAATAAAATTTGGCAATGAAATGTTTAAATTGTGAAACACAGTAAAGGACTTACGTAAATTCCCCAAACTATGTACGTTCCCTTACAATGTAAAATATTGTCAGCAGAATAAATTTTATTATTATTATTATATTTGTATCATTATTAGATGATTAAATTTGTCAACTTATTCATGTTTGTAAAACTTTTATAATATTTACCAGTTTTGAGGTATTCAAGTTAATTTTTTTTAAATAGCCACCATTTGAAAAATATATGGATGAAAAATAATTTGTCCTTAAAAGGATTATTGGTGATGAAGGTCAATGCCGAACATTTTAAATAAAACTATCCGTAACGCAATTAAAAATTATTATTTGTAAAAAACAAAATGGTGGCTAGCGGCTTAAACATAGCGTTTTAGGACTATGTTATTATTTTTGGTTTATTCTGATCCAAGGGAATCACCACACGGAGTTTTGGAAAAGAGTTCCCGAACACCCTGTAAATCTAGCTATAGAATTAATACTAAAAATTTTAAACTAAAGATTAATTTCGAAAAATGTAGTACCCCAAGAAATGTGAACCCTAGATGTTGAGTAAGCCTAAATAATTTACAATCTGAGTATTACTGAATTAAACCAAAAGTATCATGGTTATATATATATTTTTAAATATAGTGTAATATTTCAATTTAATCGCACGATACTTATATGAAACTTATACAATGTATGTTTGACAGATAAAAAATTTATGTGCGAGTCTAGCAAAATTTATTTTTACTGTAAAAATATAATTTAAGTAGTATAACACTGCCAATATAGAAATAATAAAAATATGTTAAATTAAGGTTTACGAAAATATTCTGTTGAGAGTTGATGCATTATTGCCAAATCTATCTAAAAACAATTTTTATACAGTATTAAACATGGTAAACATAACCACAAATGACAACATTGCAGGTTGAGAGGGGGACTCAGTTGTTAGAATTTTCATCAGACTATTTTCGTGAACCTTACTATAATGAAGTAATCAATGGATAGTTTATAGGAATTTCAGCTTTACATTCACATACAGCTTAATATTCGTGGTTGTCCAAAACAAAGCCTTCATGACATACAATGATTCTGTAGTAAAATAAGTGCTTATTGTATTCGCTAATTTAAATGCATCCAGTTACGGTACTTCACCCCATCAATGACCTTCGTCAGTCCACCTGAAACAGGCAACCAGACTTACTGTTATGCGTGTTATAAATAATGTAGTACCGTTATTGTAGATTTAATTCGATGACAACTGAGAAAACAACATGATACACGGTATTATAATCAGTAATTCAGTATTATTACTTGTGAGCCTGGACTGTACAACAATAACTTAGCGTAGGAGCTTAAATTAAATACGCACTGTGGGTACGATGTTTATACTTTTTTGTTTCTTAATTTAACAAATTTAACTAAAGAAAATATAAGTTTCGAAATGTAAATATAGTATAGTATATAGTTATAGACAGTATGTCTAATGTTTTTAGGATTTGTGGAATTGTTATAAAAAATACTATGGATTATAATCACAAATTGAAAACTACATGTTGCATTAAACAATATTTTCTTATGAAAGCTGTAGCAACTTTATAAAAACAGTTGTATAACAAATCGGTTTAATTTTTATAACTTATATTAAATCAGAAAAAACTTATTTTTTATTTAAAAAAGTCTTTTATAAAATATAGAAATTATAACCATCTATTGCCTTTTACTTTGGAAGGTCAAAGGTTTACTTAAGGGAATTTTAGATCACTCGGGATATGGGAAAATCTTTAAGAAGGAACATTAACTTAAAACTGTTGGATCATTAACGTAAGATTTTACAAACTTTTCAAGGAATCGATTTCCATCAAACATTCAACATTGCTTGGATCCATAGATGTGGTACATTATCTTATATTACATGGATTATCTTACATTATGGATATCTAATGGAGGAAAATCCCCTCCAATTGAGCCTATCCCGCCCCTCACGAGTGACAACCTAGGCTCACCCCCAAGCCCTAGTTATCCCCTTCCTGTTGTCTCTCCCCCCCATGCTGCTCCCCCTCTTGCAACCTCAACTCCAAAAGCAGTGAAGACCCTCTGGTATTTTAGCTGCGCAGGATTCTCAAAGAGGGATGATATCCCCCCTCCCTTTGTATTGCACAAACAGAAAAACCCACTCTGCGGAAAGAGAGAGGAAAGCTTTATGCAGCATTGAAGAAGGTTATCGAAGAAGAGAGTGATATTGAAGCTGAGGAATGTTTTAGTTCCGGGAGCGAAGATATCTACGAGCCCGACATAGATGATCTTGAGACGAGCGACCGAGAAGATATCCCTGCGGATTTTTTTACCTAAACGAAAGAATCGCGAGGTGTTCGATTTTGACGTTTTATTTCCTGACTCGCCTCCACCTGTCGTGAAAAAGAGAAAAGTTCAACTTGGCGCACCATCGCTACCTCCTACCAGAAAACCTACTTCGACACTGCCCCCTCCCAGACAACCGAGATCGGGACCAACACCTGATTCCTGGCGACCTGAGCCGCCACCGCAGCGTTACCCAGAGTTGGAGCTGAGTGAGATAGGTCTGGCTCCACTACCGAGAGAACTACCGCCCCCTACAGATGAACCGCCCGCAAACAACCACTCGCCGAAGTGCCCCCTGTTGAAGAACCAGCTCTGCCTCTCTGTCAGCGGGAAGGTCCCCCTCGTCAGGAGCTTCCAAGTGGTCCATTGTGGGTCAGGGTGTACCCTCCAGAAACAGCAAATGATGTAAAATGTAAGTTTTTAGTTCAAAATACTGGCGCTACTTGTAATATTTCAGAGAATCCCTTAGATTACTTTTCAATTTTTTTCACTGATGACATGTGGGACTTGATAGTCACTGAGACTAACAAGTATGCACAAAATCGAATGGACGCTCTGCAGAGGTGTGGTATGTTGGGCCCACAGGCACGCCTCCGCAGATGGGTTGACGTATCAGTGGAGGAAATGAAAAGGTATATAGCTATCCTTTTGTCAATGGGCTTAACCCGTCGCAAAAATCTCCGAGACTACTGGAGTACCGACCCTATTTTTTTCATTCTGTACTTCAGCAAACCTATGTCATTCAGACGCTTTGAAATCATAACGAGTATGTTCCACTTGTCTTCTCGCGTTTCTTCCCCTGCGGGTCAACCAGGGTATGACCCGTGGGCGAAGATACGCGAGTTCATGAACAGACTGAACGACTA
Organism: Neoaliturus tenellus; assembly: GCA_030545055.2. Taxonomy (NCBI): domain Eukaryota; kingdom Metazoa; phylum Arthropoda; class Insecta; order Hemiptera; family Cicadellidae; genus Neoaliturus; species Neoaliturus tenellus. The sequence continues at coordinate 65,158,067 of CM061532.1, forward strand.
GTTCAAAGATAACTTCATTCCTGAACAAGAGATATGTATCGATGAGTCGATGATCGGCATGAAACACCGAACAACATTTATACAGTACATGCCAAATAAACGCCACTGCCGCTTTGGAATTAAAAAGTTTGAGCTTTGCGACTCTGCGACGGGTTATGTCCTACAAAGTGTATTGTACAGTGGTAAGTACTTCTTGTCTCAGGGCTCAGATCCCTTCACCCACAAAGTAGTTGCATATCTGCTCGGCAAAACGGGTTTGCTTGACAAGGGCTACCACTTGTTCACTGATAACTTTTATACAAAAATTCGCTTGGCCCGCTGGTTGACTGATCGCAACACCTTATTGACAGGAACAGTCAACAAGCGGAGCAAGGAATTGTCAAAAGCTGTTTTGGGTGCAAGTCTAGAAGTTGGTGATGCACTGTATTACAGAAGGAGGATCGGACCTTCGGAATCAGTTCTCCTTGTGAAGTACAGGGAGCGTGCAACCAGAAAACCGGTTCACCTCATCACCACTGCTATTAATGCCGAAAATAGTGAAGCTGTTAGTGTGAGTGGTCGCCAAACCGTAAAGAAGTTTGTCATTCAGGTGTACAACAAACACATGGGTGGGGTGGATCTGAAGGACAAGAGTATTTACCATGTGTCTTGCACCCGTACTACAATGAAGTATTGGAGGAAGATTGTTTACAATTTTATCGACATGGCCTTGCTGAACTCGTACTGTTTGTACAAGTGTCAGCATGGAAACGACTCAATGGTCAGATCAAAATTCATTGGCAATATTATTTACAAGTGTCTTCTTGCAATGCGGCTCCCCCTCCCTTGCCAATTGCTGGTCCTGTTGGTAACGCCCCTGGCCTACATCAACTGGTTAAACTGCCAGGGAAAAACAATCGTACTTGTGTTGTCTACCTGAAGAAGGAAGGCAAGAGGCTTCGTACAGTGTACTGGTGTAGTGCTTGCAATGTAGGAGTTCATCCTCTCTGTGATTCGCTCATGGACCACAATCCAGAACTTTACTTGAACCGCCGTGGGAGGAAGCCAAATCAGTGAAGTTTGAACTTGAGGGGCAGGGTGTTGGAGAATTCACTTATTGTCACTTATGTTCACTTATGTAATATTCTAGCTATGTTAATTATATATTTTATATTACAACCGCTTTTAATTTTTCTTTATTTATTCACATTCCCTGTTTTTTTGTGAGCAAAAAGAGTATGCATATGATATAGTTATCTTTTAAGGTTAAGTCACAGAGAGGGTTTGAAGTAACCTCTGCAGATTTTGCTGAAATACGGCCTGAGGGGTATCCATCCGTGCATCCATTCACTCAAATGCCTCTAGAAAATTGGTTTTTTTTTTTAACATTTCCTTAAACATATATATATTTTCTTGTTCAGGATGATCTATACTACAAAAATATGATCATATTATCAAGTTTTATGCAAATTATATGAAGCTTTGAGTGACTGAATTATATTTTTGAAAATAAAAATAACAATTTTCAACACATATAAAGTAAAGAACAAATTTTTTATGGTATGAAAACGCATTATGTTTTTTTGAAAATAAAAATAACAAATTTTAACACATACAAAGTAAAGAACAAAAATTTTTTATGGTATGAAAACGCATTATTTCCAATAAATATATTGTACAGTTTAGTAATATTACACATATTCTATAATATGTATATATTATTTACTTTTTTATCTTTCAAATGTACAGGGCACTATTGTAAATTTTGTTCATTTTCTGTATTTTCCCTTATAACAGGAGTAAAAAAAATATTTCTAACAAACTAAACATATTTCCACGTAGGGAAATAAATTGCCTACATTTTGTATATCTTAGATTGTCTGTATAAAAATCAGTGTAAAAGTTCTAGCCCTCTACTTTTGAAAAATATTTCAAAATTTTTCAAAAAATTATGTTTTTTCACATTTTGTAAAAGACGTACCACCAGGGGTTGTATTCAATTTATTTAAAAAATAATCTACGTCTTTTTCCGAACAAAATGAGTATGCATATGATAGGGTTAAGTTGTAAGGCTAAGTCACAGAGAGAGTTTAAAGCAACCTCTACCGATTTTGGTGGAATACGGCCTAGGGGGTAGATTTGTGTTCTAAATTCGATCCGTGCAACAATTCATCAAATGCCTTTAGAAAATTGGTTTTTTACTATTTCCTTATACATATATATATTTTCTTGTTCAGGATGATCTGTACTACAAAAATATGTACAGCTGGTCATATTATCAAGTTGTATGCAAATTATATAAAGCTTTGAGTAATTAAATTCGGTTTTTTGAAAATAAAAATAACAATTTTTAACACATATAAAGTAAAGAACAAAATTTTTTTATGGTATGAAAAAGCATTATTTCCAATAAATATATTGTACAGTTTAGTAATATTACACATATTCTAAGAAACGGTAACTGCATCTAGTTTTAAATCATTCAGATTATGTTTTTCAAGGATCATGGTGATTTAGATTTTAAAGAGGGAACTATAATACAGTTACTAGAAAATTTTTATTCTATAGCTGAAAGAGATCCCTCGAAGTTTATAAATAAAAGTCTACCATTTAATAGTTTTATTGATATTACTCACAGGTAGGGGGTTAATTTAGAGTGTCAGATTTAGTTTTATTCGTCCTTGTCGTCGACGTAAGCGCTGAGGACCAAGAGCGATGACGTCAGCAGAACTTTGTGGTACGTGGTGACCCAGTCGTGTACCCAGAATAATATTTTGTATAGCAATTGTAACATTGTGTTATAATTTCAGGTTTCGAAGAGATTTTTAATTAAAAAAATAATTACAACATAAATTTTTGATGTATGGTAACACAAAACAATTTTGTTGTTTCTACAGTAACGATGAAGGTTAGCAATACTGCAATAAAAGTTTTTAAAATTAATTTGTTTTGATCGTACATAACCTTTTATAATGATTCACACGTCGTTCGCGCACATAAATTAATGAAGAAGCGGTCATAAGCAAAGTAAAGTGATTTATGTAGAATTTCACACCATTTACAATCTTTATTTCATAAGGATACCAAAGACAGATTTACAGTTGGGCGATTTTGATAAAATACACCGTCATTTTAAAAACGAAAAAAAAACTTACAGTGACATATTTCATGATCTTATAATAAACAAACATTGCTTTATATAATGGTAAATAAAAATAATATATTTTACACTTTATTTGAAAACTTTCTAATGCATCGACGAATTAAGACGACACGATTTCAAATAATAATGTATTTCTTGTCTTTTATTTCGTCCTAAAGAAAATAGCATAGAAATATCACAGGTTTGTAACAAATAACAAATAACAAAACATACAATATGTTTTCCTTATAAGACGTTGTTTTATTTTTTGTAAAAAAAAACAACCAAATAAATATATATGAACATACGTCTAGGAAAAACAGAAAGTGTTTGCTCTTTAAAAACTCAAAATTATGAAGGAACACTATAACCCAAGGACATTAAAGTATGGAAGCTGGAACTGTTACGATTTCATAATCTGTTACATTCAGTAGTTGGCTTCCATCTCAATGTAAATATTTCTTAATAACAGCTACTGTAAATGGAATGAAAGATGACAAAATATTAGCATTTAAAAAAGCTGTCTGCAAGTAGTTTTTTGATTGCATTGGCCTTATTTTTTTTATTAGTAGGGGTTTTCAAAGAGAAAAATAACTTTGTTATCATTCTGCACGAAATCCACCTGCTTTTATTTTCTAAATAGTATACAAAATGTATATTTTTGTCCTAGATGTAAAAAATCTTCTGTAATATTTTTGAAGTCCTAGGAGTAAAAAGTCGTCAGCTATTTGCTAAATACTATTATTGTTTTATTGTTTTATTATTCTTTTAGGATATTGAAGAACTAAGTTTTGTTTATAACATGTAAATAACATAAATGTAAACACTATATATTACTTTCTTTGTAAACATAAACTAAAAAATTCAGCTTTATAATTAAAATATTCAACTATTAAAACTATAATTTCACAACTTTTTTTGCAACATATTATGATAAAGAACGTTGTTAATCACTCGCAGCCAAAGTGCCTTTTTGGTGCATAATCGTTTTTAAAAGCTCGGCTGCTCCTCGCTTTTAACACGATTGCGCACCAAAAAGAGCCTCTTACGTTCATAATGATGAAAACTACTATTGAGGCTATCGTATGAAAAAAAATGAACAGATGTTTCTTCGGGGCACTTTTAAAAGGCTACAGAAAACGCCAACTTTGCGGACTAATTACAGGCCAGAAAACGGCTATTCTGCCTGCAATATGATAAAAACTACTAATCAAACTAACAATATTTTGTGATTGGAAAGCCAAAATATTTGCTTAAGTAGAAAGACGGCTTTCTCCTGATTAAAGAACCTTATAAAGAGAAATTTGTTAGCTTTAAAGACTAAATCAAAACATCTCTAGTTTGAGAACACTAGAGCACATTAAGAGCATGACGCATAAATTAGTTTCAAATCAAATTACTTTTTTGTATAATAAGGATTCAGGCAAAAAATATTTGAATCAATATCCATGATAAATATATGCAATGTGTTTCCATAAATGTATTTGAAATAGTTACACTATAAGCTAAATTGAAATTTGTCCCACTGAGAAAAATTAATCTTAATATTTTTCATTTAATAATTGTACAAGATATTGTTTTTTTTTTTTTTTATAATTTTGAAAACGTTGATACATAAGTGTATATTGCATTACTCAATAGCGAATTTCTTTTAACAAAGAAAAATTAGTTTTAGCGTAATATTACATAGTTAATTGTGATGTGTAATCAAACTGTTTAGCATATTAAAGGGAGCAAACCCGGGAAGAGTCCTACACCTAAGTTCGTCTTAAATAACCATACATAACAATAGGAAAAGCAATAAATGAATGAATGAATGAAAATCCTTTATTTATACAGGCAAAGTTAGAACCACATGGCCCTTTCTTACACTTAACCTGATACAATGTACACTATACTATAATTAAAATCTCTCATGAATTTATTCTATTTTATTTTGTGTGTAAGACAGAAGCATTTTTTTAGTTTTTACGGGGAATAGTTGTTAGAATGCATGATTAATAGCCTAATGGCAACTTGGTCCGGAAGCGAACCTTAAAAAGCTTCTAACTTTTTTCAGGATCAAACCGAAAACATTTGGATTCAAAGGCGAGCACTATAACCACTCACCTACCCAGCCAGTTTGACAGTATTTTGTATTACTTATTATTAGTATATTTCACTTAGGAGTGGACTCCATATGTGTTTAAACTTAACACACAATTTTTTATGTATAACGTTTAGTTACTGCTCCATTTTAAACTATTACGATGGTACCAATATAAAATTATTTGTAGTTATTTTGATGAGAAACAGGTTTAAATTATAATGTTGACTCAAATTGAACTACTCACCAAAGGTGTCAGAAATTTTTGTTACGCGAGACTGCAGTTTCGACAGTAGTGGGATTTGGCCACTTTTAAAACCGGCCACGTGCCCCCCGAGCCACGTGACTTGGCAGCTGGCGCCAGCTGCCATGTCACATAGCTTCCGGTGGGGGGCATAGGGTATATATCAGATGCTGTCGCCATATGCCATGCCATATAGTTTCCGGCTGGGCAGATGGTGAAATAATCAATGGGGGGTGGAGATGGCGAGAGCACAGGCCCTCGCTAATTGGCCCATAAATTAACCAGGTGCAGCTGGCGAGGGTAAGGTGACGGGGAAGGTTGGAGGGGTTAGAATTTAAGAATAAAATTTATCATAGGCGAGGGTGGGATTCGAACCCGGCCCGCTGGCGTGTGAGGCCAGCGCTCTACCATTTAGCTACCGAGGTACTTGATGAAAGGTAGTGTAAATGTGTCTGATAATATTGTGCCTGTGGTTCGCTTCTTGTCCACCAGAGAGCAGCACGTACTACGACTGCGGTTAGTTTCAAATTCCGCCACCAGAGTTCAGCATGTACTAGGGCTGCAGCTAGTTCACTATTTCTCCAACAGATAGCAGCACGTGTTATGGCTGCACCCAGTTTACCCCAAAATATCCCCACAAATTACCCAAATTACCCTGGAATTCCCCAAAATACCCTGCAATTTCCCAAATTTCCTCGCAGTCTTACCAACTTATGTCATTCACTATAAAACAAGAACATATGAAATGCTGGGGTATATACTATAAAAAGTGGATAAAACCCAAAACTGTTGGCAATACAGTATATAAAATCAACCAACTTACGTCATTCACTATAAAACAAGATCACCTGGATCACCCGGAACAAGAACATATGAAATGCTGGGGGCTATACTATAAAAAGTGAATAAAACCCAAAGATGGCTGCAATACAGTATATAAAATCAACCAACTTATGTCATTCGCTAATCAACAGTTATACTATATGAAATGTACCTGTTGCTAGTTCTCAGCGTCAATGGCTATAACGTCAAATGTACATAATCAACGGTTATACTATATAAAATGAAAACTCTACTATATTATTTAATATACACCAATGACTATAATGTTAAATCTAGTTATACTATATGAAATGTGCCCAAGGCTATACTATATATATTATGCATTGATGACTTTACGTTAAATATACGCGATCAATGCTTATACTATATGAAATGCATTCGCCGCTATACTATACAAAATATCAATGAATATAATGTTAAATAAACATGATCAACGCTTATACTATATGAAATGTACCTGTGACTAGTTCTCTGCATCAATGGCTATAATGTAAAATGTATATAATCAATGGTTACACTGTATAAAATGAAAATGCTACTTTACTATATAACATACATCAATGACTATAATGTTAAATATTTCTAATCTAGTTATACTATATGAAATGTGTCCAAGGCTATACTATAAAAAGTGAATAAAACCCAAAAATGTTGGCTATACAGTACATAAAATCAATGGCTAGAAGCTGTTAAGCAACCAACAACGTTATCATACTATATACGACGCATACAGTACTATATAAAGTGAATAACATGCAAACTTCAGCTTAAAACACATAAAAATCGCTAATATCTCGAAAACGGTGCGTCCTAGAGGTCCGGGGACCCAAAAAAACTACCTACTACGTAATAGAGGTACCCCCCAGGGGGTGGATACCCATAATTAAAAAAATAACCAAAATGTTGCTGATTGCATCTAAAAAATGAAGGGGCAATGAAGGGGCAAAACTTTGATATTCCATATCTTAGGAACGGCTCTATGTATTAACTTCATAGTTGGTATGTGTGTACACTTACTTGCTGTCTACAAATGCATGGCAAAAGGTATCCAAAAAATGAAGGCGCAAAAAAGTTTTATTTTATATCTTTTGAATGGCAATATGTATTTATTTCAAACTTGGTATGTGTATACATGTAATGTTAACATGTAATAAAATGCTAAAAATAACTTTCCAGATCTAAGGTCAAACAGTCAAAAATTAAAAAAATCCTAAAATTAACATTATTATTGTCCTTCGCTAGCGTAGAGCTTTACCTTTGAGTCACTAGGCATTTGAAATTATTAGTATGTGTGTACACTTATTTGGTGTCTACAAATGCATAGCACGAGGTATCTAAAAAATAAAGGCGCAAAACAGTTTTATTTTATATCTTTTAAATGGCATTATGGATTAACTTCTTACTTGGTATATAGGTTGGTATAAGTAAACATTAATTGTTTACCATTGCGTGGTGGGGTGCATCCAAAAAAAAAAAAAAAATGAAGGGGCAAAACTTAAATATTGTATATCTCAGGATTGGCTGGACCAATTAACTTCTTACTTGGTACTTAGGTTGGTATGAGTAAACATTAAATGTTTACCATTGCGTGGCAAAGTACATCCAAAAAATGAAGGGGCAAAACTTAAATATTGTTTATCTCAGGATTGGGTGGACCGATTAACTTCTTACTTGGTATGTAGGTTGGTATAAGTAAACATTAAATGTTAACCATTGCGTGGCGGGGTGCAATTAAAAAATGAAGGGGCAAAACTTAAATACTGTATATCTCAGGATTGGCTGGACCAATTAATTCTAACTTGGTATGTAGGTTGGTATGAGTAAACATTAAATGTTTACCATTGCGTGGCGAAGTGCATCCAACAAATGAAGGGGCAAAACTTAAATATTGTATATCTCAGGATTGGCTGGACCGATTAACTTCTTACTTGGTATGTAGGTTGGTATGAGTAAACATTTAATGTTTACCATTGCGTGGCGGGGTGCATCCAAAAAATGAAGGGGCAAAACTTAAATATTGTATATCTCAGGAGTGGCTGGACCGATTAACTTCTTACTTCGTATATAGGTAGGTATGGGTAAACATTAAAAGTTTACCATTGCGTGGCGGGGTGCATCCAAAAAATGAAGGGGCAAAACTTAAATACTTGTATATCTCAGGATTGGCTGGACCGATAAACTTCTTACTTGGAATGTAGGTTGGTATGAGTAAACATTAATATTTGACATTGCATGGCGGGGTGCATCCAAAAAATGAAGGGGCAAAACTTAAATACTGTATATCTCAGGAGTGGCTGGACCGATTAACTTCTTACTTGGTATATAGGTTGCTATGAGTAAACATTAATTGTTTACCATTGCGTGGCAGGGTGCATCCAAAAAATGAAGGGGCAATACCGAAATATTGTATATCTCCGGAGTGGCAAGACCGATTAACTTCTTACTTGGTATGTAGGTTGGTATGAATAAATATTAAATGTTTATAATTGCGTGGCGGGTCGCATCCAAAAAATGAAGGGGCAAAACTTTAATATTGTATATCTCAGGAGTGGCTGGTCCGATTAAATTCTTACTTGGTATGTAAGTGTATATGAGTAAACATTAATTGTTTACCATTGCGTGGCAGGATGCATCCAAAAAATGAATTGGTAAAACTGTAATATTTTATATCTCAGGATTGGCTGGACCGATAAACTTGTTAATTGGTATGTAGAAGTGTATAAATAAACATTAATGGTTTAGAATTGCATGGCGGGGTGCATCCAAAAAATGAAGGGGAAAAATTTAAATATTGTATATCTCAGGAGTAGCTGGACCGATTAACTTCATACTTAGTATGTAGGTGTATATGAGTAAACATTAAATGTTTACCATTGCGTGGCGGGATGCATCCAAAAAATGAAGGGGCAAAACCGAAATATTGTATATCTTAGGAGTGGCTGGTCCGATTAAATTCTTACTTAGTATGTAGGTTGGTATGAGTAAACATTAAATGTTTATAATTGCGTGGCGGGGTGCATCCAAAAAATGAAGGGGCAAAACTTAAATACTGTATATCTCAGGATTGGCTGGACCGATAAGCTTCTTACTTGGAATGTAGGTTGGTATGAGTAAACATTAATATTTGACATTGCATGGCGGGGTGCATCCAAAAAATGAAGGGGCAAAACTGAAATATTGTATATCTCAGGAGTGGCTGGACCGATTAACTTCTTACTTGGTATATAGGTTGCTAAGAGTAAACATTAATTGTTTACCATTGCGTGGCAGGGTGCATCCAAAAAATGAAGGGGCAAAACCGAAATATTGTATATCTCCGGAGTGGCAAGACCGATTAACGTCTTACTTGGTATGTAGGTTGGTATGAATAAATATTAAATGTTTATAATTGCGTGGCTTGTCGCATCCAAAAAATGAAGGGGCATAACTTAAATATTGTATATCTCAGGAGTGGCTGGTCCGATTAAATTCTTACTTGGTATGTAGGTGTATATGAGTAAACATTTATTGTTTACCATTGCGTGGCAGGGTGCATCCAAAAAATGAAGGGGTAAAAATGTAATATTTTATATCTCAGGAGTGGCTGGACCGATAAACTTGTTAATTGGTATGTAGGTGTGTATAAATAAACATTAATGGTTTAGAATTGCATTGCGGGGTGCATCCAAAAAATAAAGGGGCAAAATTTAAATATTGTATATCTCAGGAGTAGCTGGACCGATTAACTTCTACTTGGTATGTAGGTGTATATGAGTAAACATTAAATGTTTACCATTGCGTGGCGGGATGCATCCAAGAAATGAAGGGGCAAAACCGAAATATTGTATATCTCAGGAGTGGCTGGACCGATTAACTTCTTACTTGGTATGTAGGTTGGTATGAGTAAACATTAAATGTTTATAATTGCGTGACGGGGTGCATCCAAAAAATGATGGGACAAAACTTAAATACTGTATATCTCAGGATTGGCTGGACCGATAAACTTCTTACATGGAATGTAGGTTGGTATGAGTAAACATTAATTTTTGACATTGCATGGCGGGGTGCATCCAAAAAATGAAGGGGCAGAACTGAAATATTGTATATCTCAGGAGTGGCTGGACCGATTAACTTCTTACTTGGTATATAGGTTGCTATGAGTAAACATTAATTGTTTACCATTGCGTGGCAGATTGCATCCAAAAATGAAGGGGTAAAACAGAAATATTGTATATCTCCGGAGTGGCAAGACCGATTAACTTCTTACTTGTCATGTAGGTTAGTATGAATAAATATTAAATGTTTATAATTGCGTGGCGGGTCGCATCCAAAAAATGAAGGGGCAAAACTTAAATATTGTATATCTCAGGAGTGGCTGGACCGATTAACTTCTTACTTGGTATATAGGTTGCTATGAGTAAACATTAATTGTTTACCATTGCGTGGCAGGGTGCATCCAAAAAATGAAGGGGCAAAACTGAAATATTGTATATCTCAGGAGTGGCTGGACCGATTAACTTCTTACTTGGTATGTAGGTAGGTATGAGTAAACATTAAATGTTTATAATTGCGTGGTGGGGTGCATCCAAAAAATGAAGGGGCAAAACTTAAATACTGTATATCTCAGGATTGGCTGGACCGATAAACTTCTTACTTGGAATGTAGGTTGGTACGAGTAAACATTAATTTTTGACATTGCATGGTGGGGTGCATCCAAAAAATGAAGGGGCAAAACTGAAATATTGTATATCTCAGGAGTGGCTGGACCGATTAACTTCTTACTTGGTATATAGGTTGCTATGAGTAAACATTAATTGTTTACCATTGCGTGGCAGGGTGCATAAAAAAATGAAGGGGCAAAACCGAAATATTGTATACCTCCCGAGTGGCAAGACCGATTAACTTCTTACTTGGTATGTTGGTTTTTATGAATAAATATTAAATGTTTATAATTGTGTGGCGGGTTGCATCCAAAAAATGAAGGGGCAAAACTTAAATATTGTATACCTCAGGAGTGGCTGGTCCGATTAAATTCTTACTTGGTATGTAGGTGTATTTGAGTAAACATTAATTGTTTACCATTGCGTGGCAGGATGCATCCAAAAAATGAAGGGGTTAAACTGTAATATTTTATATCTCAGGATTGGCTGGACCGATAAACTTGTTAGTTGGTATGTAGGTGTGTATAAATAAACATTAATTGTTTACAATTGCATGGCGGGGTGCATCCAAAAAATGAAGGGGCAAAATTTAAATATTGTATATCTCAGGAGTTGCTGGACCGATTAACTTCTTACTTGGTATGTAGGCTGGTATGAGTAAACATTAATAGTTTACCATTGCGTGGCGTGGTGCATCCAAAAAAAATTAAGGGGCAAAACTTAAATATCGTACATCTCAGTAGTGGTTGATCCAATTATCGTCAGACATGGTATGTGTGTATATAATTAAAGGTAGCACCGTTTTGGTGCTACCTTCGATTTACTATTTTTATAGAATGGTGTATGGAAAAATTCTTTAGGTTTTCAAGGAACACTATTAATTATTGGTTTAAGGACAGACTACTATACATGTGTGTATATATGTAAATTCCTAGCAAAACCTTAGTTTTAACGACTAAGGTAATTTGGAGACTTCTAACTGGATTAAACCCATAGTTAAAGGTAGCATCGTTTTTGTGGTTCCTTTGATGTATTATTTTTTATTGAATTTTGTATGATAAACTTTCTTTAGGTTTTCAAGCAAAACTTTTAAGTTTTTGTTTAGTGTGAAACTGCTAGATATGTTTATGTATGTATAAATTCTTAACAAAACTTTAGTTTCACCATTAAAGTTGATTTGGAAAACTTCTAATTGAGCTTAACCCATTTATTAAATGTTGCTACTTAAAGGTAACACTGTTTTAGTGCTATCTTTGATGTAGTATTTTTATATGCAAAATTTTGCTTCAGGTTTTTAAAACAACACGTTTAAGTATTGCTTTAAAGTCAAACGATCAAATATGTTTTTATCTATGTGAATTTCTAACAAATTGTTAGTTTTAACCTTAAACGTGATTTGGAAACTTCTAATTGAGCTCAACCCATTTAAATGCTGCTACTTAAAGATATCACCATTTTGGTGCTACTTTTTATGTACTAAATTCATTTGTAAAATTTTGCAATAGGTTTTTAAACAACAATTTTTAGTTTTAACCTTAAACTTTATTTTGAAACTTTTAATTGAGCTTAACCCATTTAAATGTTACTACTTAAAGATAGCACCATTTTGGTGCTACCTTTGATGTTCTATTTCTATATGTAAAATTTTGCTATAGGTTTTCAAACAACACTTTTAAGTAATGTTTTAAGGCCAAACCAATAAATATATTTTTTATCTATGTGAATTCTTAACAAAACTTTTGTTACTAATTGAATGGTGATATAGGAATTTCTATTTTTAGCCAGATATTGGACCACCGTTTTGTTGCTACCTTTAATGTACTATTTTAATAGTGTCTTTTATGTGTAAATTTTAACCTAATTAGTTCTTGAACATTTGTCTTTTAGTCAAGCAAACGTCGTTTTGATGTTTAAAAAAATCATTTGTAGCACATATATGTAAAACTAATATTTTTAAATTCAATCCATTAAATGAATATAAATGTGACATTAATGTAAGATGTGTTAATAATCAGTTTAGATACAATATTCAGAAAATTGTCAAAAAATTCAAATTTATCATATTACTGTGTATGTGCAGCACTTTCCCTTATTTTTGCACGCGCAGTTGCACTTCACCATTTATAAAAGTGGTTTGTTGAGCGTGCCCCTTATTATTGATGAATCTTCACAAGAAATGTTTAAAATAAAACATAGAATTGTGTACGCGCAGGTTTTCCACCACTCTTCATCGGGTATATAAGCAGCTCGGTTAACCACGTACTTCATTGTTTGGTGAACTTTTGCCGAGTGAACAGCTTATTCACAATTTCGGTTTTTCCGGATATTTAAATCTGTATGCTTTTTTGTAATATTCAATTAATATTGAAAGTAAATAGAAAAATAAACGACTTCACTATGTCTGCACTGCAGTGTTACATGTTTGATAATAAGCCGGTAGCTGTATTATTTGATCGTGAAAACAATCCATGGTTTAAGGCTAATGATATATCAGAGATTCTAGAATACAAAAGACCGCGAAAAGCAATAAATGATCTAGTTAAGGAAAAATATAAAAAGTTGCGTAAGGATATAAATGAAACTAGTTCGGTTTTACCCTATAATTTTCAAGAAAGAACCGTATTCATAAATGAACCAGGTTTATATTCCTTAATTATATCGCCTAAGATGAAAATAGCTAAACGCTTTCAAGATTGGGTGTTTGAAGAAATCCTACCATCAATTCGCAAGTATGGAGAGTATAAAATTAAAAGAGAAAACCTTAAGTTGACTCACTCCTTACATAAAGTGTTGGCAAATAATCAAAAACTAATTGAAACGTTAGTTGATCAAATGCCTAAGGTTGCTGTTATGCCTGATGATATGGACCTAAAACATATCTTTTGTGTACTGGAAAAAAACACATACTATGAAAAGTATGGAGTAATTGAGTACAAGTGTATTCGTACAGAAAGAAGACGATTTAAAAGAGCATTGAAGAAAGCTAAGAAAGATGGTTTTGTACCAAGTTTTACAAGATATTCTGTACCAAACAGTATAAATATACTGAATAAAGCTAAGGAGGTTATGCATGATTATGGTATGCATTATGAATCTTCTTTAAATAACATATTGACACTCCATAATTTTGTAAATATTGTTAAAATTGTTCTTAATGAATAAACTGTATGAATGTATGTGTGAATGTGAGACTTATCAGATTGAGAAGTTAAGGTATTTACTTTGGCTACTCCTTCGAAAAGTCTGGTTTGAGTGAAGGTCACTGGCGCGGTTGACTAAAAGACCCGTAAACCATATGTATGTGTGTGCAAGTGTGGAAAACGACGTACACCCACCTCCTCGTGGTGTTTACTGGGTAACGCTAAGAGGTGTACAACTAATATCTTGTAAACCACATGGATTTGTTATTTATTTATTTCTTAATGTATTCATAGCTATTTATAGAAATAAATTTTATTTAAAAGAAATTTGTAACAGTTTAAATTAAACAAATTTAAAGCATTTTAAATACATACAATTTATAAATGTTGTAGCAAAACATTTCATGCTTTACTAATAATAATTATAGATGAAATCGATAGAATGTATATATAAAAATATAAGTCTTGTAATTAATGAAGCTAGAAAAAAGAAATAAAGATAGCATCAAATAAGTGTTACTTTACAAAATAGTAAAACCAAAAATGCAATAAACTCTTAGATTATGCACAATTTGAAGGTAGCATCCAATCAGTGTAAATAGATATAAAGGAAAAAGGCTTTCAACTAAAAATACAATAAACACTGGTTATAAGACCTATATTTAGGTAGCACCTAATTAGCTTCATATATGTCAAAGTGAAAAGGATTTTTATCTGTATACTACAATTAACCTGTTTATACTTTATAGTTATAAGTTAATATAGAAAATGTCAAACCTATTTGTTTCTGTTTACAAATAATGAAGAAAAAATCCAATAAACACTTGTGTTTAAGATACAAATGCTGGTGTCACCGAATCAGTGCTACCTTTAAATAGAGTAAAAGCCTTATATATGCAAAAAAATGGAAAAATTATTTGCCTAAATATTATATTTAACATGTTTTTTTACTTCAAACTAAGGTGTTAATAAACCGAATTTGAACCATAAAAAATATAATAATGAAGTTAAAACATACAATATATACTGGGTTTTAAGACCTTTATTTACATAGTATTAAATCAGAGCTACCATTAAGTTAATAAAATCGCTACTTACATTTAACTATAAAATTGGTTTTATTTATTCAAGATTTAATTTTATCGATTTTTACTCTACAGATAATGCTAAAACCACTAAATCTGAAACTTGTCCATATATAATCCCATGGCACTTTATAGATACAACTCATCCATCATATTCTCATTCATTTTGATTTTGATATAAGATAGTAAGAACTCAAAACTTACTACTTATTTTCAAGATAAAATACAGGTATCAACGAAAAAATCGGTGCTATCTTGAAATAGTTATAAGAATTGAAATATATTATGGTTTTATTTAATTAAAATAATTTTTTTACACATATCCGTACAAAACTAATTCTGAACATTAATGCTTAGAACCCTGACATATTGTCTTTACTTCGTAGATATAGCTGTTTCTCAATTTGATCGTATTTTTCATTTTTACAGTAAAAACTTGACTGATAAAGGGAGTTAATTGAGTTTTGTTGAAGCTGCTTATAATTGTAAGCGAAACCTGTATTTTCAAACAAGATATTTTACAGCGAAACGGGGTTTTAGGTTGAAAGAGGCTGCTTTTGGTTTATTTTACTCTGATTTACAGAAAACACAAGCTAAAAATATAGAAAAATAGAAAAAATGAAAAGAAAACAAGAGAAAAAATTAAAAAAAAACAAAGAAAAATAGAAAAACAATAGAAAAAAGAAAAAATTTGAAAAACCAAAAGAAAAATAGAAAAAAATTCTGGAAAAGTAAATTTTGCGGTGAAGCTGCTTATAATTGTAAGCAAAACCTGTATTTTCAAACAAGATATTTTACAGCGAAATGGGTTGTAGGTTGACAGAGGTTGCTTTTGGTTTATTTTACTCTGATCCACAGAAAAAACAAGCTAAAAATATAGAAAAATGAAAAAAGTAAAAGAAAACAAAATAAAAAATTAAAAAAAACATAGAAAAAATAGAAAAAACAATAGAAAAAAAGAAAAAAATGAAAAAACAAAAGAAAAATAAAAAAATTCTGGAAAAGTAAATTTTGAAAAAATTGAAAAAACAAAAGAAAAATAGAAAAAATTCTGGAAAAGTAAATTTTGCGCGCAGTTTAACCCCTTCATTTTTTGGATGCATCCTGCCACGCAATGGTAAACAATTAATGTTTACTCAAATACACCTACATACCAAGTAAGAATTTAATCGGATCAGCCACTCCTGAGGTATACAATATTTAAGTTTTGCCCCTTCATTTTTTGGATGCAACCCGCCACACAATTATAAACATTTAATATTTATTCATAAAAACCTACATACCAAGTAAGAAGTTAATCGGTCTTGCCACTCGGGAGATATACAATATTTCGGTTTTGCCCCTTCATTTTTTTATGCACCCTGCCACGCAATGGTAAACAATTAATGTTTACTCATAGCAACCTATATACCAAGTAAGAAGTTAATCGGTCCAGCCACTCCTGAGATATACAATATTTAAGTTTTGCCCCTTCATTTTTTGGATGCGACCCGCCACGCACTTATAAACATTTAATATTTATTCATACTAACCTACATGACAAGTAAGAAGTTAATCGGTCTTGCCACTCCGGAGATATACAATATTTCGGTTTTGCCCCTTCATTTTTGGATGCAATCTGCCACGCAATGGTAAACATTTAATGTTTACTCATACCAACCTAAGTACCAAGTAAGAAGTTAATTGGTCCAGCCAATCTCGAGATATACAATATTTCAGTTCTGCCCCTTCATTTTTTGGATGCACCCCGCCATGCAATGTCAAAAATTAATGTTTACTCATACCAACCTACATTCCAAGTAAGAAGTTTATCGGTCCAGCCAATCCTGAGATATACAGTATTTAAGTTTTGTCCCTTCATTTTTTGGATGCACCCCGTCACGCAATTATAAACATTTAATGTTTACTCATACCAACCTACATACCAAGTAAGAAGTTAATCGGTCCAGCCACTCCTGAGATATACAATATTTCGGTTTTGCCCCTTCATTTCTTGGATGCATCCCGCCAAGCAATGGTAAACATTTAATGTTTACTCATATACACCTACATACCAAGTAGAAGTTAATCGGTCCAGCTACTCCTGAGATATACAATATTTAAATTTTGCCCCTTCATTTTTTGGATGCACCCCGCAATGCAATTCTAAACCATTAATGTTTATTTATACACACCTACATACCAATTAACAAGTTTATCGGTCCAGCCACTCCTGAGATATAAAATATTACATTTTTACCCCTTCATTTTTTGGATGCACCCTGCCACGCAATGGTAAACAATAAATGTTTACTCATATACACCTATATACCAAGTAAGAAGTTAATCGGTCCAGCCAATCCTGAGATATACAGTATTTAAGTTTTGCCCCTTCATTTTTTGGATGCACCCCGCCACGCAATTATAAACATTTAATGTTTACTCATACCAACCTACTTACTAAGTAAGAATTTAATCGGACCAGCCACTCCTAAGATATACAATATTTCGGTTTTGCCCCTTCATTTTTTGGATGCATCCCGCCACGCAATGGTAAACATTTAATGTTTACTCATATACACCTACATACTAAGTATGAAGTTAATCGGTAAAGCTACTCCTGAGATATACAATATTTAAATTTTTCACCTTCATTTTTTGGATGCACCCCGCCATGCAATTCTAAACCATTAATGTTTATTTATACACTTCTACATACCAATTAACAAGTTTATCGGTCCAGCCAATCCTGAGATATAAAATATTACAGTTTTACCCCTTCATTTTTTGGATGCATCCTGCCACGCAATGGTAAACAATTAATGTTTACTCATATACACTTACATACCAAGTAAGAATTTAATCGGACCAGCCACTCCTGAGATATACAATATTAAAGTTTTACCCCTTCATTTTTTTGATGCGACCCACCACGCAATTATAAACATTTAATATTTATTCATACCAACCTACATACCAAGTAAGAAGTTAATCGGTCTTGCCACTCCGGAGATATACAATATTTCGGTATTGCCCCTTCATTTTTTGGATGCACCCTGCCACGCAATGGTAAACAATTAATGTTTACTCAAAGCAACCTATATACCAAGTAAGAAGTTAATCGGTCCAGCCACTCCTGAGATATACAGTATTTAAGTTTTGCCCCTTCATTTTTTGGATGCACCCCGCCATGCAATGTCAAATATTAATGTTTACTCATACCAACCTACATTCCAAGTAAGAAGTTTATCGGTCCAGCCAATCCTGAGATATACAGTATTTAAGTTTTGCCCCTTCATTTTTTGGATGCACCCCGCCACGCAATTATAAACATTTAATGTTTACTCATACCAACCTACTTACCAAGTAAGAATTTAATCGGACCAGCCACTCCTAAGATATACAATTTTTAAGTTTTGCCCCTTCATTTTTTGGATGCACCCCGCCACGCAATGGTAAACATTTAATGTTTACCCATACCTACCTATATACGAAGTAAGAAGTTAATCGGTCCAGCCACTCCTGAGATATACAATATTTAAGTTTTGCCCCTTCATTTTTTTGATGCACCCCGCCACGCAATGGTAAACATTAAATGTTTACTCATACCAACCTACATACCAAGTAAGAAGTTAATCGGTCCAGCCAATCCTGAGATATACAATATTTAAGTTTTGCCCCTTCATTTTTTGGATGCACTTCGCCACGCAATGGTAAATATTTAATGTTTACTCATACCAACCTACATACCAAGTTAGAATTAATTGGTCCAGCCAATCCTGAGATATACAGTATTTAAGTTTTGCCCCTTCATTTTTTAATTGCACCCCGCCACGCAATGGTTAACATTTAATGTTTACTTATACCAACCTACATACCAAGTAAGAAGTTAATCGGTCCACCCAATCTTGAGATAAACAATATTTAAGTTTTGCCCCTTCATTTTTTGGATGTACTTCGCCACGCAATGGTAAACATTTAATGTTTACTCATACAAACCTAAGTACCAAGTAAGAAGTTAATTGGTCCAGCCAATCCTGAGATATACAATATTTAAGTTTTGCCCCTTCATTTTTTTTTTGGATGCACCCCACCACGCAATGGTAAACAATTAATGTTCACTCATACCAACCTATATACCAAGTAAGAAGTTAATCCATAATGCCATTTAAAAGATATAAAATAAAACTGTTTTGCGCCTTATTTTTTAGATACCTCGTGCTATGCATTTGTAGACACCAAATAAGTGTACACACATACTAATAATTTCAAATGCCTAGTGACTCAAAGGTAAAGCTCTACGCTAGCGAAGGACAATAATAATGTTAATTTTAGGATTTTTTTAATTTTTGACTGTTTGACCTTAGATCTGGAAAGTTATTTTTAGCATTTTATTACATGTTAACATTACATGTATACACATACCAAGTTTGAAATAAATACATATTGCCATTCAAAAGATATAAAATAAAACTTTTTTGCGCCTTCATTTTTTGGATACCTTTTGCCATGCATTTGTAGACAGCAAGTAAGTGTACACACATACCAACTATGAAGTTAATACATAGAGCCGTTCCTAAGATATGGAATATCAAAGTTTTGCCCCTTCATTGCCCCTTCATTTTTTAGATGCAATCAGCAACATTTTGGTTATTTTTTTAATTATGGGTATCCACCCCCTGGGGGGTACCTCTATTACGTAGTAGGTAGTTTTTTTGGGTCCCCGGACCTCTAGGACACACCGTTTTCGAGATATTAGCGATTTTTATGTTTTTTAAGCTGAAGTTTGCATGTTATTCACTTTATATAGTACTGTATGCGTCGTATATAGTATGATAACGTTGTTGGTTGCTTAACAGCTTCTAGCCATGGATTTTATGTACTGTATAGCCAACATTTTTGGGTTTTATTCACTTTTTATAGTATAGCCTTGGACACATTTCATATAGTATAACTAGATTAGAAATATTTAACATTATAGTCATTGATGTATGTTATATAGTAAAGTAGCATTTTCATTTTATACATCGTAACCATTGATTATATACATTTAACATTATAGCCATTGATGCAGAGAACTAGTCACAGGTACATTTCATATAGTATAAGCGTTGATCATGTTTATTTAACATTATATTCATTGATATTTTGTATAGTATAGCGGCGAATGCATTTCATATAGTATAAGCATTGATCGCGTATATTTAACGTAAAGTCATCAATGCATAATATATATATAGTATAGCCTTGGGCACATTTCATATAGTATAACTAGATTTAACATTATAGTCATTGGTGTATATTAAATAATATAGTAGAGTTTTCATTTTATATAGTATAACCGTTGATTATGTACATTTGACGTTATAGCCATTGACGCTGAGAACTAGCAACAGGTACATTTCATATAGTATAACTGTTGATTAGCGAATGACATAAGTTGGTTGATTTTATATACTGTATTGCAGCCATCTTTGGGTTTTATTCACTTTTTATAGTATAGCCCCCAGCATTTCATATGTTCTTGTTCCGGGCGATCCAGGTGATCTTGTTTTATAGTGAATGACGTAAGTTGGTTGATTTTATATACTGTATTGCCAACAGTTTTGGGTTTTATCCACTTTTTATAGTATATACCCCAGCATTTCATATGTTCTTGTTTTATAGTGAATGACATAAGTTGGTAAGACTGCGAGGAAATTTGGGAAATTGCAGGGTATTTTGGGGAATTCCAGGGTAATTTGGGTAATTTGTGGGGATATTTTGGGGTAAACTGGGTGCAGCCATAACACGTGCTGCTATCTGTTGGAGAAATAGTGAACTAGCTGCAGCCCTAGTACATGCTGAACTCTGGTGGCGGAATTTGAAACTAGCCGCAGTCGTAGTACGTGCTGCTCTCTGGTGGACAAGAAGCGAACCACAGGCACAATATTATCAGACACATTTACACTACCTTTCATCAAGTACCTCGGTAGCTAAATGGTAGAGCGCTGGCCTCACACGCCAGCGGGCCGGGTTCGAATCCCACCCTCGCCTATGATAAATTTTATTCTTAAATTCTAACCCCTCCAACCTTCCCCGTCACCTTACCCTCGCCAGCTGCACCTGGTTAATTTATGGGCCAATTAGCGAGGGCCTGTGCTCTCGCCATCTCCACCCCCCATTGATTATTTCACCATCTGCCCAGCCGGAAACTATATGGCATGGCATATGGCGACAGCATCTGATATATACCCTCTGCCCCCCACCGGAAGCTATGTGACATGGCAGCTGGCGCCAGCTGCCAAGTCACGTGGCTCGGGGGGCACGTGGCCGGTTTTAAAAGTGGCCAAATCCCACTACTTTCGACGACTCATCTGCAGTCACTATTATACTTCTTTAACCCAAAATAAATAAATAAATAAACAACATTTAAGAAATGCACACGACCCTGTTTGTCAAAGCAGTTAAAAGTACATCACAAGATAGTTTACACTTGAGACACATATTTACACAACGATCGGCACGCATAAATCAATTACTGTACTTCTTGGCTCGACCACGCGTGGCGACAATTGAATTGCCATTAAAAAGATAATTTGTGTAACAAATTGTATACACTTTTTAATATATAATAGATAATATTTTGTTGAGCTTCTCGTACTGTAATACAGTTTTGGAACGTACAATGTTGTATATTTTGGCAATAAAGCCATGATAATATCTGAAATGATTCGTAATGCCATTTCGATATACAGTATACAGTATCTCTATACAGTATTGTTTGGTTTTTGAATGAATTCGGTGACGACCAGGAAGTGTGTCTTCCTTAAAAAATACCTAAAAAAATCAGAGTACATTCAGTGTTATACAGTAAAAACAATAGACCCTCCGCAATACCTGTCAAATCTTTTCCTATCCACAGTCCAGTAAGCTTAGGCTTACTCTTTTGTTTTTTTAATAGAGGAGTTAACCAAACTATTTTACTATACAGCTTTCCCGGAAGGGCTGATGGGCCTGCATTGTGCAAGTGAAGCTGGGCTGCAATTTCTTAGCGTCCTAGATTTAGCTTTATAGAGATATCATAAATGTTTATTTCAGTTTAATTTTAAATGTACTGACGCAGGTGCTTTGCAATGTAGAACATCTTTTTTTTTAGTTTATTATTATTATTATTTTGTGTTGGTAGCTGGCTATGATAGCCATACGATACAGCACTATCAAATGCAATCCAATTTACTTTTTTGTTTAACAACAAATATTTATTTTTCATTAAAAAAGGTTTTCTTAATTTTTATGTTTTTACGTTTAGAAAACATTTATTTTTCTGGCAGAACATGTTTAGAACAAGTGAATTTTCAGATAAGTGTGGTACAGATTAGCAGGACAATTTTATTTTAATTTATAATAAAAAATAATTTTTTGATGGATTTCTTTGATGGGGTGAATGCCAGAATGTTTGCTGATGACATTTCATTAATAACACTGACCCAGAACCTTAGAGTTGACGAGGTCGACAACTTTTATTATGGTTACCGTAAATTGTTTAGTTGTTGAATGACGATATCCTTTAATATAACTTCATATAAATGCTTAACTTTAATTGTGGTTCAATGTACTTCTCAAATATATTAATAATATGAAAAACTGATATTTGTTTTGTGTCCTCGTTCCATCTCAAGCCCCAACCAGGCAAAGGAGCATCACAGCGTTATTAATGTGCAAAGTATTTTACATCTATGAAATTCTGGTCATGTATAGTTAAAGCTTATATGCTTTTTCCAATAATTAGGTCAATTTCGACACCCCGCGTGGTTCGCGATAATTCCTACGAAAAGCAGAAGAATATTAAACAAAGGCTTTAAACAAATCGCCATTTCACAAAAAATCCTAAAATTTACTTTTTGCTCTTTAAATAAAACTTTGCGACGACCCTCATTATACCCTTGGCAGTGGTTGCATTGGAACAAATGAAATATGCAAATGAAAATAGTTAGTTACCTTTAGTAAACAGGGGGGGGGGGGACCTAGAACATGTGTTTAAAACTTTCCCTGTATTTCAAGAATCAATAACGTGCCTCTAAATACAAAATGTAATAAATCTCTCTCTCGGGTTTGCTGAAAATAGTGTTTGTTCAAAGAAGCCTCAAGGAAGTTCAAAGAAAACCTTAGATTAACCTTTAAAGCCTCTCAAAGCATTAAACTGCACCAAACAAACCACGAAACTGTCATTACATCTAAAATTGGGTAATACAAAATGGCTTTGTTAATAAATAAGGTCCACCTGGGGTTTAGTTAATGTATTGGAAGGTTATAAAGATTTATCTGTGGCTTCATATAATCCCACGATGTTTCTTGCTGCAATTGTTTCTTTCAATGTACGAGTATATTACAGCAATAAGTAAAATAAGTTAAAGTAATATATACTTAAAACACACAAACAATCTTAGGTACGTAATCTTTTATAGAAGGTTCGCCTAATATAGAAGGGGATTCCTTTTAGATATGTGAGTGAGAGAAGACTATATGGATTTCTTTTATCCACAATTACGTCATATTTCTTCTATAGCGTTTCATTAAAAGAAGCGAATTTTGATACATTTGGTTTAATAGGGTTGAACTAATAAGGAAGATGTATTAAAAAGGGTTAGGTTTCATTCACGTTAATAAGGTAAAATATTTAAAACGAGCTTAGTATTGATAATATTATTCAATAAGTCATAGAATTAAAATACAAATGTGAATATAAAGTTAAAATTAAAAGACAAGACAAAATACTCTTTATTGACATGAACATTAAGTACAGTCATGGCGTCATTATTTTTCTTCTTCAGTGATGAGGTTGGCCTCGTCCCTCCAGGCATTCTTCAACAGAGTAAAATTCTTTTTTCAGTAGCCAGTCGAGAACAGCTCCTTTGAAGTTCCTGTTGTTTTTTTGTTCTTTCAGTGCAGGTGGAAGGGTGTTGAATAGTTTTGCTCCGATGTAGCTGGGTTTTTTTCTCATAGGCTGACAGATGATGTGCAGGGAGTATGTAGTTGATTTGGTTTCTGGTGTCATAATGATGGGCCTCTGAGAAGTTTATTATGGGTCTTTTGTTAACAACGTGGGTAACTACCTCGGCAATGTATAGGTTAGCTACTGTCTGTAGTTTCAGCCTTTTGAACTCCCCCTGGAGTCAGTCGTCTGACATTTCGTGACTCAAAAGGCTTTCAGCCTTTTGAGTCACGAAATGTCAGTCCAGCCATGATTCTGACTGCCTTTTTCTGTAGACGTAATACACTCTGAAGGTTCCCCTGAGATGATAACTCCCATACAATCAGTCCATAACGCATTTGCGCCTCAAATAGAGCATAGTAGGCAGTCCTTGAGGTTTCTGCGTTACTGATGTGTTTCAGGCGCTTGATGACATAAAGAGCAGTGCTAAGTTCCTTACAGAGTTGATCTACATAGGGTTTCCAGTTGAGGTCACTATCAATGGTTATCCCAAGGTATTTGGCCTCTTGGGATGCTATTACATCTGGTAGCGCATGAGCAGTCCTTCTTTGTGAACCAAAGAAAAGTTGTTGCGTTTTGTCTTCATTTAGCACGAGGTCATTCTCTTGGCTGTACTGTTTGGCAATGCTGGCAGCAATGTAGGATTTTATTTCTAGCTCTTGTATATTTTTGTGGAATACAACAAGGGCAGTGTCATCAGCATATAGGAAAGCATCACAATTGTCGTGTAACACAGAAATAATGTCATTTGTGTACAGGATGAATAAAACTGGACCTAAGACAGATCCTTGAGGAACTCCTCTGTTTGTCTGTACTTGAGTGGATCTGTATTTTCTGGATGTCTTGTTTGTTACATTAGTTATCTCTGTCATTTGAGTCCTCGCGCTGAGATAACTCTGAACCCATTGATGTGCGGTTCCTTGTATTCCTAGCGTTAGCAGTTTGTCCAGAAGATGTTTGTGGCTCAGACTGTCAAAAGCTTTACTAAAGTCCAGAAAAATACCTGTTGTTGTAGTCCCTGCTTCTGTGGCATCAATGATAGTTTCTACCAAGTCAATTATAGCCGTGATAGTAGACTTGCCTTTTCTAAAACCATGTTGGTGATTGGTTAAAATACTATTGTTTTTTAGATGTGTGAGCAGTCTTGTTAGAACTATTTTTTCAAAGACTTTTGATAGGGTTGAGATAAGCTAAATAGGCCTATAGTTGTTTACAAGGGAGGTGGATCCTTTCTTATGCTTCGGGTAGATTAATGATTGTTTCAGTATGGAGGGGAAAGTGCCTTGTTGAAAAGACTTGTTTATTAGGTTAACTATTGGGTCTAGCACTTCATTTTTGCAGTGTTTCAGAATTGTTGATGATATTTCATCGATTCCAGATGATGGTTTTGATTTTAGACATGTTATAGTTCTATCTACTTTAGCTCTATCTGTTGGTGAAAGGTTCTCTTCGAATGACATGAACTCTCTTTCATGTAGTGTTGGATGTAGTTTTGGGAGTGCTTGTTGAGAATCCAATAGAACTTGTTCAGCAGCATTAGCAAAGAAGTGATTCATATGTTCAGCTATTTTTTGGGGATCTGTGAGGGTTGTGCCTTCAATGTCGAGAGATTTTATTTGGTTTTTTTTTTAGATTTTTTGTTGAAACGATTGTTATTTATGACCTGCCAGACTGCTCTGCTTTGGTTTTCTGCATTTTCAATATAGGTTATTGCAGCTTCCTTTCTGAGTTGTTTGAGGTATTGGTCATATTCTCTCTTTCTGTCATTGGTTTGTCTTTTATTTTCTTCATTATTAATCAGAATTGAGTTGTTGAGTGCTGTAGTATATGCTCCTTTCAGCCTCATAAGTTCACGCTCTTGTTCTTGATTTGTAAATATTTTTCTTTTCTTTGGTCTTGATTGTACACTAGGGCAAGCTGTATCTAGTGCTTCTCGCAGTATTTTGTCAAATTGTGAGTACGCCTGGTCTGCGTTTTGAGTGTTGGTTACGGTTTCCCAAGTTTCTTGTGCTAGAAGGTTTTTAAGGTTTTCTATGTTTCGAGCACTGTAGTATCTTCGAGTTGTGCTTGGTATGACAGTTTTGTCAAACTCAAGATGTACTGTGCAGATCTGGCCCGTATGGTCTGATAGGCCTGTGAGCAGAACTGCAGTGTCAACTTCTGTTTGCAACAAGTTCGTTGCAATCATGTCGATTGATGTTTCTGAGTGAGAGGTGATTCTTGTTGGCGGTAGAGGTATTCGGTTGATGTCATGGCTCAGCAGAACTTGAATTAGGAGTTTACTGTCATCTTCATCAGCCAGGGTGTCTACATTAATGTCTCCAGTTATAATAACTGGATTTTTCCAAGTTGGTATGTCATCAAGAATGTTGGACTGTGTGTCAAGAGCCAGGTCGAGATTGGTATAGATTGGGGGCCTGTAAATTCCTAGGATATACAACTCTGTTTGTTTCATTTTTATTTTTATAAGCTGTGATTCACGTTCTATTTGTTTTTTTGCAATGTCGATGCAGGAAATGTTATTACCTAGATTTTTGTTTGCATATATTGCAACTCCACCTTTTCTATGTTCAGTTCTCGAGTATCCCCCAACGTATACATAATTATGTAGTTGGATATTTTCAAGTTTGTCTTTAGAAAGGCCATGTTGTTGAAAGGCCGATTGTTAAGATCAAATTGAAAAGTAATGTCAGCGATGATTTCACGATAAATAAACTAAACAGTTGTAAAGTAGCAGTGATATGAAATAATCACTTACAATAGAGCAGACCTAGTGTTGTATAGAGTAATAGGATTCCTGGCTGCCACTAAAGGAGAATATTAGTCTCTCAGGTCCACATGTTGTGTTGGGACTTTCTGGGGTGGATTAGACGAGTGTTCACCCAAGAACCCTGCAGACGAAGTGAATATTAGCAAAGAGTTAGTGAATCATATTGGGATCATATTAGTGAATATTAGCAATAAATTCAAGCTTTCAGCATCAAGGATCATCAGCAAAAGAAAATAATCATCTTCAATTTAAAACATTGTAGTGCTGAATTCGTATATTGTAAAAGTCTTGATACATGATTGATGCAGACAATGAAAAATAACCATTATATGCAATTGCAATCACCACGAACCTAACTCACTGTAAACATTTTATTATTTTTATTATATTTTAGTAAAAACAGATTTACTTGTATAATAATCTATAAAAATGCGAAAGATGATAACTGATTATGCAAACACATAAGGAAAAGTAACATTTGATTTGACCTCAGTCATGGGTTTATCTCGCAGTTAAATAATACGTTCTAGTAAATTTCAGTATCTTAGCAGATTTCTTTCGTTAAAGGCCTCTATGCCAAAAAGCTTTTATATTTTATTTGCAACTTTAGCAGCATAACAAGTTTCAGAATTTTTATGTTTCACTACTCAAACATTTTACCAAAATAGCTTGTGTAACTAATTTTTTCATGAAGTAAATGCCTTCCTCCTATGTAGTTATGATTTTTTATTAATAGAATTGGGTTTCCTAGCAATTAAAATAATTGATCGGAAAAAAGTGTAACGTCATGTTTTTTCTACAAATATATTAAAATCGTAAATTTACTTACAAAATAAAAACACAAACATGTATCAACAGTTAGGATATAGTGTACACATAACCGTACTGATCAGAGAGACTTGCACCATCAGAATTGCTACATTAACCACAGTCACCACAGTCGCCGACGTTCTGCGTTGCACTGGAGATAACTAGCCTATCACAAACCTCCTCATGTAAGCTAGATTATATAATACCCCCGTCGCAGCAGACCTGCGTACTCAGCGAATTTCCAAAGAATTATTGTTTCAACATCAAAGAACATTGTGGCTATATTATATAATTAATAATCTTTACAAGGAAATATAATATATTTAATGGCATTATATTTCTGAGTAAATAATTTTTATTTAATAACTTATATATTAATATTTATGTTGCAATAAATGACTTTTTTTTTAACAGTAATAAAACTGCATATCCAAAGCTTCCATGGAAAAGGAATGATTTGTTTACAAATATAAAAACATAAACATTTCAAATTTGACAAATGTGCAGAAGACAGCTGATCAGCTGATTAGGATCATGGACCTCAATATCTCCATCTCTCTTGCTCCCATTATACACTTATTTTCCATGAGAATACCATGGGATTCAGCATGTAGGTTTGCTGCCATGTGGGTTTTTGATCAAATCGTAATTACTCACCGCCTAGTGAAGGTTCATAAAATTTTTTATTAAGATATGTTGATAAATAAGCGATATATACCTTTTTAAAGATTTACCCATAAGAATAACATGGGAAACTTTATTTGAATTTTCTCTATAACCAGTTAAGCTATTTTAAAGATTCAAAATACTAAATTGTTTGATTTTTTAAGCTCTTTTAAATGGTTTAAGTTAAAATGGATGAACTTTAAAAATTTAGGTCCAAAAATGCCAAAAACCCATTTTTGACCCCTTTCAAACCCCATGAAACCCCGTTCCCATAACCCGACAATGCTGGTTCGCGAACTCATGAAAATAGACCTGGTCTTACACCTCCATACCAAATTTGATCAAAATCGGAGGTCCGCTTCAAAAGTTATCGGTACCACGGACACATTTTTTGTTTAAAAAAATTCTATGTCTTTCTTGCCCCTACATTTTTTAATAAATTACCTGATGGATTAAAGGGGATTCAGAGTCCCTTTAAATTTTCAAGGACAGTGAAGCAATTTTTATTGGAACATAACAATATTGAGTCATTATATAATACCATAGTTTAGAATAAGCCTATGCATTATTTGGTTTCTTCTTTTATTTTATGTATCATATATAGCTTACATAATTTATCTAGGTGTTAATAAGTCGTTCAAAATCATTTTTATAATACCATAGTTTAGAATAAGCCTATGTATTATTATTGTTGGTTTCTTCTTGCATTTTATGTATCATATATAGCTTAACATAGTTCATCTAGGTGTGTAAGAAGTCGTTTCAAAATCATTTTTCAAAGTTATCTTAAATGTTTTATACTTTTATATGCTGACTACGTAGCCAACCTCAGCTTATACTTACTTATTTGTGTAAGTCCCTAACAGGTTTCTACCTCGGGACGGAAGGTAGTTATTGTTTCCTTGATGCAAAATATTGTAAAATTTAAGCAAGTTATAATATTACAGGCTTAATATTGTAATGTGTAATGTAAAACTGTAAAATTGTACATACTATTGTAACAAAGGAAGCAATAAATTTCATTCATTCATTCATATATATGAAAATGAACGAACGGTGTTTTTGGCTTCTGGGGACCTCAAAATGAAAAAGTAAAGTGGTCCCGGGCTTAGGTCTTACCATGGCTACTACCGTAATAGCGTATTCCCAATAGGGAAATTCGCTAAAAACGTTCTTACAGTTGGAATGTTATTATATTATATAATTAATTTTATTGTTTTTGTCACATTTAAACTAAAGGTAAATAAAACTGTAGTGAATTCACATTTGATTTTACCACAGCCACGAGTTTATCTCGCAATGAAATATTACGTGCGAAAGCAACAACCAAGAATATAACTCATGGTCAATTGTCATGAGAATATTTTACTGCGATATATTGTGAAAAACCGTCAATGACAACCATCAAAAGGCTGTCTAGTTGTAATGAGTTTGACAGCGGTGACAGGCATAACAAGTCTCGTTCTGCTTTGAACTACCACTATACAGCATATTATCGTCAAGGAAATTGATTTTAACGATCAATTAAAATGGTTTAAAATACGAGTACTTAAGTAAAACCTTCAACCGGTATAGCTGTAACCAATGTTTAAGATGCAATCAACTTATTGGGGAAAACATCTAGACACAAAGCCAGAATGACAGAAGTTTAGAGGTACTTGTTATGCAGTAGCATCACAATTTACTGACATTTACAAACTTCTGTCATTTTGAGAAGTTCTTCTTTTTTTTTAAAAAAAGATCACTAATTTCAAAATAAATGTCTTCAAATATTCAATACATTTGGAAAATATCGAATAAACTAAACAGAAATCCAATAAATAAAACTGAAATAATTCTTCTCAAATAATAACCAGTGTACTTGTTGCTTGAAATCAAACTAATCAATTTAAACTATGCCATGTCATTTTTTTAAATAATTTTATTTCTATACATAAAAAATTAAATTTAAATCATGGATAGCGCCCTCATTTTAAGTCCAATCCTCATACATTTGTGATGGAAACAACTACAGATTAAGCCCTCTACAACGACACCAAAAACTAGAAAATCGAAAGAGAATTGTAGTAGAAGTTCGAAATACAAAAAATCCTAAGCGTATAAAATAAGTATAGATAGATAATAACTTCATATAAATAAACCGAAATAAAACAGTCAATAAATCCAATAAATAAAACTAAATAAAATTTTAATTTATTGGTTATTTGAAGAAATTCATTTTGAAATCAATATACTAACTTGTAATAACATGACAAGTGAGGTCCTGATACGTTTTCTAAATAAGATCAGATATTCAGAAATCAGATATTCATTTTCTTTGAAATTTAAATGTATGTTAACTAACGCTAAAGGTTAATTATTACTCGTAGATAATAATCCGACTTTTAATCCTCAATTATTTCTAGGAGCCGTGTAAATAGTGTTGCAATGTTGTGGTCCAATCAGCGGTGTTTTATTAATTGTATTTATTTATTAGCAAAACCAAATTAATATTAAACTCCGTTATTACAAGTCTGTCACTCTGAGAGGGACAATATTTAATATTACGTCAAAAGATGAGAAAATTGCACTCTCATTATGGCGGACTTGTAAATAATATTCGATAATAAATTGTGTTTACATCTAAGATTGTTTAATGGAGTTATTTTATACAATTGATTAGTTGAAGTTACATTGTAAAATTAGTTGTAATAAACTAATAATCTGTAATATAAAACAATTTTCAATGCTACTTAATGGATTAAATAATGATCGTTATTAGACATATTACTGTCCATTTAGTAGTAATTACGCACACGAAAATTATATAATTTATATATATCTCTTAGAGGTGTTAATCTACATTTTCGAACCTTTAAATTTAATACTATACATTCAGCTTAGAACATGTTAGTTTTTTAACATTTTTAAAAAATGAAAAGTCATTAATAAATTCACGTTATATTTTCACACGTAATACGTACTACAATCACAGGAAACAATTCCTGTCTTAAGCTGGAGTGGCATAACACAGTTACCCCTATAAACATTAAAATTATTAATTTACTCATGATGGATGCCCCTGAACTGGTGGAACTATAATATGGTTTTAATTTACCTTTTTCCGTCTCCAGTTCAAATTTGACGTTCTGCATGCGTTTCGAACTACTGTTCAAATTTGACCTGGAGACGGAAAAGGGTAAACTTAATCCAGTTACAAATTTGAACTGGAGACGGAAAAAAGTAAACTAAAACCATATTATTAAACTTATGGTATTCGGAAGTTGATCCTAATACTGTATGTGTATATGATGTCCGGTGCTTCTGACTACAAACTAGACAGTCACGCACGAAGGTTCTACCCTGTCAACACAGCACAACGAAGAACATTGTGCACTGCAATGGAGTACAACCAATAGACCATCAAAAATATCATATCAGACTGTATGGTCGACCGTTGCCTTTTGCAAAATCCTTGTATTTCTTAGATATTAGCTCATACATTTTTATTAAATATTAGCTCATATTTATTAATGGATACATATTGTTATCCAGCTTATGGCGATGGATTAATCAAAGAAGAGAGTAAACGAATAGAAAAAATTCAAAATTCAGCTATACGATATGTTTACAGTTTAAAGAAATATGATCACACTACAAACTATAGAAAATTTGCTCAACTATTACCTACAAAAATTACATGTGAAATTTTAACTATATGCATGATACACAAAACATTAAAACTGAAAAAAAACCACAGTACCTTTATGAGAAATTGGCTTATAGAATTGACACATCAAATAAATCTACAAGACAAAATTATCAATTGCACATCCCAAAAATAAACAAAGAAATTGGAAGAAAGTGTTATACATTTTATGCACCAAAGATATATAATGCTATACCGAAAAATATAACTGAATCAGAAACAAATTCAATAAAGAAACAATTGAAGATGCACTACTCTAAGACATACTTGTAAATTATTGTAAATAAAATTAGATTAAGTTATCGAAATTATAATTAAGTTATAGAGTTGTTCTGAAAATCAGTGTATACTGAGAACCGCTCAATAAAGACGATTATTATTATTATTATTATTATTATTATTATTACATTTTGTAATGCTGACTCAAAACCTCTTACTGTAAGTTTAAGTTAGGCCTAATTATTTTTTATAAATAGGTTAGGCCCTATATGATATTGAATTAAAAAACTTTCTTTTATGATTAATTTAATATTCGGTATTGTTTCCATTTCGATAAACCCGTCGGATTGCAACAGATTGAACAGTTTATGGGGTTTGAATACACTATTAATTTGGTTAATGTAAGTTCGTTTTATCAAAAGTGAGCCAAAAAGGATTATACAAACAAATAAATTTATTTAAAACATTTACCTACTGAAATGCCAACATAAACTGATTAATACGATTCAATGAGCTGGGCAGTTTAATTTGTATTTGCTCTCCGTTTTTATAAACTAGTTTTAGAACTAATTGTGGAAAGTTTCATTGGGTATTTTTGATATATTAGGCCTACTATACATAATGTAATCACAAGTATTTTTTTACGTTAATAATAGTTGTAAAATTTCTCGTAATCTATTAGTAATGCTTATATTTATGAATGACCTGTGTTTTGACTCTCAGTGAAAGGATTTCCTTAACGTGGAGATTGTTTTCATTGTCTATTCACGTTGTTTTATAACGCACCTTAACTGTTTCAAATTCAGTTTTCCAACATCCTGTTCTTTTGGCATCCGTTCATAACGAAGCAGATTGTCTTCAATTGAGCTTAACCTGACAAACGTGAGCGTAAACGCTGCAAAAAATTTAGTGTAAGATAACGATCGACATTATTTTATTGTTTACACTAGTTGGACATTTTATCAAAGACCTATAAAACAAACACGTAAAAGGGGGAATAAAAGTAAAAAACAAAAGCCAATTTTTGTGTAAAGTGATAATGGTAAGTCTTCTTATACACTGTTTTAATTTTAAAACTTTACTCCTGCGGAACAACATGTTACAAATGGAAGATAATCAATTTCAGACAGTCACTAGCTTTAATTTCACTAGTTTTGCAGAATTATTAAGAAAACCTATAGAATTGGCAGTTTTCCAAAATCTTATTCCTACTTTTCTTGTATATTAACAGTAAAGATTGAAGAATAATTAAAAAAAACATGATAAAATGTAATTAACAGTCATAGTTTGTTGGCAGGGTGGCAATGCAATTCATTTGACAGTATGCAATTACAGTACTGTACAGTGGTCACCGACTCAAATGTATTTCTGCAGCAGTAAATTCTCTACCAGAGCGATGTCGACATACTTGGTGAAGGTAGTATATCTATTGATCAAACCCTCTCATTAGAGGAGTCCCCATTAGTGAAGAGCTCGGCGACGACAGACGGAATCACGAGTCCACCCACCACCAGTGGTCTTAACTTGCTAGATAATACACTGCGTTTGATACTTTGTACAATGAATAGCAAGCACGGATAATTGATGCATGACGTCCCACACATATAGGGCTTATATCGAATGCATCAAACTACAGTAAAATAAACTTTTAAACTTTTTTGAATTTTCTATTTCACCATTAGATTTTAACAGTTTGCAATTAAGCGGTTCAAACGTTGTATTGAAGCATATGTATTTAACTAAAGTTATAATATATACTATATGGTAAGATTATTGAGAAAGAAATATTGTGTTTTAAATAAATGGTACACGAATATTGCTGCAATTTGTCATAGTAATTATCATAAATTATAGGGAAAATTCTGGGGTGGGTTATTGAATAGATTTTTCTCATACTCAGTACAGAAGAAACTTCATTAGCTGGTTTTGCAGTTTATGCAGCTTTTAGCTGCATTAAACACTTAATAATCCATTATAATTACCAGGTTAGCCGCATGCGGTTAAACCAACAAAGACAGTTAACCCTTAAAGTTCAGTAAGCGTTTAATCTCTTTTGAACTTATAGAGTTTACTTGTTTCTTCAATTAATATTTGATAACACACAAACATATCTCTTCTTGAATTTTACTGATTTATAGGATTGAAACTACAACATATTAATTTACATCATAGCATATTAAATGGTTTAAGAGTTACTTCACTCGGTATAAACATTAATTAATTGCCAGTCAGCACGGTTAAAAGTTTCTCTCCAATTTGTTTCTCAGCCACCGGCTCTGTTGTGGTAGGACCAATATATACGTTTGCAATAAAAGCGTTATAGCGGTGGCAGTAGTTCGACATAAAAAACCCCCTCCTTCAAAGTATCTTTGTAAATAATTTAGACGCGGAGATTTTCCTGGATTCTGTTATTAAAAATAATAAAACTAAAATAATATTGAAGAATCAAAACTTTGACTATCCGATCTGAAAGTTCTTAAGTGAAATAACTGACCTGGAAGAATGTTGGTAGTTGTGATTACTACCTATGCTCGAATATAAAATAAATTTTTTCTTTTAATTAACTTTTGAATGAACGACTGATCGTACGTAAAACCATTATATCTGATACTTTGTCCAATAAATAGAAAAGAAAGGACGACAGCATGGATTTATGTCGTAATGTTAAATAAATCAATTTATAATTGAGTGAAGAACTCTTTCTACAATTTTCAACCAATTTTCAAGTTTTTGGGGTCGTTGGATAGGGCTAGGTCTGTAGTTTTCTCGCCAAAAACTGATGAGAATCGAACTGAAAGCAAAGGCGCTATCCACCATTGAAATCGCGAGATTTACCTTTAAAAAACATTTTAAACATCAGTTAATGTTAAGTTGTAAATACTTGAAGTTTTTAGTGATTACAGATATTCACAATATTGGATTAGCCGGATGTCATTGATTTTGAACTAAAAGTAACATTTGTATTGATTCAAAATAAATTGCTCGATTGCTCGAGCAACACGTATTCTAGTATCAAAATAAACTTTGAGATTTCCTATAATATATTTAAAGTTGCATAATAAAATGTACTAAAAAATTACTGTCGTAATAATGAATTGATGGTAAAATATTATGTAAAAAAATAAGTGACATACATATTGAGGCAATTATCTATACTTATTTAATACGCTAAGGGTTTTTTTGTCTTGAGAACTCCTAGTACAATTTTCAACCGATTATCAAGTTTTTGGTGTCGTTGGATAGGGCTTGGTCTGTAGTTGTTTCCGCCAAAAATTGTTGAGAATCGGACTGAAAATAAAAGCGCTATCCAATATTGAAATCTCAAAATTTCCCATTTAAATAACATTGGGGACTGAATTAAGCATTTGAAACATCTGTTAATAATCAGCTGCAAATACGTAGTTATTGGCGATTAAAGATATTCACATTATTGGATTGGTCGGAGGTCGGATGTCATTGATTTAGAGCTAAAGTAAAATTTGTACTGTATTTAAATAAATTGTTCGATTTCGAGCAACACGTATACTAGTTTTGATAAAACAATTAGCACTTAACTTATATTTAAAATGTTGGAGTGAGTAAATAAAGGTTATTTTCCATTAGTTTACTCATTAGTTCACATGCTCTAATAATATAATATTAAAGGCAAAAGAAATTATACAGGGTGTTCAGCTTCAACCTTTACAAACTGAACCAGGTTATCTAGCAATCCAGAATAAACAAGAAAGAAGTTCACGCAAACATAAAATGCTTCGTCAAGCCACTAGCCGCCTCTTTGTTTTTTACTCTTAATTTTTATTTCCGTAACGGGTGGTTGTATTAAGTTCATATCTGGCATAAACTTGTATCACACCAATGCTCATTTTTAGAAATTTTTTCTGATGTATATTTTCAACATTTAAAATTTTTTAACTCCATCAAATCTTATCTTTTTAAATCCAGGAAATATCTTATCTTATCTCAAGAAATATCTTAAAGGGTTAGCCGATCTGTGGCAAAGTTGGAGGGAGGGCCCACGTAACATAAACGTGGAAGTTGACGGGATCGGTTGTTTTTTTGAGAGTTGCACCTTGGTCAACACTGATTTTGCTACTTTTTACTTACGTTTACTGTGTGTGTACCACTACGGCATTGAAGTATGCAAGATAATCATATTTTAACTCCAAGATGCCAATAAAATTGTTTCTACTTCCACTTATATTCATTTTATCGAATCAATTAATTAACAGTCCTTTACACAGAACACGGTAAGTGAAAGGATTAATAAAACACTCGCAATAACTCTGTTATTTGTTATCAGATCTTTACAAACTTAGTATTATTGTTTACTTACTTACTTACTGCTGTGGCTCTTGGTACCCAAGGAGGTACTTCGACTCACACTGCCTCCAGATTTCTCGATCCATTGCTTCCTCATCTCTCCTCCCCAGTATTCTCAGGGCACTTCTTCCTTGATCTTGCCATATCAACTTTGGCCTACAAGGAGGTCTTCTACTCTCCGGTTTGTTGATTAAGGTGTTTTTTCACTTAGGAGCCGTATTATTGTTTAAATTATCTAAACACTAATACGATAAATAGTGGTATTATTGTTTTGATAATTTAATTTGTTAACTTTTTTACACCTTGTAAAATTTGTATACAATTTGTAGTCTTTGAGATATTTGAGTTAAAATTTTTAAATGGCCGTCATTTTGAAAATACAAGTAGGGTTGGCGAGGAATGGGGACAAAATCCAAGATGGCGGCGCCCATGTACCTAATTTTCGCGCCAATTTTCCTGTGACGTCACCAAGATGGCGGCGCCTTTTTTTTGTGACGTCACCAAGATGGCGGCGTTCGCGCCATTTTTTTTCAAGATGGCGGCGTCTTTTTTTTCAAGATGGAGGCGTTTTTTTGTGACGTCATCGGCGACGTCAGCTGTTTTTTGTGACGTCATCGCGACGTTCGCGCCAATTTGACTGTTTTTCTGTGACGTCATCATGGGGAACAAGACCATATGGATCGCTGGGGTCATACTATATAAAGTGTACACAATACTATATAAAGTGACATGTTCGCGCCGACGTCAGCTGTTTTTCTGTGACGTCATCGCGGTGTCCGCGCCAATTTGAGCTGTTTTTCTTGTGACGTAATCGCAGCGTTCGCGCCAATTTTGACAGCTGATAGGATTTTCCTGCCAATTATGACGTCATCGCGACTTCCGCGCCAATTTGACTGTTTTTTGTGACGTCATCAAGATGGCCGCGCCTGACAGGTTCGTGACCGTATGAACGTTACCGGCCGCGTGGTCCGCCTACGTGACCGATTGCGTCATGGCTGCCGTCTGGCACCTTTGTGAGTGACGTCACCGACCGCGTGGACCGCTCTGGTCGAGGTGGACAGTGGGATAATTGGCTCAACGTTTCCACACCACCCAAGGGGTAGGAGCCTCGGCGCGTTCTTTTTGTTAACCCAGAGCATCCCCTGGAGGCCTAACCTCTGGGGTAGACCATTACAGTCTACGGTGGGGCTCAACGTTTCCACACCACCCAAGGGGTAGGAGCCTCGGCGCGTTCTTTTTGTTAACCCAGAGCATCCCCTGGAGGCCTAACCTCTGGGGTAGACCATTACAGTCTACGGTGGAGCTCAACGTTTCCACACCACCCAAGGGGTAGGAGCCTCGGCGCGTTCTTTTTGTTAACCCAGAGCATCCCCTGGAGGCCTAACCTCTGGGGTAGACTGCCCCATCCATCGCAGTCTACGGTGGTAGCCACTCCATAACAAATATTGCTACCTCCCATTATTTTTTTTCTCCTCCGCTAATCCTGGTCATCAGGTCATTTACTAAGACAGAGTCTGTTCATTTTAACCATCTACTAAGATTAACGGAGGGGTTTTATATTTTTTTTAATGTTTTTGGTGTGGATTGTGGTGACGTTGACCGGCTCATTCAGAGGTTTACGGGCCTTTTCGTCAGCCGCGCCAGGGACCTCAGGACCGTTCCAAGGAGTAGCCCGAACCCTCCTCGGGTCGAGGCGCCTCAATTTACTAGGCCCTCACATTCATACAGAGGTTTACGAGCCTTTTCGTCAGCCGCGCCAGGGACCTCAGGGACCGTTCCAAGGAGTTGCCCGAACCCTCCTCGGGTCGGGGCGCCTCAATTTACTAGGCCCTCACACACCGATGGGAGGTTTTTAGGCCAACCATCATGCTCACTCCTGGACTTATGGGTTTTAAGCCTGCCTGTTGAGTGGCTTCCTCGGTAACATTCACCATAATCCACAATTTTAATCGAAATATTTTTTATGTTCATCTAGAAATCTACCACTTACATCTTGATATAAGGCTACATAGTCCCAATCGACTTTACTAGCAAAGTCATGGATAAATTGTTCGGATAATGTTTGATATTTACACAGGACGTACCAGCAATTTTCAAAATTTGGGACCATCTCTCTTAGGAATTCTTCAGAGAATCTAGTCCGTTTCAAAACCTTGGCCCAATTGACTCTATGCGCATAGATCCGCAACATATCGATGGAGAAATCATAATGAGAGGATAAAAGATCCCAGTTCATGAACCGATCAAACTTCATGATAAAGTTGTCAGTCATGACCCCGGCGGGTTCTTTGGGCTCTACCGAGAGAAGATTCCATACAAATGTTGCCATGACGGAGGCTGAACACAGACTGAATCAGCGAGTTAAGCTCTTGTACCTTTTATGCGCAGCGTAGAGTGCGCATCTGTCAAAGCCCCCAGCGTGTTGGGGTAGGAGACAATATGAATATTCGACAGGCTCCTCGGTTCCGTCATATTCCAAGATGTTTGGATGAAAACGTCTTAAAAACTTTACTTTTTCCAAACCTTTAGTGTAGATAATGTCAAATGGCTTGCATAAAGTACGTAATAAATTTTCATCATATTTAATTTTGCCATCACACCATCGGATGTGGTGGTGGTGACGTGTGAGCCATCGTGCAGTACGCTGCATCTTTTCATTTAAATTTTGAATACTGTAAGGGGGGCGAAATACTAGATGGCTGCATATTGAATCACCGACGATGGCAAACTCTTTTATAATAAACTTGTTATCGTTATCTTTAAAAGCTTGGAATTCAACTACCGCTATTGTAGAATGGCCAACGTCTGTATATTTGCAACTCATTGAAAAGGTATGTTGATAAGTGTTGCGGAAGATTACTGTCAACGTCTACAGTGTCTTTGTCTATTTTTAACACTTCCTCTATAAATTCTCTTATAGCAGGTTCGTGAAGGGACACGTCAGCCAGACGGATGTAGATCAAAGGAAGGCTATTTATAAACTGAATCCACTCCGAGCTGTTGAGCGCTAAAGTATGCTCCCCATCGTGCAGGAACACGTGCTGTTTGCCAAATACAGTATTGACTTTGATGCCCTCTCCGCTACCCAAAATATAATTGAACTTTTTCCCCTCTTCTACGGCTACGGTGACGTTGTTAAAATTGGAAATGCCAAATTGATTGAAAACATCGTGGGGCCAGTAAACGCACCCCCTTTTCCCTTTAAATAAAACTCCCAAACTGTTATTTCTATTTTTAACGATTCCCGTTATGACACATTTAGTTAGTTCGTGATCGAGAAAGTGGGTTGTTTTTAAAAATACCCCGGTTAATATGTTAATGGGTTCTTTAGGCT
The DNA here is from genome assembly GCA_030545055.2 of Neoaliturus tenellus. Taxonomy (NCBI): domain Eukaryota; kingdom Metazoa; phylum Arthropoda; class Insecta; order Hemiptera; family Cicadellidae; genus Neoaliturus; species Neoaliturus tenellus. Next base: position 65,197,986 of record CM061532.1, read on the forward strand.
TAGGAATTACCTGGATGAGATCCTCACTCGACGACTCCATCTCCACAACTGACCATTTTACAGCAGCTCCTCATCTGAAAATTCTTCTTCTTCGGAATAATCGTATTCGGTACGCCACTTTACTACTATTTCATCAGCCCCGGCGGGAATATTAAACAAACCTTCTTCGTTTTCCCCATTATAGCAATTGACGTAATCTCTTTTAATGAAAACCCCACCGCTATAATATTCAACCTTGACCCAGCCGTGGAAACCCATGTTGACGCTACAATGACAGGCGATCGACTGACACGTTTCATATAGTCATTTTATTTACGGTGCCAGTGAGTAGTGAGTATGTCATGTGACAGTCGTGTAAGAAAAGACAGTATGCCGTAGTATCTGGCGCCACGTTGTCCTTGGTTTCAAAATCAATTCGAACATCTACAGGTCCAGACTTGATTGTATCGTTTTGTTTGGAACAATCGATTACGTACAGAGGGGTCTCAGTTTTAAATATGTCCAGCTCGACCGTTGGGGTCGAGTTTCTATTGTAATAACTATTTTGAAATCGATAAAACATCTCATAAAATATGGACGTGTCACCGTGGATGTTATCGTAGGGGAAATATTGCGAGTTTAAAAATAGTTTTACGTTTTGTAGACCGCAAGAGTCAAACGATGACATGTTCTTTTTTAAATCATTTTTCCTCCCCGTTTGAAAAGCCAATATGGCGTAACGAGGTTTCTCGAGCTGGGACGATGATTTTACTGTCCACGAATGTATTTTGGATGTATTTAAAGTGGGATATTCGTGTATCTCCCAAGAGCGAAACGGTAGATGTATTTTTGTATCTTTTTCAATCATTTTAAAAAGTTTGAGTTTGTACGCATCAGACACGGTGACATGCGGGACTCTCCAATATATATTTTTAATATCAAGAGATATTTGAGAAGCGTTCGCACTATATACTGCGTTATTATCACTCGATGAGCGGAGTAAAACGAGTTCCTGTCTTGTATTTACAATAATACGGCGGTAGTCTTCTGCAAACCCGAGCAGGAGACGCAAGGGAATGGAGAATGAAAAATCCCCATCAACTACTTGTGTTTTGCCGGGACCTAACCAACAAGCGTTTTTCAAGCCGTGCAGCTCGCTCGGCTGAACCGATAAAAGACTTTTAATAGTTGTCGTTATACCGACATTTTTGGTTCGATCCACCTCAACACCCCCAATCTCATAGCGGATATCGTCAAATAGAAACGCTATAGCGTTATTTACAAAACTTACACTGGCCGCAGTATTATCGGCTTTTTTCCCACTAAGTGATCCTAAAATGTACAGAGTACTATCAAACGGTGCCGTTATAATATCCTGCTGACTTATGGGTATGCGAATCTCATCGTTATTTTTATACGTGGAAGACGCATATGGTTTATGGATATGGAATTCCATCCCGGTGACTACATCACTGTATTCAGCGCTATTTTCTATGTCCAACATTTTGAACCTTGAATCCCAGAGAGCGTAAAAATTTAACGTTTGCCGATGTTAACCTTACGGTGTTCGCACTCCTACTGACCTTAACCGTGTTTGTAACCTCCCTAAATACAAGCCCCATCCTTCCGTCTTATATGTAGTCTGACAGAGAGTGCCTCGTTTCTTAAATTTATTCTCTCACCGTTCTGGTCCTTTAGACAGATTGTAACGTTGTTTATCCTCTTGACGTTCACGGGCAAATAAACGATTGTGTTGGGTATCTCCACTATTTTATACCCCGGACCTACGTTCGGGTAGAACTCGTGGATCACGTGGCCCTCTTCACCGTTGTTGTACGATCCTCGAACGATATTACACTCTACGCGTATCACATCGACTTTCATAATATTGACTGGCCTATCAGATACGTGCTTTACTCCTGGAGGTAGCTTTCTACTATCGAATCCCAGCAGCGAAGCGATAGTTTCCTCCTTTGTAAAATCGATTTCTTTTTTACATTCGATTTCAGCCTTTAACGTATTATTATTCGCTTTTAAACTTAATCCCGAGTCGTCTCCGGTTTTCTCCTTTAATAATGTTTCCAAGTCTTCAATTTCGTACGCCCCCTCGTCTATCGTGACACATTCATCTGTCCCATAGTAAAATTTGTCATTTAAACCCTTTTCGATATTTGGAATTGAATGGTAGGTCATCAAGTCAATTAGACCAATCTCCCACTCCCCCTGGCTCACGTCTACTGTGGGAAAATAATCTTTCGAGAGGAAAGAACCTCTACCGTTTAAGCAAAACATTGTCGCAAAGAAACTTTAAGCACAAGTGTCCGCACACGACTGAATTGAAATTCTGTTCTCGCTTGTAGTTATAGTAAATTTCACAATCACCAAAATATCGCAACAGCTCCACTGGAGGCCTGAGGTTACCGAAACTATCATAATAAAATACTTTACGACCGAGTTTTCTGTAGCATACCCAGTGCGTACCACCCCCACTACTAGAGTCCAAATTTACAATAGCAGATTCGTACCGCTTGACAGACTGTGGCAGAGCGTCTCTCATATATATTCCCCTAAAATTTGGTATTTTTAGCTCTTTGGCGTAGTACAATAAATCGTAGTTTGTTAAAGGCTTTATCGGGATCGACGTTTTTTTTTAGTCACCTTTGGCTTTTTCTTACCACCTCCACGCTTCGGGTAAGGTCTTAGGTATAACCCTTTGCCCTGCGTTTTGCGTTTGGCTTTAGGCTTCGCCTTTTTACCCCCACCAAATTTTGTTTTAGCTTTCATGGCTGTTGTTACAGCCCAAGCAGCTGCTTTTTCCCCAACAGAAGCGTCGGCCGCTTTAAATCTCCGCCAAGCGCGCTCAGCCAACTCTTTGTCCGCCTGTCTTCTACGCGCGTTATCGCTATATTTTGAATAAGCAATATCGTGAATTTTGCACGCTTCGTCGAGACCGTTCACGCCCTTATCACCTCGAGCTAACCTTTTCTGTAGCCTGGTCCCAGGACCACAGTAATTATACCCCGGGAGATGTGCTTCGAAAGGTAACAAGTCAATAGCTTTGTTAACTACAGAGGAGATGATACCACCACCTCGTACGACAGCTTGACCGCGTCTGACCGATCTTGCTTTGCGCCCCGCCATTTTAATACTGATGACGTGCCGACGTCGTGTCTAGTTAAATACCTACAGAGAGCGTGGTGCACAGGGCGTGCACTTAATCCCAACTTTTCCTAGTTTCGCAATATTTTTTAAAAATACACGTACAAAACTCGTTGTGAGGACAGTCATCGCAATATGTATCTATAACAGCGTGAGGGGCAAATTTAACACATTTCAAAGGACAACATGTATAGAAATGCTCCAGTTTATACAATTTTAGTATTCTCTCCTTAGGCTGCATGCAGTCTTCAATATAAGTCTTACACCTACAACGACAATAACCAAAGTTATTACATACTCTGTGAGCAATCCCGTCTACCCGGCTTTTCGGTAGTATAAAACACTTTTTATCGCAACAGTACTGCTCCATCGTCGATGTTCACCGCAAGACTTCACACTAACGACTGACGATTTAGGAGCCTCCACCCAGCCTCCTAGCCCTCTCCTCCGCAGTTTCGAGAATCCCTGGTTGGTTCACCAGCTCTGACGCATCAATAGTTATCTCGTTATTGAACAAATCATCCCACGAGGTCAACTCTTGCACAACTTCAGTTTTCCAATCTTTTTCGTCGTGTAAACCCACCCTGGCTCCATCTTTCGCTTTCAATTGCTTGTATATCGAGTATGCCAGTTCGGCGAGGGCTTCTTTAAGGTACTCTTTATTTACAGCGTCAGTCAGTCCTTGAGGCTTTTTTAGCTTTCTAATCCGATTATTCCCAGCATTCCAATGGGGTTCCTCTGTCCTCGGCACTTTACCTTTACCGGGATCAACCAGTACAATGGCATTTTCTTGCAAGTATTTTAATGTTACCGCATCGTGTATGTGTGTCGGATCTGCAACCTGAGAAATCTTTTTATTTTTAAAGTTCCAAGTCTGCGTACCCGGAATGGGAGTACGATGGTCTAAATAGTGTTTGTTTACCGCATCGCCCGCCTTTGAGGGTGGAGCCACATTTTGTATTATAGTATTATGCACATCGTAAGCCCCGTTTATATTTCTAAATATGGTATTACCTTTAAAAAACGAAAGACTCACAGCATCGTTATTTTCTACGGGTGGTGCTACGTTTCTTATTATGGAATTGTTGGCGTTATAGACCCCTTCATTTGTTTTACTGATGGCATTTGTTCGAACATATGCCCGATTTACAGCGTCTTCGTCATTAACTGGTTGAGCTATATCCTGTAGACGATACTGATGAAATGAATACGAATCGTCTAGTTTAATAGGAATTTGTGATTCCATAAAATGTTTATTTACAGCATCATCTTTTTCAATAGGGCTCCCTGTATTACATATCCGTGTACTTTGCGCGTCAAATACATTATTTTGCAAACTGATACAGTTACGAAACGCCTGCACATGAGTTATATAGTTGACGGCATCTCGATTTTCTATGGCGTCTCCTACATTTACTAAACGTTTGTCTTGCATGTCATAATCACCTTTGGTGGTAAGGTTGAACCCCTCGCCCTTGGGCCCCCTCCCCCCACCCTTATCCTTCTTATCCGAATAACGTCCGAACTTGTCTACGCTCATCGTAAAAGTGACTTGAATCTACTATTGCCTCCACCTTTTATGTACCCGGCCTCCCTAAGCTCCTCTACAATGTTAAGTATCTCGTTACTGTGGGAAGTGTTACCCGTCTCTGTCGACATTGCCAAAAGTTTGAGCCTATCGACCAGTTCATTCGGGTTATCCCAGTATATAATGTCACGTGATTTATTCGATTTCCAGCTAAGGCCACTGCCTAATTTGGAAAGCGGAAACAGATGTTTGATGATATGTCTATATTTTAAACTATTATCCCTCCTTATCGGATTGTAAAAGCTATAGCCTTTTTTGTGAGCATTAGTAGCAACAAGTATATCTTTATACACTTGTAGATCGTCCTTTGAGTATATTTCATCGTCGGGGAGTCTTTTGAAGAGCAGCTCGTAAAGACCTTCAGTTGGACGAAATCTTGTATTATTGATGAGTATATCTCCATCGGCGTTGAAATCTAAATCCTTATCACCAATCATCAATTTGTTTCCCTCTTCGTTGTATCTCGGTCCGAAATCGTGATCAATAACCTTTGTCTTTCCACCTGTATCCTCCATGAGTAGTTTCATATACTTTTGCGTCAACGGGTTTTTAAATTCAGTTTCAAGGTAGCGTGATGCAGTCTCCAATCCAGACGGGGAGGATACGATATCTATCAGTTGACTGGTTTCGTTCTTTGGCGTTGATACACTCGGAGGTGTAAACTCATTACCATCTTCGTCAATAGTCATATCATCACTCGATACGTCATCGGTTTCATAGTCCATTACATCCTCCTCCTCCTTCTTGATGGGCTCTGGTTTAATCGAACTGTAAGAAGTCTTGCGTAGTTCTTGAATGATGGGTTTGTATTGCTTTTCCAGCACCTTCTCTGTTTCTATCATACCATCCTTAAACATTCTATATTTACGCTTTATAGCCTCCCTGAGAGCGGCTACTTTAAGCGTTAGCTGTTTATCAGTCGGCTTCATGATGAATACTGAACTACAATCTCAAGGTACCCCTATTTTAAGGCAGTTCCACCTGTCTGAAGAACATTGCCCGCGTCTTGTGACTCTTTATATATCTAACAATGTCTAGAAGCGAAATTCCAGCATTAAAATCCAAGTGTTTGTAGTAACTTTTTTCTCTATCGTCGAACCGTGGTATTATGTACCGACCAGTCCGACTTTTAAAAACAAAGGTACGTTTCAGCTTGTCTCGCCACTGAGGAATTTCCGCCACAATATACTTATCGTTCTCCACAGTCTTCTCCATGAATCTTGCAAGTTTTGCCAAAGGCCTAGCTTCGCAATTATTTTCCAGCAAAAATGAATTCAATAGCCAAAACTCACTGGGATTTGAACCAGTGAACGCTATCCATTGGTTAAATAATTCTCTATTAGTCACCGTATATACACCGTTGGCTAGAGATATTCCAAACTTTTCACAATGCACAGGTAGCGTGGGCAGCGCTTCTCGTAAGAACTCTGTTGTATAAAGCCCCTGGCAAAGGTTGTTGACTCCGCTAAACGGTTTATTTCTATGGCCTCTGGGAACTCCGTCGGGAACTTTATCATAGCCTACGTTATAACTTATATCTATATAACATTTCATTGACAGTGCCGTTTGATAAATCTTGAGAGGTGACCTGATCGGGACAGTTCTCTCTGTAAGCAGTATACATCTGCTAGCGTAGGGTATTTTACACCCATATTCCAACATTCTATTACATATTTGTGTAAAGTTTATGCTACCGTGAAGGTTACGTAATGACAACGGTTGACCAAAAATATCTGGAAATGGTCTGAACCTAGATATTAAATTTTGAGGATTTCTCACGGTACAGTTGTTCATATCTTCATGGTACATCACAAGTTCCAACGGTACATTTTTCTCCTGGCAACGATGTAGGAAATTTAACCAGGTCTCCCTATTATAGGTACGTTCACTAGCGGATATCACGAGTAAAATTACTGGTGGTATCACTGCTGAACGCTTAGACGTCTTATGTCTCCAACAGCGTTTGTTAAACGTATATCCGTGTGGGGGTTTCCTGGAACAGTAATTACCACAAAATTTCTTTTTATCTTTATAATAATATGTACAGAGATTCGACTTGACCTTATGTAGCCTAGTGTTGAAACCACGCAGGTCGTTATACGTGTAGATGCGCACCATTACAACTCTGTAATGAAACTGTCGATATTTATCCTGTATCTCCCCTTATTAAGATCGCGAGTCTTATCAATCAATAAGAACGCATGGTTGTCCCTCCAAGCCAGAGCACAGAGGGTTTTAAACTTTTCAAAAGACATGTCAGTCGTTACGTGATCATTGTATATGTGTCTGAGGTTCATCTCGTCCTGTCTGAAAATTATTATCATATTACAATTATCTCGAACCAACTGTTTGGGGATACTACTGTAGGTTTGTCCTAAATAAAAAACATCGATATTCTTATGTCTTCCCATGGTGAAATAACTTCGTATATTGTTATGTTTCTCACAAGAAATGTCGTCAAATATCATTATAGAGTTAATTTTTGCCCCATCCGGGTGAATCACCTTACCATTATCATCGAAAGCAAAATAACCGATTTCTTTTGGTAAAGTCTTCTGTAAAAACTGATACTTTGGTTGATACAGAGATTTGGAAAAAACGTATATATTTTCGAATCGCAATCCGTTGGGATCGAATAAAAGATTAAAAAGCACATTGGTTTTACCACAATTTGACGGCCCAGATATTATGCAGCGAATGGAATCTGGTAGTAAGGGCCCGTGTTTATTTTGGGAAGCCACACCGGAACCCGTAAACTCATCAAAATTCCTTATAGCAAGGCGTGGGCTCTGTGTTGTCACGTGCATCGTTAAATGTAAACTGAGTGAAATAAACACGTGCAAGCGCTTAAATAGATTAAAGCAGAATATCGCTTTTATCCAGCCAGCTATCCTGTTTCTTATCAAACCCCAGCCATCTGACCTTAACCTTATCTCCCCTGCGTTGGAGCACCTTTTCCACCAGATATACGTCTCCGGTGTTTGATTTACTCAACTCTTGTTCATAAAAGCCTCCATCCAACACGTCACCGGAAGAATCTTGCAAAACATACGTGACCGGTTTTGTAGGCTTAATAGCGTATATTTTAAACACTTCATTAGTCCAATTGGGAATATATCCTTTAGTAAAAACTTTTTTATATTTACTTATTCGCACACTATCGCCTAGATTAAATTTCGTTTTATTTTTGACTACCTTACGCTTGCCAATTCTCGCCAGGATATCCTTGACGTGCTTCCGCCTAACGTCTTTCGGTTTCATACCTATCGTGCGATGTACCGTATTATTGTAATTTTTAACTATAGTCGGGAGTATACTTATCCATTCATACGTCCCCTTTGCGGTAAACTCTTTCCACATGCGCTGCTTTAGCGTTCTATTAAATCTTTCAACAATACTCGCTTTCAAGTCTGAAAACGTCGCGTAATGGTTTATTTTAAATTTTTTCATCAGTGCGCTTATATATCTGTTAAACCATTCCGTCCCTTGATCGGTTTGAAAATGTTTCATCTTTTGTTTAGCGAGTATCGGTTCAAGAGCCTTGGCCACCTCGAGCCCTGATTTATTCTTTAATGGAATGGCAAAAGCGAATTTAGTCAAACAGTTGATCATGGTCATTATATAACGATATCCTTTGTTTAATTTTTCATAAGGCTGCATCTCGACAAGATCGGCCTGATACAAATCATTTAGACCTTTAAGAGTTACTCTACGTCTCGGATAATTTTTTCGAGCTGGTCTATGGAGCTCATCAGCTATAGCACGTCTGACGTCCATGTTTACAATGATGGAAATTAAATGTTACATTTTAATTTATCCCTTTCGGGATGCTGCGGCCCCTACCACCGCCGCAGCAACGTGATGGCCTTCCAGAAAAAATTTAGTTGCCACCCCCGTGTTCCAGTATTCCGTAGAGACTATCGGTAAATTAGATTACCGATACTCTTCAAACGGAATACACGTACAGCCCCAGCCTCGCTGCACGCCGTGGTAGGCGAACTGAAGGTTCCCCACCTCCACCATTATACAATCGATCTGCACTTGTAGTACATAATTATTTAAAATATTGGAGTATTGAACACGTACGCTATGTTAACACCTGTGGCGGCCGACGGAAACTCAATGTTCTATGGTTTTTAGGCCAACCGTCTCATCTACCAGGTCTTACCTGAGAGTGCCTTGGTAGGTGGCCTCACCACGGGAGAAGACGAGGCAACTCCCAGTGGTCCGTGGTAGTCAAGGGAAATCATTTTCTACGGTAATTAAACCAACCCTTCCATCAGCGCTTGGAATTACGGTGTTTTATGCCAACCTTCACGCCGGTGACTATCCACAGACCCGAAGCGTTCAAGACTAGGCTTTACTAGCTTCCCTAACACACGCACACACACACATACACACACGTACGCGCTCAATGCCCTATTTTTAAAATGTACCACAAGTGCAGGATTGATTGAAATATATAGAATTTGGAAAAATTATAGCCCCTCTGACCAATCCTTTCTGTTTTTACAATGCTTTAATATACATATACAAAATCCGTTGAGATAACATTTTGGGCAATGATTGGCAAATTCATAAGCCGTTAATTTTATACACATATCAGGACAGCATGTAAAGAGGCGACTCGTTTTATAGATTTTAATTTTAAGCAGTTTAGGTGGATATGAAACTTTATATGATTTACATCTACACTTGCAGTAGCCAAAGCTCTCGCATTTACTACAAGCCATCCCGTCAACCTGTTCCGGCGGTCTCTCAAAACATTTCAATTTACAACAATAAATATCGTCTTTACGTTTAGAAAAACAATCCATGTTTACAGTTGCACTGCTCGACAGCTACTGAACATATTTTACAAATACTCACCATAGGTACACGGGGTAGGATTAGGCAAGTTTTTGGAGTTTGTAGCCATAGGGTAGGGTGTCATACTCACCATGACGTTTCCGCTTGGGCCCTGTAATTTTAAACAATTTAGTTTCATTAACAGTTACAATATCTTTGTCCTTTGTTCTCCGGATTCGGAATTCATTAATTTCTAATGCTTCCATTTCAGGGGACAAGATCATTTCTTTAAGTTTTTCAAAATTTACAATGGAAGAGGTTTTCATATTTAGTGTGAGCCCCTTTACTTTGCACACTGGGATCAATGCTTGCCTGTCCGTTGACCAAACGAGGTATGCATATGTTTTCGGCCCTCCAGAGACAAATTCGACAATAAATGAGCCGGGTCCGTAGTCGGCCAGCTCATCCGTCATTTCTCCGAGGTAGTCCCCAGTTGGAACTCTGTACAGTCCACCCCTCAAATAATACACCGTCGAGTCCGTGTCAAAATATAATACTTGACCCCCTAGAGCCTCCAGGTGCTCATAAAGCTTGAGCCGAGCCTGAGCCGTTGTATAGGCAGCTATCACCACGTTGACGTTTCTCATAGGCTCACCCACTTCTTCTATGTACTCCCAGCCTACTAGAATCACATCTTCATTTATAACCTGGATCCTATTGACCATAATGTCGGGGCTCGTTAACATTCTGAACAATTCTTTCGATTCCCTCACAATTGACGCTTTAGTCTGATTTTCTCTCTGCCCGAACTTGCCCCAAAATGAGTTTAACATCAATTTCGCCAATGATCTCAATCCTCCATTTTTAACAATTTTTTCCTTCTCTAATCTGACCCCTTCGTGTTGGTAATAATCTGCGATGTACTTATCCCTGTCCTCTTCAGTCTTGCACCACCCAGGATAGCCCGAAGCTTCCTGTTTCATCTTTAGAAATTTATTGATAAAGTCTGTAAATAATCCTCCTTTTTCGTAGGTGGCCACCTGGTATTCCCACAATTCAAACATATCTAAAACTATGTATCCCTTCTGGACAGCCTTGCGAATCTCGTCCATCGTCCAGGTACCTACTAGGGCTCTTTCGCCGCTTTCGTGGTCACAATCTTCTTGGTTTTGGGTCTCGCCGCAGGTTCTGCAGAGTACAAACATTAATTTATTGTGCATTTTCGCTGGGAGTACGGGGTGATAGAGATCTCTCGGGGGCAGGACTTTGCATTTTAGCAAACCATCCACTTCCAAGCCTCTCTCCCTACACTCTCTGTCTCCCACGTAGATTGTTGGGTGTCCTAAGGGGTACTTGCCATATTTACATACGTATGGATAGAGAGAGCAAACGTCGACATATTGTATAGTTTCTCCATCCGCACATTTATGGTATGTCTTTGCATTGCCAGTCCTGCCGCCAAAAAACGCCTTCCTCGGATCTAGGGGCAGAGTGTCAAGAATCGGTAAGCTATCCAAATGTGTAAGTTTTTCTCTCTTTTTAAGGGCTCTGAACTCACATTCCCACATTTGGATCACGTTGTCACCGAGCTTTTCGATTTTTTTCAGAGTTCTTTCATATCTCAGCTGTAGCGTGTCTGAAGGGTCTTCTTTCAGGGGAGCCTCTCTGTTATAGGGGTAGCACTTTGGGCACCCATGCCAGTAGCACCCTTGAAACTCGTAAATGTTTTCACCATCGAATCCATCCACTTTATAGCCAGAAATCTTGACTTCCTTTCCTCGGCCAGCATGATCTATTCTTATGCCTCGTGTTTCCTCCTCATGGCTAAGCCATTGGATGGCGATGGCTGATTGCTTATCTGTCATTCTATAGCCATTTTTCGGGATAATGCCGATAGTGTTTGGTTTTAAAAAGTTTCTCCGGAAGGCCAGGTTGCATGCACTTGCGATGGTAATCGATTCAAGGAACGGATCGACCCTACATTCTTGTAGAAATATGGCCCTAAACTTTAGGCAGGCTTGAGCCAGAATCTCGACGTCAGACATGCAGTATTCGAGCAACTCTTTCTGAAAGTCAAACACGTAGTTGTTGCTCACCTGTTCGCTGTACCATTTTTCAAAATCGCTGTGAGATTTCTCGAACATTGTCTCGGGGCAGTAATACTGTTTATCTGGCATGGGGCCAACATAATTCTGATTCGGCAGAGTATTGAATAAATGTGGAAAGTAGCCCTTTTTCTTTTCCGGCGGGAGATCGAATGCCTTGGGGAGAGCTGACAGGGCCATGGGGAAATAACTAAGGGAATCTACGAACCTGACGTTATCGAATTTCATTAGAATAATTTTTGTGCCTCTCATGACAAGCTCGGGGGTGAATTTAGTCTCTTCCATCATGTGTTTTAGTAAAAATTGGAAGTCAAAGCCTTGTCCATTGTGGGCGATCACACAGACGTTTTTTACATTTCTTCTCACCTGCAGGACGTACTCCATGAATTGTTTTACTGGGTCAGAGTTGAACACTCGTGTGCGATTCTTACACTTTATACAAAAATCACTATCGATACACTCAGAGCAGAACTGCTGTGAAACACAGAGGTTGACTTTGTGTACCTTAACCTCAGGGTCGCTGGACAAAGCCTCGTCTTGGCGTGTCTCAAGGTCAAAGAAAATAAATAGAAAATCTTTGCTCTTTGGTTTCCCGTGATCACGCTTTATATAACATTTGTGGTTTGGGTCTGTATACTCATCACAAATCTTACAGTAAACCTCACCACATTTATGAGGGGTGGACCGCTCTCTAATCATCACCAATTTCCCACAATCAAAACATTTATGTACAGCTTTACACTTATCGGTCTGGTGAGCTATAAAACATCTCTGATTTTTCATCTTCATGTTACATTCTGGACACAGTATTCCACCATGTTCTTCTGTACAAGGAGGGGAAATGGTCTGACATTGCGGGCAAATGTTTGAACAGCGGTGGCGATTTTTGTGTTCGTAGGGGATGTGGCAACCCTCACAAAAATAGGCACAAGCAAATGCCGCAGTCAAAGAGTTGATCACGTTGTAGTGGCCATTGTGAAAAAGTAGGTTAATTTTAAATTTTGGATTTTCAACGCTACCTTCAAAGTACACATCTCGTCCTTTGTGGTCATAATTGTAGACGGTAATTTTAAAATCTCTCAAGTAGGCTTGAAACTTTTCCAACTCTGGGATTCCCCCGCCATTCTCGGGCATCTCCACTCTAGCCCTGCGAAGTAGCTCCTGAGCCCCAGCTGTTTGTCTTTGGCCTCTATCCTTTCGTATTAAATTATACTCTGGGTCATTCATAATCTTAGCTGCGGCCACTACTAAAGCACGAGGCAAACACAAATTATCTTTGTTATTTATCACCACTACTCCCCGCCTGGCTCTACATTCTTCAGCAAACGTATTATACAGCCCTGGTCGTCTTTTACCTCCACTGCCTACAGGAAGGTTTATTCTAGTACATTCTACTTTAAACGTGTCAGTGGATTTGATGGATTCTGAGTTACTCTGTACAATGCCTCCAAAAATTTGCCACAAAATATCCTCGTTGACTTCCTCTGCAGGTCGGAAATTTACATAACCTGGCTCCTTACTTTTTAAGTTCAACGATTGAAGTGTGAACCCCAACTGGTCATCTGCATTTGCTTGCGCTTTCATCTCATTTACAATTTTGGCAAACCCCTGTCTTAACCAATCAATCTCGCTCGTTTCAGGAGGAGGATTTGAAAATTTAAAAATAGTCTTACTGCCGTAAATTCTAAATTTCTTAACATATGTCTGCTCATCACTCAGTATTTCTACAGGCTCATGGGTTTCCTGTACAGGTTCACGAGTTTCCTCTACAATCTGTTGGGACTCCATAGTACAAAGAAAATGATAAGACTTACCCTACACACACTACTGATACATACACTACAGTAAAGTATAAAGAAAAATACAAATAATTACGCACTACGTTAAAAAGACTCACCCAAATATACACACACTACAGTAAAATATAAAGGAAAATAATTACGCACTACGTTAAAAAACCGACACTATCACAAACTAGTTTGTAAAATATAACTATCACGGAGCACACTCAAAAGACGTCCTATCAAAGTAATAAGATTAAAACTCACGGAAATACACACACTATAGTAAAATATAAAATGAAATACAAATAATTACGCACTACGTTAAAAAACCAACACTATCACGAACTAGTTTATAAAATATGAATATCACGGATCACACTCAAAAGACGTCCTGTCACGACAAACTCCTGGCAGAGAATGAGAGAGACAGGTAGGAGTGTGGAGGGAACGCCAGCGCGCTCACCTGTGTGTAGTCACGTAGGCAAAGAGAGGCCTGGTGGGGTATTTATAGGAGGATGACGCAACAGCGTGGTCACCTACATCTATTTATAAATACAACTCGGCGCTCTGTTTTCCCATAATTCCCGCTAGTATGTGGCCGATTAATCAACAAATTAACGGCTGTCAATTACGTCATCCATCATACGTAGCGTCGCCACTACACGGCTACCTTTAGATAGTCACGTACGCCATGGTAGTCCAGGGCACGTGGGCCCAATCACGGGGGCGACGGCAGGTGACGTGGCCCGCGGCCATATGCTCTGCCCTATCGGGAGCTGGGGGCGGTTCCCGCAGGCGGTGACGTTGCGCGCAGCCATAACTGTTGCGTCACCAGCGGCAGGCCGCTCTAGATCCAGAAATAGAACGCACGGGCGGTGGCACACGCGGCCATACTAGTGTGGGTGTCACCCGTTGGGCGCAGCCATATTCGTGCGGCGCTGCGGCGGAGAAATATCAAACTGCGTGGGCCGTGCTGCACTCCAACGGTAGGAATATCAAACAAGGCCGTGACCGGAGTGCGTCAGCGCTCCAACGGTAAAATAACAAACTGCTCGGGACGTGCTGCACTATATTTATCATTCAATTTTTACATTAGAAGTACTAAATATATAATCATTTTTAGGTAGTAATATCGGTTACAAGTAGTAGCAAAATAGCGGTCCCACGACAATTGTGAGAGTTCCACAGTTATATGTTGAGCTTTCATAAATATTCTTACATTATTTATCCCACGTGTTGGTTCCCGCCAAACGGCAGCCATCGGTCATGTAGGCGAACCACGCGGCCGGTAACGGTCCCTCGGCGACACCTGTCAGGCACCACCATTGGCAGGCCATCTTGATGACGTCACAGAAAAACAGTCACATTGGCGCGAACGTCGCCATCTTGATGACGTCATAATTGGCACGAAAATCCTATCAGCTGTCAAAATTGGCGCGAACGCCGCGATAACGTCACAAGAAAAACAGCTCAAATTGGCGCGAACACCGCGATGACGTCACAGAAAAACAGCTGACGTCGGCGCGAACATGTCACTTTATATAGTATTGTGTACGCTTTATATAGTATGACCCCAGCGATCCATATGGTCTTGTTCCCCATGATGACGTCACAGAAAAACAGTCAAATTGGCGCGAACGTCGCGATGACGTCACAAAAAACAGCTGACGTCGCCGATGACGTCACAAAGAAACGCCTCCATCGTGATAAAAAAGACGCCGCCATCTTGAAAAAAAAAAATGGCGCGAACGCCGCCATCTTGGTGACGTCACAAAAAAAAAGGCGCCGCCATCTTGGTGACGTCACAGGAAAATTGGCGCGAAAATTAGGTACATGGGCGCCGCCATCTTGGATTTTGTCCCCATTCCTCGCCAACCCTACTAATACACATAGGAAAAATAACTTTTTTTTCCTGTAAATTAACATTGTTAAGATAACTGCCAAATAAATACAACCACCCGTTACGGAAATAAAAATTATTAAGTGTAAAAAACTAAATGGTTGCTAGCGAATTGAAAAAGCATTTTAGAACATATGTTTATATCTCAGTATCTAGAATATTTATATGAACATTTTTGTTTAGTTTGGCTTGCTGAACAACGTGGAAAAGTTTGTAAAGGTTGAAGTTGGACACCCAGTAGTTTTAGATGCATTTAATGCTGTACCTAATAATGTACTTAAATTAGCAGGTTAGCGGCTTACAGTTACACAAACCCAGGCAGCTTATTCTTAAAGTTTATAAAGATTTTAATCTCCATTTACTCCTGGTAATGTTTACTTTCATTGAACTAATCCTTACTAAATATATTATCATTTCTTTCCTTTGACTTGAAGGTTATGGATTTATTTATTAGATCAAAGCAACATTTTTTGCATTTATTTGACTATAATAATAATAATCAATTTATAATCCATCGTCTTATTTCTTCTTTAAGGATTTTATTGAAATATAAGGATTTATATTTTATCTGTTACATACCTTTTTCTCTCGACCTATACTTCACAGATTTTTAAGATTAAGGTGTCATTTTAAGGCTTATGATTTTAGCGCGTGGGCAAATAGTGATTTAAAAAGTCATTTCGTTTCGGCGTTGGCCCTCCCTGGCCTTTGATTTATTTCTAGAGAGCGCTTTAAAATGTTGACCAACATTCATTATAAGATTTTCAAGTGAATTGTAATTCAACAACCGATTACCTTCAGATAAATTTTTTGTGAGATTGTAAAAAAAATATCGCTTTGTTATCCTACTTTACTTTCATTTAACTAAATAGTCATAATGATAGCTAATACATTATAGATAGACTTTTAATTGAGATAGACATTCAGTAAATCACTATTTTGGGACAGGGACCTCACATTGATTAATTGTCAGTCACCATGAAGGCCAATTTTACTCGAATTCATGTCCTCGGCTGTGTTGCGCTAGACGGACCCGTGTGCAATAAAAGCGTTTATAGCGGTGACACATGCTAGTTGGATCCAAACCTCTCTCTTTAAGAGTAACCGTAAACGTATATTTGGACGAGATGCTTTTTAGATCGTTGCTATAAAGTTAACTGTAAATGAAGGTTACTACTTATGTGGCTAATTCGTTATATTTTAAAATGTTACTTGAATATCATCCAGTGGCAGTGTCTGAAACAAGCGAATTGTTTTACCAATTGTATGTATTGGAATTCCTATAAAGTATACGTGCTAGCTAGAGAAATATACAAGTTCGATACTACAGTTAAAACTTTCTAATTCAAACGAATACTATGAAGCTAATAACCTTTTTTGATACGAAAATACAATGAATGTATAGGAATACTTTTAATTTTAATAAAACATTCTTAAAATTATTTGAATTGAATTTTGGTTATATGGTATTAGATCTCTACCCAATTAACAAGACATATAGTATAATTTGTTTATTTTGAGCATAACGTCAACAGATAATAATCGTATTTGTATTGTCAATAAATCACTCTTCTTATCCTTAATTAAAGAGCTTAATTTCAGTGGCGTTGTTTGAGTTTAATCGATGGAGACCTGTAATATTTACAAAACCCAAATTAATATCCCTTGGTTATTAGAAGCGTGTAGCCCGGGGTGTTATATCATGGTGCAAAATATTATGAACAACCGCTTAAGTAGCTAATAAGGCCATAGCGCTCATCATATTACAGTACTTAGACACCGTTTTGCAAGTTGTACATGAAATTCGAAAACAAGGTTGAAATACTAAGTTCTTAAAAACCACTGATTCGTTCATCAAGATTATTTTTTGTCGAATTATTAAGGGGAACAATATGAAGGTTTGTAGAGTTTCCTTGAAATTGAGGATTTTCTTGGGATACGTCTTACAACCCATAAAGAGGTATTAGATGGTATTAGCGTTACATTCGCTCTTGTTCAATGAAATTCTCATTAAGTGATCAAATACCCAGGAACTTGACCATACTTTAAATAGTCAACTCTGAAAAGCTTGTTAGTGTTTTGTAAAGTCAATGTGAAGTAATTCAATATTCATACTGAAAATGTTACCGTGGTGAAGCAATGCCAATATAGTATATAAATAATTTAGAGTAATTGGTATTACGCAAATGTTCAGCATGCTAAAGAGCTATTTCTAGATATTATGTTGGTTAGTTATAGTTTTATCTAATTAAGATTGAATCAGTTTGGTGGTTTTTCAATTAGAACAAACATTAGTCCATTTACGTAAAAGCCTCCCTTTAAACTGGAGTTACCATATAAAACCGTTTATAGTAGTTGAAGCCTTTTATTATCTTAAAAATGCCTATTATAATCTTATAAAACCAATGCTAAACTTATAACAAAATTGACTTACCTTTATTACCTTAATACAGAACATTTTAGTGCGCACCCCAGTTTGTTAAGCAGATCACAATCTTCATCGTTCTATTGAAGTCTGAAATATTTATTATGTTATATATTTTTAATATATTTTTTTAACTACGTGAGCGAAAGACATGTGGTGAACTTAAATGAACTAAACTGGTGAGAATACCATACACAACCTTATATTCAATCGTTATTATGGTAATAAAATCATTTTTACAGTTCTATGGAATTATTCTAAACATCTGTTACAGAAAGAAGCGTCTTGTTTTACCAAAATGGGATTATCAAGCCTTTTTACAAGTGTTTATTTTAAATTTCCTTTTCAGACACTTGAATTTTTGGCTCTCTGGACTGACCTTAGGAACAATTATAAAAATTTGACAATTACCAGGAAGTGTTGATAACATTGGACATAAAGTTATAAAATTAAGGGTGACACAAGGGAGATCGACGAGTTTTAATGAAACAATGCTGAGCCAATTATTAAACTAATGCAAGTTTATTTATAAAAATCGAAGACCGTTATTTGTAATTGTAGTTAACAAAGCTCATTACCTGACATTTCAGTTATTTTTGTAACATAGTGTCTTCAAGGGGATGTTCATAATTTTGAATGCAGGACTAAAGTCTCTTTCCAACACCTCAATAACATGGACTCACATCTCTGCAAGAATGACAGAAATTTCTAGAATGATTGTATTCTTCATCTCAATAATGTCAATTTTTGTATGGTGTATTCTTAATCTCGTCAAAATTTTGATGTTTGGAGCTGTACTTTTGTCATACATTTAATGCAGTCCACTTTATTGAAGGGATTGTTCCATTATATTCCATACTTGACGTCGGTGGCTTCTGACCACAAACTCAGCAAAGTCATGCAAGGATGTTCTGCTCAACGAACACGGTGTAACAGAGAACACTGGGCTCTACTACAATAGAGTAAAATCAATAGACTCTCATATAATTTGACACCTTAACACCCAAAGATGTCTAAAGAGTTTAAATTAGTTCCCTCTCGTTTAAATCAACTTTATTCATCATCCTAAATTTGATTAATCGGTTGAAACATATAAAACAGTAAAACATATAAATAAAAATAATATTGAACTTTAATTTTTGAAAATACTTAGTTGTTAGTTGTAATTATTTAGGTTATCTTGGGTAATAGAATATCTACATTTTGACTTACAGTATCGTAATAAGCCTACAGTCGAGAAACACCGGGCTGAGCGGAACGCAGCGTCGTAATCTTGAGAAATAACTCCCTCAAAGAATTTCTTTTATTAGGGTCTTTTAAAAGCCCCCGGCAGTTGGTGCCGTCAAGTGCAGACGTTGATATTTTACTCTTGTTAAAGGAAACATCTTTTATGCAAAAGCATTATTGCTTCTTGAACTGACTTAATATTTAAAAAAAAACTAATTTTAATATTGGATGTTGTGGTTTTAGACGGTAAGGGAAGTAGATGAAAAGGTTCAATGAAAAAAACCTAATGAATATAGTGGTAATGCTCGATTTGATTAAAACCTTAACTGGAACATATTGTTGCAATGAAGTTGAAAAATTGAAAGAACAATTAAAAGTAGTTCTGTAAATGGTAAATGGTAAAAGGGTATGATATAAAAATTTATTTAACACTTACCTTTGAAAATCTTTTGAGGGTTGAAGAAAAAAGATAGGGTTAAGGGTTAAAAGTGAAATATTTTAGAGCACTAGATTCTTATACAATACAAATTCCTAGAAATACAGAGTGTTTGAAAACTTTCTCCTGAAATTCCTCGTGGGAATTCCTTGGATCAAAATAAACGAAAAAGTTATTCAGAACATATCATAGCCAAAAAATGTTCGCTAAGCCACTATCCTAATTTTTTTACACTTTAATATTTTTTTAATCCATAACGGGTTGTTGTATTAAGTTTATATTTCCCATGATCCTAAATCACTTCAATGTTCAAAATATATTTTTCCAGTGAGTATTTTTAAAATGACGTTCTTTGCAACATTTTAACCTCAAATATCTCAAAACCGGTAGATGTTATCGAAGTTTTAGGAGTAACAAAACAGTTGATGAATATAATTATTGCGAACCGAGTTATTTTCATTTTTCTGCAGAAATTATTAATTAATTTTCCAGTATAATTCATACAAATTAAGAATTCATTTCAATAGAAAAATTGCAATAACTCCGTTATTTGTTGTTATATATTTATGATCCAACGCATGAAAATCCACCCCATATCGACTAGCATAACGACTAGCTCATTTAAGGCTTTGTAGAGGATGACCAGGTCAATGAAGGCCCGCCTACTACCCAATGAAGGAAAACACAGCAAGCGTTCAACCTCTCGGCAGTCCCTGTCTCAGCCGAACTCCAACCATCCGAAGAAAGCGCTAATAAATAAATAAACGGTATCAGATAACTGACACATACTTTCTCCCAACAATATAAAAACATGTGTTAAAAGCTTTAAACATTAATGTCTAGATGACTCTGTCGGATAGCTACCAGCTGAGCAGCGCGAGCTTGACCCTACGCGCATCTGAGACTTTTAACAACGTACTGCGTTTACCGCTAAACGAAAAATTGTATTTTCTCCTCAACCACTTGACGTAGGGCAATAATTTAAAGTACTGGATTATTTAGTTTTTTGAGCTTGATTTAATGGTGATAAGTAAAATTTATTTTGAGACAACAGCTATTTTGAAAATCAAAAAAATTGATTTTTTAAACACTTTTTACTCCATAACTTTTGAACGCGCATTTTCTCGGAGATGCGGGTGGTGTCATTTTTTCCACCATTTTAAGCTTAATAAACCACAAAGTTTTAATCAAAATCGTTAGAGCCGTTTTTGAGAAATTTTGATTTTTGACGATTTTTGAGGGTTTTTCGGGGTAAAATACCCTTAAAAATCAAAAATTCAAAAAAAATGAAAAAAACGCCTGGAATTATTGTTGATTTGGACCTATATACCAAATTTCATTAAAATCGGACCATTAGGGCATTCTCTAGCTCTGTTTACATCCTGACACACACACACACACACACACACACACACACACATACACGTCTTCAATTAGCTGTGTGGACGTGAACAGGGAGCTCAATTGTGGGGACATGGCTGAATGTGCTACGCATTTGTGGTTTACTAGTCTAGGATTCCAATATTTTAAACGTCTTTGGAATACACTCGCTATGTCCAAAGTTATTATCAAAAAACGGGGAAACTAAATTGTGTGGACGTCCTCATTGCTAATTGCATTTCACATGAAATTGTGTTTAAGTCCACACAATTAGTAAACCATCACATGAATTGTGTATTCTTGAGTGTATGCGTCCACATAATATGCATTTGTGCACACCGATATATTTGAGTCCCCACAATGATGTCTCACTCTTGTGCACTTGTGTATTGTGTGTCTAGTCCCCATAATCATGTTTTTATCATGTGAACTGCGGTATTATATTTGTTGGCGTAATTTAAGCAAATTTCCCATAGGGAGGAAGCTATTACCGCAGGTCTCATGGTAAGAACTAAGCCCAGGACCATGTTACTTATTCGTTTTGAGGTGCCCAGAGACCAAAAATAATAGTGATTAAAATTTATATATGTTAATATATATATATATATATATATATATATATATATATATATATATATATCATTTTTAGTTTTTTTTTCACTTTAGGCCTAAGGCCTTTGGCTGAACCAAAGAGTGTTTTTTTATTGTTGTTAATAATGTAGTTTAAGAGTAGTTTTACTGTGTCATGTAAAAGTTCTGTCCCCATTAATGTGTAATTTAACTGTGAAAACCCGTGTTCGGTTCAGCGCAAGTTAGGCCCAGGTGTAGCCTAATTCTGTCCCAGCTCATGTTTGTGGCCTCTGAGCCCAATGTTTTTGTTTTCTAGGGTTGCTGCAGTTAAATTTCTTTGTCCCCAACTAGGCTAAGACATTTCTGTCAAACAAAACCAGAGAAAAATAAGTTTTACTGAAAGCACCAAACCTTACCGGCAAGTTTCGCTGTTTTTATTTTTTTCTAGTCACCTGTTTTTCCCTGTGTGCTAAATTAAGTTTTATTTCATTGTTTCTATCGCCATGTAACTTTCCTGAACTTCTGAGTTTTTTCTGTTGCCCCAAAGTGAAAATAGTCCTTCTTAAATATGAAAAAATTTTGGTTCACCAGTTGAGTGACGGGTAACTTTGAACCCACAAAGTCTCTAAATATTTTTTAAGCATTCAAATGATTTTATTAAGCAACCTCAACCTCTGCCACAACTTTTGAAAGCATTTCCATCAAATTCTGTCAATATTTATAGAAACTGTTAGCAATTTAAGACTGCAATGTACTGTCAAGCCAAAAATTTTCGAGTAGACCTGTTTTCTGTTATGACAACTGTTATATGCTTTATAATGTAACCAAATTGATACAGTAAGTCACTAGTACCTAGTTATTGAAGAAAAAGTAGGTTAGGCCTATTAAAAAGACCAAATATTTTTATATTGTCCAAAATTGGAAAATTTATTTGTACTGTAGGCTATTGTTTTTAATGCCGGATTAAATCTTGTGTTTTTTGTCACATTAACCACTGCTGGTTGTTAAATCAAATGCTTCAAGTAGGTATGGAAAGTCAAAATTGACATGAAATTAACACTTGCAAATAATTATTGTCATTTCAAAAAAAAAAAGTGCGCTTATGGGAGAAATTGTACAGTAGAAAACCTTGTTGATTTATTATTATTTTTTTACTCTTGTCACTGCCTGTACTTCTTTAAAGGAACACAAAAACCCTTGTAATAAATTGAAACAGTACTGGTATATTCTGGAGTTTGGTAGAGTGCACCTGTTTCACAGGGTCCCTGAAGGACAACTTCCACGCCAGCACCACCGCATGGAGGAACCTGGGACGGGCCGGTGGGGATACGCTCCGCTCCCTAGGACTTCTACGTTACGTACCTGACTCTACCACCATGAACTGAAACCAGCTGTGATATTTTTGTTGTAACTTATTTATTTGTCTTATGTATTTATTTATTGTTTTTCTCAATTTTTTGAATTTTTTATTTTTAAGGGTGGTTTACCCCCCAAAACCCTAAAAAAACGTGAAAAATCTAAATTTCTCAAAAACGGCTCTAACGATTTTGATTAAAATTTTATGGTTTATTAAGATTAAAACGCTGAATAAAATGACACCACCCGCATCTCTGAGAAATGCGCGTTCAAAAGTTATACGGTAAAAAATGTTTAAAAAATACATTTTTTGGATTTTCAAAATAGCTGTTATTTTTAAATAAATTTTACATATCACCATTAAATAAAGCATATAAAACTAAATAATTCAGTATTTTAAATTATTGCTCTACGTCAAGTGGTTGCGGAGAAAATTCAATTTTTCGTTTTGTGGTAAACGCAGTACGTTGTTAAAAGTCACAGACGCGCGTAGGGTCAAACTCGCGCTCTCAGCTGGTAGCTATCCTGACTGAGTCATCAAGACATTAATGTTTAAAGCTTTTAACACATTTTTTATATTGCTGGGAGAAACTATGTGTCAGTTATCTGATACCGTTTATTTACAATTCAATTCATAATATTTATATTCTCCAGAATAAATTTATTATATTGTTCAGTTAATCATTCAAATTTCCGATGGGCCTATAATTCAAAATTCACAAAATTTAAAGTACCTACCATTAATAAATAAATTATTAAGATCATGCAGTCACAGCAATATTTTCCCCCTCCAAATACAACAACAAAGGCCTACAATAAGACATCAGCCTTTCTAGACAAGCGTATTCCATAAAATTTTACTAATAAATTTGGTTTGATAGAATATTTTTATTTAAATAAGGGAACTAAATTAGTTAATTTTGTATAACTTATAAACTTATTGGAAAACTAAATACCCCAGACATAGCAGCAGACATGTGTACTCAGCGAATTTCCAACGGAGTTTCAGTATTTTTTCTATTTCCCCATAAAAAAATACCACGCAGACTGGGACGGTGCATGGCGTCGTCCTGTAATCCAGCTACTTGGAGGTCATGAATTGTGGATAGTTATAAGTGATGGCTTGTGGATGCGATATTTCCTGGTGGGGATTAACGTCATCCGCACTAGTGAATACTAGTTCCTCCATATAGACCATCTTCATAATTAGACCAATTTGTATATATGAGGTCGAAATTTTGGTTCGGATGCCACGTTAAACTGTAGGTCCCTAGATACCATTCATTGGCTGTTGGGCTATCAATTGACAGTCCTGTCGGCCTTAGTCAGTAACAAGACTACAAGATCGTGCCACAATCGTCCTACACTCATCTCTCATTCATACTTGACTTAAACTAACTATTTAGTTAGGTCACCATTTCAATAAAGGTATTAAAACTGGGGTTGAGAAATTAGGTTTGTCGCCATATGGGTTTTGTTAGTAAATAAAATTTAAACCGTACCTAGTAAATGTACACACTAAATTTTATCAAGCAATGGTTTACTTTTCAACTACCCCATAAACCCCATGAGGGTGAGTACTTAGGTTTGCTGCCATTTGGTCCTTGAAAGCAAATTTAGGTTAAACTCTTCCTAATTAATATACATATTAAATATTTGACCTAGATATGTCAATAAATAAAAAAGATAGAAGGTTTTCTTTATTTCCCATAAGAATAACATGGAAAACATATTTTATTGGATTTTCTCCATAACCATTTAGGCCAAGTTAGTAATGCAAAATACTAAATTGTTTACATTTTTGAGATTTTATAATGTATTAAAATTGTTGGGTTTTAAAAATTAAGGTATAAAATGTCAAAAACCCATTTTGACCCATTTTAAACCCCATAAAACCCCGTTCCCATGGTGCGATTATTCTTCTTATACCCCTGTACCAAATGTCATAAAATTCGGAGGTTCCTTTCAAAAGTTATCGTGTTCACGGATACACACGCACACACATATATATATACACATGTATATCAATTTGAATGAACTGTGTTTTTGGCTTCTATGGGACTCAAAACAAAAATTTTCATGGTCCCGGGCTTAGGTCTTACCATAACTGCTACCGTAATAGCGTATTCCCTATAGGGAAATTCGATAAAAAGTAAAGTTATATATATATATATATATATATATATATATATATATATATATATATATATATATACATAAATACCACCGTGGCAGCAGACCTGCGTACACTAAGCGAAATTCTTACAGAATTTTGATATTTTTATTTTCCCATGAACACCACATAAGGGTGAGCACTTTGGTTTGGTGCCATATGTTTTTTGTAAGCAAAAATAAGTTAAATCTTACTAAGTGAATTTACATACCAAATTTTATCAAGCTATGTCAATAATTAAGAAAGATAGATGGTTTTGTTGATTTTTCTTGTATGTATAACCATTTAAGCCAAGTAAAAATATAAAAATACTAAATTGTTGTTTTTTTGGGCTTTTTTAAATGGTGAAATTTTTTGAATTTTAAAAATTGTGGTCAAAAAAGAAAAACACCCATTTTTTACCCTTGAGAAACCCCATAAAACCCCGTTAACATTGTCCGACCATTCTGGTTTGTGAACTCGATCAAGTAAATGCTGCCTTACATCCCTGTACCAAATTTTATCAAAATAGGAGGTTTCATTCAAAAGTTATCGTTTTCACGGACACGTATAAATAAATATTGATATATATATATATATATATATATATATATATATATACACAAATAAGAACAATTTTTTTTTGCTTCTGGGTAAGTCAAAACGAAAAGTAACATGGGTCCCGGGCTCAGGTCTTACCGTGACTTCCACCGTAATAGCGTATTCGATATAGGGGAATTCGCAAAAAATAAATAAATATTTTTAAAGATTAAAATTATGTTGATAAATTTAATACAATAAAATAAATTTTATACTATTATAAATAATAATATAAATTAATATAGTTAGATATAATATTTTGGGCAATGTTCAAACTAGTCACAACTGATTGTGAGCATTGCTTTAAATGTGGATTGGCTATTATAGAAGATGCCTGTGAAGCTGGAAAGATGGTCACTCAAACAACATAGGTGGCAGCACCAGTTGAACCCTTCAGGTCCACACAGCTAATTCAAAAGCACATAAAATTATGGGGACATGGCTGATGTCCACATAATTTTAAATGTCCACATAGTCTGGCCATTTTCAGGAAGATGTCCCCACAGCTAATGGCACACACACACACACACACACACACACACACACACACACACACACACACACACAGACATCACTCCGAAAACCACTTTTTTGGACTCAGGGGGAACCATAATGGATAAATCCACCAACAACTCAAATTCGAAAATTTTGACGAAAACAATACTTTCTCCATATACTATGGTATAGGGGGAGAAAGTAAAAATGATACTTTTTGCTACATAATTCAGCATCGGACTGAGCTGTTATATGTCTGTTTATGACAGTGGACATTAAATCTGTCTGGTGAAGGAACAGAACTATTAGGTATAATTTAAGTTAGGATTGATTTTGAAAGCATTAGTAAAATTTAAACTAGAAACGGTAACCGAATCTAATTATCCGTGAGTGTAGAGATCTGCTATCACCACAGAGATCTGTTAGATAATTAAATTTGTCAAGTTATTCATTACTTGTGAAACTGTAATAATATTTAGAGGGTTTTGAGATGTCAGAGTTTAAAAATGTTAAATTGCCACCATTTTTAATATAGGAATTGGAGTAAAATAATATTTTTTATAAAAAGATTATTGGTGTAATAAAGGTCTATGCAAAATATAAAATTAATACCACTATCCATTACGGAACTAAAATTATTAGAGTAAAAAACAAAATGGTGGCTAGCGTCTTAATGGAGCGTTTTACGACTATGTTCAGATAATTTCATTTTTATTTTAATCCAAGAAATCATCACACGAAGTTTTGAAAAGAGTTTCCAAACACTCTGTATATTCTAGCTAAAGAATTCACAAAAAACTTTAGATTAAAGATAAATTTGGAATAATGTAACACTCCTAGATGTTAAGTTAGTTAAAATAATTTACTGAATATTAGACTACTGAATCTACTGAATTAAACCAAAAGTATCATAGTTATATTTGTTGTTAAAATATTGTGTAATGTTTCAATTTAATCGTATCGTACGATGTAAGTTAGAATGTGAAACTTATACAATATATATTTTTTTACAAATAAACAATTCATAGGTGAATCAATTACAATTTTTTTTATATAGTTAAAATGTAATTTATGTAGTATAACTCTGCCAGTATATAAATAAAATAAAAAAAATGTTATATTAAGATTTACGAAAATAGTCTGTTGAGAGTTTATTCATTATTGCCAAAGTTACCTAGAAATATATTTTTATGCGATACTACACACGGTAAACATAAACCACAAATGACAATATTGCAGGGTGAGAGGGATTGAGGGGTGACAGTTGTTCAAATTTCCATCGGACACTTTTCGAGAACCTTACGTACTATAATAAAGTAATCAATGGATAGTTTATAGAAATTTAAGTTTTATTACTTTCTTAAATGATAAATATTTCCTAACATTCGTTGTCGTCCTAAACAAAGCCTTCATGACATACAATATTTCCATAGTAAAATAAGTGCTTATTGTATTCGATAATTTAAATGTATCCAATTTCGTTACTTTACTCCCCCCCCCTCGCTGGCCTTCATCAGTCCACCTGAAAAAGACAACGAGGCTTACTATTATATGTTTTATAAATAATGTAGTACCGTTATAGTAGTTTTAATTCGATTTCTACTGAGGAAACAACTTGGTACATTATTACTATCAGTAATACAGTATTATCACTGGTGAATCTGGAAACGCACCGTGGGTGTACGATATTTGTACTTTACTTTTTAATAATTTAACAAAAAAATATAGGCTAAAGAAAATATAACTTTCGAGATGTAAATAGAGTACTTTGACAGTAAATTTAATGTTTTTCGATTTGTAGAATTGTTATAAAAAGAATATAGATGTTTATATTAACAAATGGAAAAATTATATACAGTGTGATTGAAAAGTCCCGGAACGGTGAAATATTTTTTAAAATTTTATGTCTATATAGTGATAAGACTTGGTATATGAATAATAACCATAAATGTCTACACTTTTAAGCTATTGTCACTTTTTTATTCCTTAAGGGGGTCGGCCCAGAGGAGTCAGACAAAATTCTTAAATAGCCGCATAGTTTGAGTTTGGTATTACATTAAAGGTCTTACTTAGCAGAGTACAATGTCGGAAACTTGACTTCAAACGGATGACCGAGATGGTAATGGCAGGCAAACAAAGTTTCCATTAAAATGATATGTGTAAAACTTAAAAATGCAATAACTTTATTAATACTCAACCTTTTGACGTCGGGTTTGTGGCTTATTACCCTAAATGGAAAGGCTTTTAAAATTATGTATGATGTGACAAGGGCCAAATTTCTGTAAGACTTCCAAGAGGGACATCCCTTAAATGGTGTGTAAAAGGAAACTTCTTTTCCCCTTGTCACACCATACACCATTTTAAACGTCTTTGCATTTGGAGTAATGAGCCACAAACGTGACGTCAACATTTTGAGTATTAAGAAAGTTATTGCATTTTTAAGTTTTACCCATATAATTTTCATGGAAACTGTTTGCCTGCCATTTCCGTCTCGATTATTCGTTTGAAGTCTAGTTTGCGGCATTGTACTCAACTAAGTAGGACCTTTAATTTTATACCAAATACCTATATGCTGCTATTCATGAATTTTGTCTGACTCCTCTTGGGCAGTATCCCATAAAAGATAAAATGGTTATAATAGCTTAAGAGTAGACATTCATGGCTATTATTGATATACCAAGTCTCATTACTTTATCATTAATTTAAAAAAATATATTTCACCGTTCCGGGACTTTTCAATCACACTGTATGTTACATTAAACAGCAATTTCTTACGAAAACTGTAGCAACTTAATGAAAACAACACTTTGGTAACAAATTGGTTTAATTTTTGTGACTTATTTACCTAAATTGCCATTTTACTAGGCCTACGGTGGGCTAAGGGTTTACTGGGGAGAATTTTACTTCACTCGGGACAAATTAAAATCTTTAAGTGGGAACAAGAACTTTAATTGTTGGATAAAAGTAACTAGAGATCGCCTCCTGATCGAAATTCGATCAAAATTTTAACTGATCTGAACCCAAGATGGTTTAGTTGTAAAAACAGTTTACAACTAAACCATCTGTTCTTCCTAATTTTCTAGCAGTTGTTTTTACAACAGCTGTCTTATGATTCATTCAATTTTCCTTTCTCCATAAGATTAACATTGGAACTTTGAAAGCCTGTGGGGCGTAGCCCTGGAGTCCGATGTGAATTAGAATGTGATTCTGCTCATCTACAGGACTATACCTTTCTAACGGTATGCGCAGATTTATCCTACGATGCACACGAGCTGAGAAAAAAGGAGGAAATGAAACATGCTTGCGTATTAATATATAGAAGATTATCTAGATCATGTACCACATCTTAATAACCACATCAAACAATGTTCAATACGGTACTAATTGTAATATATAAAATTTTCTCAAACACAAACAATTCTGACTAGTTCCCTGTTTAATTTAACTATGAAATGAAAAGAAATAAAAATAAATTTAATCGCAATACTTCTTATGTAAGTTACGAAGGTTTGACATTAATGTTGCTCAAAGGGTTTGTTATGGTATACTACCAGCAAACACCAGTCAAGAAGCACCATACAATATGGGACAAACGCTTGTGGTGTAGTCTTGGCGTAGTCTACTGCTATCACCACAACCACGAAAGGAGATCTGCCGTTGTCTCTCGAACTGAGCTGTTATGTCTCTGCTTACAACAGTGGACATCAAATATGTCTAGTGAAGGAACAGAACGATTCGTGTAATTATTTAAGTTAGGATTGTTTTTGAAAGCATTAGTAAAATTTAAACTAGAAATGGTAACCGGATCTAGTTTTAAACCACTCAGAATATGTTTGCTAAAAACCACGATGGAGTATTTACATTTTTTCATTCTGTAGCTGATAGAGATCCATCGAAGTGTATAAATAAAAGTCTACCAGTTAATAGTTTGATCGATATTACTCACAGGTAGGGGGATAATTTAGAGTGTCGGACTTAGTTTTATTCGTCCTTGTCGTCGACGTAAGCGCTGAGGACCAAGAGCGATGACGTCAGCAGAACTTTGTTGTACGTGGTGACCCAGTCGTGTACCCAGAATAACAATTTGTATAGCAATTGTAACATTGTGTGATAATTTCAGGTTTCGAAGAGATTTCCAATTAACAAAAATTATAACAACATAATTTTTGATGTACGGTAACACGAAACAGTTTCATTGTTTCTACAGTAACGACAACGGTTAGCAATACTGCAATACAATTTTTTAAAATGAATTTGTTTGGATGGAATACCACTTTTTATATCGATTTACCCATAGTTTGGTACATTGACGGCACCCACTTTCAAATGGTAGATTTTTCGGGGCACTTGTGAAAGGCCACAGAAAACACCAACTTTACGGACTAATTACAAGCAGGCCAGAAAACGGCTGTTCTGCTTGAAGTATGTAGAAGACTACGATTTAGGTTGAGAAATTTAATTTTTAGATCAAATAACCAATCTTGAGGAACAGGTTTAAATTATAATTCTGACTAAATTTAAGTTCCACTGTAGTAAATTTTAAAGTGAACTGCGTTCTTGGTTTTTACTGATTTAGCACACAAAATTCTTAGCATATTTAGAGAGTGTCTTATAATCCGCATAAAACTGAGACTTTTTCCAAAAAGTCACTAACATTGGAAGTGCAGTAATAAAACTGGTCAAAAACAACACGGTCTAAAGTGAGATGTAATCTTGGAGAAACAACTTTCTCAAAGAGATTATTTTATAAGGGTCTTTCAACAGCCCCCGGTAGTCTTCAACGCGAAGTTCAGATGACGCTAATATTGTACTACAGGTTTAATTACAGACTTTAATCGTACCATATTAAAAAAAACTATTTAACTCTCTTTGGATTCTTTTGATATGAAAAATTAAGTAAAAATATGATAAAAAATTGCTCAGAAAGGAAGTTGTTAACCCTAGTGCATGAAGTAGGCAGTATGAGTTTATGAAAACAAAATGACTTTCACCAACCCATTAAAACTTGGGCTATTATTAATGATAATTTCTAACAACTGGCCGATGTAACTAGACTGGAGTTTGTACCGTTCCCAGTCAAAACGTTAAAAAATGCCACTGGTAGATACACTCAAATAAAAAAAAAATAAAATAAAATTACTTCTTCTTATACGTCTGGCTTTTCAACCTCCCCCCCTCTTCTTAAAATTGTTTTATTTTTTTGCCATTCCTTGACATGTATTCCTTAGGGGATACATGGTTTTTAATAATGATTTAATGTTCCAGCTCAATGTTTTACAAGTTAGGTTTGAAAACAATGATTCTCCTATGAACAATTTTACTACTTGCAATTTTTACGCTGGTTAAGATTCTTAAAATTATGTTTTAGTAAATTTTGTTATATACAATTTTTAGATGAACACCATTTTGAGTGAGAAAATGGTCATTCAAAGAAATACATAAATAGTATTCCCTGTAAGCATAAGTTTAACAAAATGTTGCAAAAACATTAAAGTTGTATAAATTGAATCAAAAGGTTGGATTAAATTTAAATAAACAACGCTGTTGAGTAAAGTAACACAATTGAAACTCTAGAAAAAATCTTTGGAAAGTCCCGCGTTTTAATCTTGAGCTGTCTAATTCCATCCGTGTAAAGCTACTATATTGTTACTTTCCGCTTGAAGCGTAAACTACCAGATTATGTGGTAAAAAATTATTGTTAAAAGTTAATTGGTAGTTTGGTATTTTTTTTGTTTGTACCTTCTTTAAAAAAATATAATTTTCCTTACAAAATAAAATATTAAAACATACAAACCTAAAATAGTATAGAAAACAATTAGTATTTAAACCTAATGATTGTCAACCATAGCACTGAAGCAAGTCTCCCTTGTTCAAAATGTATTGTATTGCGTGAAATGTTATAAATCCTCCGAATCTGATAAGCTGCTTCAGTAGGCCGTTTGAAGCCAAATCTGGACGTCCATTGAAATATTACGGCACACACAAAACAATAAATGTTTTAGTAATATATTTTAGCCCAGAACCTTAAATGGTGATTAACGTCACTACGGGAAGTTATTTAACTGATAAGTTCGAAATAAATTAGTAATCAACGGTGTGAGAGTAAGCACAAGTCATCAGTTTACATTTGTCGCTTGCCACTATAGGCTCCCGCTGATTCGAACTAATTGGGATTAAACAGTATTCGGTTTATGGGATTTTCGGATTATGACTGGGACGGTGGCGTCGTCCTGTAATCCGGCTACTTGGAGGTCACGAATTGTGGATAGTTATAAGAGATGGCTTGTGTATGGTGGGATTAACATCCGCACTAGTGAACATTAGTTCATCAATAAAGACCATCCTCATAATTAGACCAATTCGTATATGGAAGGTTAAAACTGTGGTTCGGATCCCACGTTAAACTGTAGGGCCCTAGATACCATTGGCTGTTGGGCTATTAATTAACAGTCCTGTCTAAGGAGAATGTCGGTGTTAGTCAGTAACAAGACTACAAGATCGCGCCACAATCATCCTACACTCATCTCTCATTCATATTCAGGTTAAAATACCCACTATGTGAGGTCACTGTCTCAAACTAGTGATTTAGTAATATAATGTATTACAAATTGCAGATTTATTAAGGCGTAAATCACGTATATTTAACTTAAAAATTGTATCGCCTTTTAGGATAATACTTTGTTGACCTTCTCGTACTGTAATACAAAATTTGAAATGTACAATAATGTATGGTTTGGCAATAAAGCCATGGTGGTATGTGAAATGTATCGTAGGGACGTCTGCTAGTGCCAGCTCTATACAGTATTGTTTGGCTCTTGAATGGATGCTGTGACGACCCGGAAGTGGAAGACAAAGACCTTCAAAAACTCAGAGTACATACAGGGTTAGAAAAACAGACCCTTCACAATACCTGTCATATTTCTTTCATTCCCACAGTTCAAATTGGCTTACTCTTTTGTTTTGATTTTTAATAGAGTTAACCAACAATATATTTAACTATGGAGTACTATAGAATGAAACCAATTAACTCCTTTGTGTACCAATAAATACTTATTTTTCATAAAAACCGAGTTTCTTTATTTGTATGTTTATATGTTTAGAATAACCTGTATTTTCCAGACAGCACCAATGCTCAGACTAAGTGTATTTTTAGATTCATGATAAAAAACAATCTTTTGATTGATTTCTTTAATAGAGGTGATTGCCACATCAGAATATTTGCTTATGACGTTTCCGTCATAACAAGGCTCAGAACCCAAGAGTTAATGAGGGCGATCACTTTCAACTCACTCACTTTCATTGGCTAACTCAATTATTTTGGCCGTTGAATGACAACGGTCTCCTCATAATATAACTTCATTTAAAGGATATAGTTTTAAAGTAACAGTGTTATGAAATAATCACTAACAGAAGAGCAGAACTAGTGTTGTATAAAGTAATAGGATTTCTGGCTGCCTCTAAAGAAGATTATTAGTCTCTCGGGTCCACATGTTGTGATGGGACAATGTGGAGTGGACTAGAGAAGAGTTCACCAAAGATCCCTGCAGACGAAATGAATCATAGCCATAACGCTAATAAATTCAAGCTTTCAGCATCAAGGATCATCAGCAAAAGAAGTTGGTCATCTTAAATTGAATACCCTATAGTGCTGAATTTGTATACCGTAAATGCCTTGATAAATGATTGATTCACGCGCTGAAAAATACTCATTAAATTCAAACGCATTTACCACTAGTTTAGGCCCAACTCACTGTAAACATTTTATTCCAGGATAAAAAAGATTTATAATCTATACATGTTTAATACGCTAAGGGTTTTTTTGTCTTGAGAACTCCTCCTACAATTTTCAACCAATTTTCAAGTTTTTGGTGTCGTTGGATAGGGCTTGTCTGTAGTTGTTTCCGCCAAAAACTGATGAGAATCTGACGGAAAATAAAGGCGTTATCCACCATTGAAATCTAAAAACTTCTCATTTAAATAACATTGGGATTGAATAAAGCATTTTAAACATCTGTTAATAATCACCTGTAAATAAGTGTAGTTTTGGTGATTGCAGATATTCACAATATTGGATTGGTCGGACGTCAATGATTTAGAGATAAAAGTAACATTTGTATTTTAATAAAATAAATTGCTCGATTTCGAGCAACATGTTTACTAGTAATCTATTAAAATGCGAAAGATGATAACTAAAGCTTCAAACACATCTTAGTAAAAGTAACTTTTTTTTATCTGATCACATGCACTGGTTTATCTTGCAGTATATTATTACGTTTTGGCAATTTGCAGCATATTAGCAGAATTCTTTCGTTAACGGTCTTTATGCCAACAAGCATATATGATATTGGCAATTTTAGCAGTATGACAAGTTTTAGAATTTTATGTTCTACGACTTGAAAATTTAACCAAAATGCCTTGTGTAAGTAATTTTGTTTATGAAGTAAGTGCCTTCTTGCTATGTAGTTATGATGGTTAATTAATAGAATATGGTTTCATAAAATAAAAATAATTTATTTTAGGAAAGTGTAACACCACATTTTTCCTACATGTATATTAAAACTGTAAATATATTTACAAAATAAGAAAACTAACATACTGTATATCATCAGTTAGGATATAGTGTACACACAAATCCGCACTGATCAGTTTATATATATATATATATACCACACCACACGACCACACAACCACACCATAACGACACTATTTACAAGTCACTTTTAAGGGGATATATATATATATATATATATATATATATATATATATATATATATATATATATATATATATATATATATATATATATATATCCCCTTAAAAGTGACTTGTAAATAGTGTCGTTATGGTGTGGTTTAATCAGCGGCGGTGGTTTATTAATTGTATTTATTTGCAAAACCAAATTAATATTCAAACACTTTATTACAAGTCTGTGTTACTCTGAGGGCCGGTTTCTCCAAACACGATTAACTGAAACTTTAACGTTTAAACGTTTAACTCAATGTTAATCATAAGGACATTTTGTTTTAAACTTGATTTTAGGTTTAAGCTTCCTTCGAGAAACCGGAGAGGTGTAAGTTCAGGAGCCTATTACATCAAGAGATGATGAAAACGGAAAATTACGCTCTCATCATGGCGAACTTATTAATAACACTTCTTGTTGAATTGTGTTTTATTAACATCCATGATTGTTTATTGAAGCTATTATTTACAATTGTAGGCCCTACTAAGTGAAGTTACACAATAAAATTAGTTGAAATATGCTGGTAATAAGTTGTATTATAAAACAATTTTCAATGCTAATTCTTGGATTAAATAATTTATCTTTATTAGCCATATTTACTGTCCATTTAGTAGTAAATGCGCACATGACAATTATATGATTTATATACATCTTCTAGAAGTGTTAATCTACATTTTGGAACCTTTTAATTCAATATTTTACTTTCAGCTTAGAACATGTTAGGTTTTCTTCATTTTAAATGAAAATTCACTAACAAGTTCACGTTATATCTTCACACGTAATACAAACAGCAATCACAGAAACAGGCCCTGCCTTAAGCAGTACACAGCATAACACAGCAGTGTAAGCAGCATAACACAGTTACCCTGTGTTCATATAAACTTTAAACTTATGGTATTCGGAAGTTGATCCTATACTGTATGATGTCCGGTGCTTCTGACTACAAACTAGACAGTCACGCACGAAGGTTCTACTATGCCAACACAGCACAACAGAGAACATTGTTCACTGCAATGGAGTACCATTAATAGACCATCAACAAATGTAATATCATACTTCATGCTCTACCCTAGGCTTTAGACAATATCCTTGTCCTTCTCTTAAAAAAATTGGTTGCAAATTTCGTAATGCTTATTAAAAAATTTCTTATTGTAACTGTAAGTTGAATTTTTTTATCAATAGGTTAGAATCTGCCGTATATAATATTGTTAATTTTCATATCTAATAGTGTTTCCATTTTGATAAACTTTGATTGCAACAGATTAAATAGTATATTGTGTTTGACTACACCATTAATTTGGTTAGTGTAGCTTCGTTTACACAACCTCAAACGAGAGCCAGTAAAGGGCCATACAAATCGAATAACCGTATTAAAAACATTTACCTACTGAAATTTTAACTTAAACTGAATAATGCGGTTCATTGAACTGGACAGTTTAATTTATATTTGTTCTCAGTGTTTAGAAACAAGATTTAGAAGTGATTGTGGAAAGTTTAATCTAATATTTTTCATAGATTTCTAGACAGTGTTGGTCATTACTACTATATTTTT